>JAEIFJ010001407.1:0-342058 GCA_018903435.1 Leucophenga varia
ATTTTATAATTTAATTTTTATTTTACTTATTTTTTTGTACCCGTTACACATAGTGTAAACGGGTACATTCAGTTTGTCCAAAAGTTTGTAATGCATTGATGGAGGCATCGGCGACCCCATAATGTATATATAATATATTCTTGATCAGCCATGTCCGTCTGTCTGTCCATCTGTTTGTTGCAATGCGAATCATACGCTTAGTTTCAAAGACATTGAACTGAAAGTTTTTTTTTTCGGCAACGACTACGTTAGAGAGTGCCACGCCCATTTGTAGGTATAGCCCCCATACAAACTTATCGATTTTTTTCGATTTTTTGTTTAAAAATAGTAATTATTTATAAATGTACTCTGCTCCCAATTGGGTAAAAACATTTCTTTTGTCATCCAGGGTCAAAACCAAGACGCAACGCCCATTTTTAGATATAGCCCCATACAAATTTACCGCCCATTTTCGAATTTTTGTATGAAAACATTTATTTTTTCTGAATGAACTCAATTAAAATTTGGTAAAATTTTTTATGTCAACTCCATCGATATGGTAAAGATCGGGGTAATATTACAAAAAGCCGCAATACAAATTCGATCAAATTCATCGTGAAATTAAATCTAAGCGCTTTATATATACATATATACATATAAACTATTAAAAGTTTTGTGTAACGGGTATTTCAGCTTCGGTTCCACCGAAGTTAACGGTTTTCCTTGTTTTTTCTCAAAATAAAAAACTTAGACCTGGTCGACTGGGCAACCTAACCAGAAACCTCCAACGGGTCTCAGAATGCGTATTCTTTCCTTAATTAGTGTTTAAGCATAGGGTGATTTTTTAAGAGCTTGAGAACTTTTAAAAAAAAAACGCATAAAATTTGCAAAAATCTCATCGGTTCTTTATTTGAAACGTTAGATTGGTCCATGACATTTACTTTTTGAAGATAATTTCATTTAAATGTTGACCGCGGCTGCATCTTAGGTGGTCCATTCGGAAAGTCCAATTTTGGGCAACTTTTTCGAGCATTTCGGCCGGAATAGCCCGGGAATTTCTTCGGAAATGTTGTCTTCCAAAGCTGGAATAGTTGCTGGCTTATTTCTGTAGACTTTAGCTTAACTTACCGGTCCATTTCTTGAGATGAATTGTTCTCCGAAGTTTTCCCTCAAAATGGCCATAGAATCGCGAGCTGTGTGGCATGTAGCGCCATCTTGTTGAAACCACATGTCAACCAAGTTCAGTTCTTCCATTTTTGGCAACAAAAAGTTTGTTAGCATCGAACGATAGCGATCGCCATTCACCGTAACGTTGCGTCCAACAGCATCTTTGAAAAATACGGTCCAATGATTCCACCAGCGTACAAACCACACCAAACAGTGCATTTTTCGGGATGCATGGGCAGTTCTTGAACGGCTTCTGGTTGCTCTTCACTCCAAATGCGGCAATTTTGCTTATTTACGTAGCCATCCAACCAGAAATGAGCCTCATCGCTGAACAAAATTTGTCGATAAAAAGCGGATTTCGAACATTTCGAACCGAACACTGATTTTGGTAATAAAATTCAATGATTTGCAAGCGTTGCTCGTCTATTCATGATGAAATGTCAAAGTATACTGAGCATCTTTTCTCTTTGACACCTTGTCTGAATCCCTTGTGATCTGTCAAATACTAATGCATGAAAATCCTAACCTCAAAAAAATCACCCATTAGGTATTCTAAGTTAAATTTAATTTTGTTTAGTTTTAACAACTATTTTTATACCAGCAGAACATAGTGTGCATAAAGGAGCCATTTTAGACCCTATAAAGTATGTATATTCTTGAATAGCTCGACGAGACGAATCGATCTAGCCATGTCCGTCTGTCTGTCAGTCCATCCATACTTCTAATGTCCTCCAATGTCAAAACTAAGGTGCAACGCCCATTTTTAGGTATGGACCCCATACGAACTTTCCGCGACTATCTAATTTTTGGATGAAAATAGTCATTATTTATGAATGTATTCACTCTAAATTGATTAAAAACTCTTCTTATGTCATCCAAAGTTGAAACCAAGGGGTCACACCCATTTTTTAGGTAATTTTTGTGTGAAAAAATTTGCGCCATCTCGAGCTTCGGTATAGAAACATTGAATACCTTTAGAAAAAAATAATATATCATGGAAAATGTTATCTGTTTATTTAGATTGGACCTTTACAATTTGTGTGAGCTACTTTTTGAATACAATGTCGATCAAATGGCCGCCTTTGTTCTTGATCGCGAAGAAGACTCTTTTTCGGGCATTTTCCATAACTTTTTCGAGCGTCTCGGTCGATATATTGGCCATTTTGGTGCGAATACTGTTCTTTTGGTGTTAGGTTATTCATGACTAAAATTGTACTAAACTGACGTTTCCAAAACGTATCTACACGAGACAATCGGTTCACAAATGCCAAAGTTATTCAATGTTTCTATACCAAAGCTCGAGATGGCGCACCCCGTATATATATACATCTTATATCATCCTATCCCTACTTTAACGATACAATATGGATCAGCCCACTATATGGTAGCCACTCAACAAAGTCGTGGTGACCATTTTCTACTTTTTTTAAAGAAAATGTTTATTATTCTGTTCTTAGGTTAAAATTTTACCCCATTATTGTGTCTTAGCTTTAGTTGTATCGTACTATTGACTCCAAGCCATCCCTTCTCCAAATTTTACCTAAGCCACTGATGATTATAAATAAGCTAAACCAAGATGTGGCGCGTATTTGAGCTTCGGTTCTACCGAAGTTAACGTTTTTAATTGTTTTAAATGAAGTTCTGATAAATAAATAAAAATATAAATAAACTGTAACGACCGGACTGCGAAATGTGCAAGTGGAGTCTATGATGAAGTTAGCAAACACGAATATTGAAGTCTTATATATAGTAAGATGCTCCATAGAGGTACACGGCAGAAATTTGCATTGAAGAATGTTTTCAAAAATCCATTGATTTTTATGATGCACGTTATACCAAGCAAATCTTTTGTTTAAATGTACTGTAAGTATTGTTGTTCAGTAACTTGAATTCGCAGACATTATCCATTGAAAATATTGCCTGCTTAATATAACAAAATTATTCATAATTCGCGATTTTGGTTTTGTAGGAATTGTTGTCATATGTTGTAAATGATCCTTTATTTGGTATGATTGTTCTTGTAGTTGTTGTGGAAAAATCAAAAGAGGATTTATTGTATTATGTCTCACATCAGTCAAAACGTTTATGACTTTAGATTGTATTCTTTGTAAGTTCGCTGCCATTAACGTAAGCTGTGTTAAATGTGTGAAATAAGTGGCCTTCTTATTTATTTTTATACCCGCCACACATAGTGTAAAGGGTATATTCAGTTTGTCTGAAAGTTTGTAACGAATTAAAGAAGACATCGTAGACCCCATAAAATATATACATATATGTATTCTTGAACAACTCGACGAGAGTCATCGACCTAGCTATGTCGTCTGTCCGTCTATACATACCTAGCGCCCATTTTTGAGTTTTTGTATGGAAATAGTTCTTATTTATGAATATATTCCCTCCAATATGTGTAAAATCACTTCTACTACTTTTATACTAGGAATATGATACCGATACGACAAGTATCGTGCTATAACATATAAACCCCGTACAAACTCACATTACATTTCTTTTTCAAGTAAATGATTGTTGTATATGCAATTTCAGCTTAAAACATTACATATATGCGTCTTATTCAAGCGCCAATATTAGTTGTCCATACACACACCCACTTGGCGGAATATAATCTACGTCACTGATGATCGTACTTAAAGTTTTGTGTGGTGGGAACTTTGAGCTTCGGTGCAACCGAAGTTAACGTTTTTTATTTTTTTATTGATGCTCATTGGTTTTTATAACCGCCACACATAGTGTGGATGGTATTTTCATTTTGTCAGAAAAGATTGTAACTCACTAAAGGAGACGTCGTTGACCCTATAAAGTATGTACATTCTTGATCAGCACAACGAGACGAGTCGATCTGGCTATGTCCGTCTGTCTGTATTTATGCGAATTTTCGATTTTTTGTATAAAAATAGGTATTATTTGTAAGACTATTTACTCAAATTTGGGTAAAAACACTTTTTATGACTTATCCAATGTCAAAACCAAGGTGCCACGCCTATTTATTAGGCCTAATACCAATTGTCCGCCCACTTTCTTTTTTTATTGTGAAATTAGTAATTATTTAATAATATCTTATATTATAAGGATCAGATCACTACAACATAAAGCCCCAATGCAAAGTCAGCATCCAGTTTCTATTTTTTTTTTTCAAGAAAATGTTTTTATTCTCTCCTTAGGTTAAAATTTTAACCCATTATTATGTCTAAATCCCTTCCCCAAAACCACTTATGATCAAAAATAAACTAAACGTAAATGTGGCGGGTATTTGAGCTTCGGTTCCACCGACGTTAACGTTTTTCCTTGTTTCTTTTCTGATTGTGTCAGCCATTACCCTTGCATATATATGGTGCATTGGATTCTACATATGCATATGTAGAATCCAATGCACCAAGTAAACTGCTGGCAATATTTCCAACTATGTCTAGTGGAGCTCTAAGAGTTCTGGTTGATTTCAGTACATCGTGTTTAATTTGTTATTCGTTTTCTAAAAGTATGTTGAAAATTTTGATCAGAGCACATTTGTCCAGTCCTCGCAGTACTAATTGAAAAGTTTTTACATCGTGGCAATATGACTCCAAACCATAATAGGAAATTATTGTCCAGTCTGCGATTACCAATATTGTGGTTCCAGTGTTTTCAAAATAAACAAGTTGATCCAAGTTAAAGAGCGTAGTAGTCGTGCCACAGCCACTCACTGCGTGTAAATACAAAATTTGCTTTTTCAAGCGAGGATACTTATCAAAACTTTTGGAAGAGTATATTTTCGGTTTTTGGAAAAAAATTTCTCAAACAAGAAAAAACGTTAACTTCGGTGGAACCGAAGCTGAAATGCCCGTTACACAACACTTTTAATAGTTTATATGTTCACCAGGTGCTTAGATTAAATTTCACGATGAATTTGGTCAAATTTGTATGGAGGCTTTTATGTTATATTTGCCCGATCCTTAACATATAGAAAGTGATCACTTAGGTGGACATTGGAATTGATTTTACCAAATTTAATTGAATTCATTCAAAAATAGTACATGTTTTGATATAAAAACTCGAAAATGGGCGGTAAGTTTGTATGGCCTCCATACATAAAAATGGGCGTGACGCCTTAGATTTAACATTGGATGACATAAAAGTGTTCTTACCCTATTTGGATTAAATATATTCATAAATAATAGTTATTTTCATACAAAAAATCGAAAAAGCGTTAAGTTTGTATGGGGGCTATATCTGAAAATGGGCGTGGCAAAAAAAGCATTTATAAATAATAACTTTTTTCATACAAAAAGTCGAAAAAGTGGCAAGTTTGTATGGGGGCTATATCTAAAAATGGGCGTGGCACCTTGGTTCTGGTATACAAAGTAACTAGGAGCACAAAAAGCTTAAGTTTCGAATTTCAGGTCAATATCTTTAAAACTTTCCAGAAAAAACGCCCGCCCCAGAGACATGACGGACAGACAGACGGACATGGCTAAATCGATTCGTCTTATCGAGCTGATCAATAATATATATACTTTATTATATGGGGTCTCCGATGTCTCCTTCAATGCGTTGCAAACTTTCGGACAAACTGAATATACCCGTTTACACTTTGTGTAACGGGTATAAAAAATGACGGGCTTTCCTCCAAAACTTGAAATGTTTATAGACTTTGCAAGTGTCAATAACAAGATCATCACCAGCATTGACGTAACTGGAAGATGACTGTGACCAAATCTTTGGCTTTCCCTTTGGTTGAATTGCATTAGATGGAAGGTCCTTGTCTCTGTCATCAATAAGATGTTTATTTGAAGATTCATATTCTGGTAACAACGGTGCTAGCTTGTGTAGTGGTCGTTTATACATTCTATTTACAGTTCTTTTAAAAAAATGCAATTGATTTTAATTCCTCCAATATATTCTTTGCACAAAATTGGTTGCATTGTCACATTCCACGCTGACCAATGCACCGTTTTAATGCACCGATGAATGCTTGCGTTGTTAGACCTATGACAAAGGGTAAAAGGGTATATAAAGTTTCTGCGAATGTATGTAACTGACAGAAGGAGGCTAGATAGACCCCATCAAGTATATATATTTTTGATCAGCATTGGAAGGGGAGTCGAACTAGCTATGTCTGTCTGTCCGTATGTTCGTCCGTCTGTCCGTCTGTGTTGCTGTCTGCCATATGAGAGAGATTATCTCGGAGACTAAAAGAGATAGGGCTACCATATTTGAAACTTTAGCTCGCCTAAGCCGTCAGGTAAATTAAGTATAAATTATTCCTAGGGTAGTCCCAATGAAATAGACCAATATGGGTAGGTCGAACAAAATTTTAGGTATAGCCCCCATACAAAAGATATACCCGACTTTTAAAGGTTTTGTATGAAAATTCAATTCAATGATGCTTAGTAGTAAAATAGAACTGATCTTAAGGTTCATAAAGATTCGGTACAGGGTATCTTGCAGTCGAGCAAACTCGACTTCAGCGTTCTTTCTTGTTTTCTTCTAATATTATAACGCGTAATGAAGGTAAATTTTCCATCATCTGATGGAACATTTAAGGTCCTCATTTTAAGCATTTTACGCAATTATGCTCTATATTGCGTACTTAAGTTTTGTCTCTAATCGCCCAATATTTTTGCCGTTTAAATCACAATAATGTTGTTTTTCTGCAATGTTAATTTTCCTCATGGAATTGTTGAACTATTAATTTGACAATTGAATCTTTATTGGGCATGAGCATTGGATATTTGGCATCAAATGATCGAATGATCGAGTTCAAGTTCTTCGACCGATGGTTGTCCTGTACTCATTTTATTTTTGCTGAAACGCTTCATAAAAACTACAATCTGAAGTAACTTATTTATTGCATTAGAGTTTTGGATTGTGTATATAATATCTGATTGTTTGGTTACCGTAATAACAGATGATTTTTTGAGCTCCAAATTCTGATCACCAATATTTGGACTTTTAAACCTTGCTGGCCTTTCACTTTCTGAACCATGCAGAAACGTTGACAAAAACTATTGGAGCATAACTTTACTACCGTTGATGCTCGAGAAAGTATTTCTGGTGCATTATGTTGTAACGGAACGTGGCGCCATGGACGTGGAAAACTAAATATACATCCAAATATTTTGGCAAGAAACCTTCTTAACCTCAATACGCAGCGTAGACTGAAACGAACTCATCCCTCGGATCTTCCAAACCTTCAATCGCTATGAGGTACTTGTACTGGGTCTGTTCAGTATTG
This sequence comes from Leucophenga varia, assembly GCA_018903435.1. Taxonomy (NCBI): domain Eukaryota; kingdom Metazoa; phylum Arthropoda; class Insecta; order Diptera; family Drosophilidae; genus Leucophenga; species Leucophenga varia. The sequence goes on from JAEIFJ010001407.1 coordinate 7,376, forward strand.
ATTTGAATATCTCCCTAGTCATACCGCATCCCTAATAAACTATATTGTCAATTTGTTATGTTAGTTATAAAATTTGATTATAGTCCAAAATTGGACTGATTGCAAATAAAGTAAACAATACAAAAAACAAGAAAAAAGTTTACTTCGGTTGGACCGAAGTTTATACTATATACCTGTTACACATCATTTGAAGTTGATAGACCTTCGCCTGCAGCATTTGTATTACATTTTATCTTAAAATAGTAATCCAATTACATATATTCTTAAAAATTTAATAATTCGCTGTCCGATTTGGACCAATTTTAAACTGAAGATTTGGCATGGTATAAGAAACATTTTAACCATATTTGAAGCCATTCGCTTTATAAATATATTTTTCATATAAGAACTTGAAAAAATGTTGTACTTTTGTATGGGAGCTATACCTAAAAGTGGGCGTGGCACGTTGATTTTAACATAGAAACTACACAGGACCTAGAAAAGCTTAAGTTTAAAATTTCAGCCCAATATCTTTAAAACTGAGCGAATAAATCGCGCAGCACACACACAGACAGACGGACGGACAAACGGACATGGCTAAATGGATTCATCTCGTCGAGGTGATCAAGAATATATATACTTTAAAGGGTCTACGATGCCTCCTTTAATGCGTTACAAACTTTCCGACAAACTGAATATACCTGTTTACACTAGTGTAACAGGTATAAAAAAAATCGACATGGAAGAGTTTTATCCTGAATTTTGACTACTCTGTTAGCCACAAACGTATGATACGATGTCGCAAAAGCGTTTATCTAAGCCAATACAATACTTGAATCTGTCCAAAAATACGATGTAGCGGTTTCCAACTGAAGATCCTGAGCCTAGCACGGCGGCACATAATTCTAGCATCGGTAATGTTTGGTAAATGGTTAAGGGTTCTAGCGAACAAAAGATTAACTGATATGCGTTTATAATTATAAGTTGCTCTGACGTAAACCGAAGCTCCGTAAGTTTTCTCTTAAGCATTCAGCAACATGTGTTATTCCCGTGTAAAACAAATTTGTCATCCCTATACACAGTGTTCAATACATAAGGCGACTTTTTGTTTAAATCATGGAACACGTAACGGCATCTATTGAACGTTGATAACATTAGAAAGGTACAGGTCTCACCTTTCAAACGCAGCCAACTTCATTTAATTTGTTAAAAGGTTCAAAGCTACTCGCTTTTTAACGACAGTATGTTTTGTGTCAAATATGTCGTACTCAGACACAATGTTCCCACGTGGCAGTTCTTTAAGTAGTTGCATATGGTTAGCATACCATTTACGAAGTTTAAATCTTTTGTTGTCTTGAAACTTCCCTCAACGAATCTCCTCTTGTAAGGCAGTCGTCAACATAAAAATTTACTCGAAGTGTCGATGGATGTTCTTTCTTTCTTTCTTGCTTAATGTGGAGCTGAGGTTGGTCTATACATAACAGGTTTTAAACAACAAAATCTTTACTCATCAGATGGATTCCAAACGATTCGGATTCGGTAGACCCGAAGCTTAACCCATCTTAGATAAAGTTTCGAGATGGGATCAGTGACGGACTGCTACCACTCAAGTTTACACATAATATTGCTGTCAAATTTTAATGTAAAAATATATAACACACTCATTCATAATACGTATTTTCATAAAAAATTCGAAAATGGGTGGTAAGTTTGTATGGGGGCTATACCTAAAAAAGCGTTGCATCTTGGTTTTTGACACTGAATTACATAAGAAATGTTTTTACACCATTGAGAGTGAATACATTCATAAATAATTACTATTTTTAAACCAAAAATAGGAAAAAAGTGTTAAGTTTGTATTAAAATTGGGCGTGGCACTATCTTAAGCTTAAGTTTAAAATTTCTGTTAAATATCTTTAAAACCAAGCGAATATGACAGACGGACATGGCTAGATAGACTCGTCTCATCAAGCTGATCAAGAATATATGTACTAAATGGGGTCTCTGATGCCTTCTTTTATTGCGATAAAAACTTTCCGGCAATCTGAATATACCCGTTTAAACTAGATTTAATTGGAAGCCTGGAGTGAGAGGATCCAAATTGTAAAATCTATTATACGTAGAACACAAAATGCGTAATGGATCATTTCTTGCATAATTTGTTTTAATCATGTGTAGTAGAGCAATGAATAATTTCTTGTAACCCGGGATGGAAATGAAAAATTTAGGAATTGCAGTAAATATTGAGAGTCAATATCACCAACGATTATCTTGTAGATAAATAATACCCCTATCATTTTTCTGCGCTTTTCAAGTGTGGGTAGATTTTTAATTTTTTTCTATGTGTATATGGTGGTAAAGTGTGTGGTTTAAAGCCGAAATTTCGCAAAGCAAAAAGAAACAAGGAAAAACGTTATCTTCGGTGGATCTGAAGCTTAAAGACGTCAAGCGAATCTTTAAAGAGTGTGTGGTATCATCCGTCGCTTAAATAGAACTTCGTGATGGGATGGGTGGGGTAATGAGAGGTAAGTTTGTATAGGGCTATACGATATAATGGTCCGATCCGTACCATATCGGTGGTGTTTACGTAGGATGTTATAAGATGTGATTTTACCCAATTTGAAGTGAATACATTTAAAAATAATAACTATTTTCATAGAAATATTCAAAAATAGCTGGTAAATTTGTATGGGGGCTATACCTCTACCTATAAACTATCTAAGACTGACAAAAGCCAAAGTTTCGAGTTTCAGCTCAATATCTTTAAAACTGATTGAATGAATCACCTCGCAACAGGCAGACGGACATGGCTAGATCGATTCGTCTCATCGTCTGATCAATATATATACTTTATGGGGTCTCCCATGCCTCCTCTATTGCGTTATAAACTTTACGACAAACTGATAATATCCTTCACCTGATACGTTTCAAATTGTGGGCTCCAAACACAAGAGGCGTACTCTAGTGTTGGACAACCTAATGGCATAAGTAATAGTATCGTGATATATGGGTCATTAAATTCATTTGACCAACGTTAAATAAACCCAAACTCTTTGCTTTGTTACATATTACATCATTTTACGAAGGAAAAACAAGCTTTTAGTCAAAAAGGACACCAAGATCGTTTATAGAAGAAACACGCTAAATTGCCTCATTTTCAATAAGCTAACAGATGATTTCTACAAAAAAACCTAATTACTATGCACTTGGCACAATTTAAATCTAGACCATTTCGTTTACACCAACAATTAAGCGCATTAAAATCTATCTGCAATAGTTTGTAGCCAAGCGGATCTTTGTAACTGAAGTACAGATTCACACTATCCGCAAACATTTAAGCGTGGCAATAAGAATAAACAATTGGAAGATCGTTAATAAAAAGTACGAACAAAAGAGGCCCCAAATGACTCCCTTGGGGTACACCCGAAAGAACGTCTATTTGATTCAATATTATGTTTCAAATAATACACGTTGTGTGCGAAAAGACAAGTAGGACGAAATCCAAGTAATCAAAGTTGAAGGTAACTCTAAACGCTCAATTTTATAAAGCATTACGTCATGATTGACACAGTCAAATGCTTTTCTAAAATCTGTGTAAATAACGTCTGTTTGTAAACCTTTAGTAGAGCCACTATTTACTAAAGATGTAAGCTCCAAAAGATTAGTAGAAACCGACCTATTTTTAAGAAAGCCATGTTAAGCAGGATCACCTTTTAATGTAATATTAGTATTACGCATAACTTTGCAATCCCTCTATAATTGGATATGTCCCACTTACAGCGGTTCTTATGGAGGGGAATTATAAAAGATTCATTCCAAATTTTATGTACGACCGATTCCTTAAGAGATAGATGAAATACTGTGTAATTCGATGAAATACTGTGTAAAGAAGTAGGAACACACTCTTCAAAATAATTTGATAAAACTTCATAAAAACGTTACATGCACTTCTAAAGTCGAGATTAAAAAACAAATACGAACAGTCCGTACGGAACAAAAGAGAGTTAAGCTACTACTGTGAACAAAAAATAAGGAGAATTAAAATTTAAACTTCGCGGGCTTAACATTTCGGACTAGTTCTTTTTCTTGAGTTGGTAGGACTGTTAATAATATTTGGGCCGAATTTCATGTCAATATCATTATCAGTAATATATTTACGCTTGTGTTAACCAAACGACCAAAAGTGTATTTGGCGATTTTTACAATGTCTGATTTGGTTGAGCAAAGAAGTGTCATCAAACTTTTTTTTTTTTCTAAATGGAATAAATGGAATAAAAATGTTGAAGAAGGCTTATGGGGACCGAGCTCAACCAAAATCAACAATAAATGATTGGTATAAGGAGAATAAGTAGGATTTCTCCGATAACACTACCTGAGGACTGTTATCATCCTACTTTACAGGTCTCTTTTCAGCTTGATAGTGTTCGTTCGGTTGTTAATGGTAGCGCCGTTCGTCGTGTTAGATGTTTCAAAAAAACGAATTTTGCTAAATTAAATCAGTTTTTGTATAACACTGATTGGTCAATTCTCAAGAGTTGCTCTGATATTGAAGTTGCGTTGAATACTTTTAATGTGTTCCGTTTGTCAATATATCTAGTTCTACTAATAAATTGCCTTGGGTGTCTCGCAGTTTAAGAAAAATTGAAAAATATAAAAACTAGACTTTTTAAAAAATACAAACGTAGTGGTTCCTCTATTGATTATAGTAAATTCTCTGTTGCTCGTTTCAATTTTAATTCTGCAAATAAGCAGTGTTACGCTACTTATCTACTAAAGGTGAAAAATAATGTTCGCAAGGATCCTAAAAGCTTTTTCAAATTTGTTGATGGATAATAATATTGCATCCTCTGACTCGCAGATATCGGACTTGTTTGCTTCTTTTTTCAATCTACTTATTCTAAATTTTCTTCTAACTCCACTTCAATCTATCCCTATCATATCCCGTTTTACGACTTCATAACATCTCCTGTAATTTGTATGTCTAATTTGATTAAATGCCTCCAGTCTATTAAATATTCATTTCTATCAGGTCCCGATAAAATACCAAGCTGTATATTAAAGCAATGTGCTAACTCTATTTGTTTACCTTTATTTATTCTTTTTAGTTTATCTATTTAACAGTCTAAATTTCCTACCCTTTGGAAAGAATCTTATATAATTCCTCTACACAAAAAAGGTAACAAGTCTGATATCTCAAATTATAGAGGTATTGCTAAATTGAGTGCCATTCCAAAATTGTTTGGAAAGATCATTTCCGATCAATTGCAACGTTGTTTAAAGTCAATTATTTCTCCTCATCAACATGGATTTGTAAAAGCCAAATCCATTTGTACAAACCTTCTAGAATTTTCTTCTATTGTAAATAATGGTTTTTTGTCTGGTAATCAGACTGATGTTATATATACGGATTTTAGTAAGGTTTTCGATAGTGCATGCCACAAACATCTTATTTTTAAATTAAAGTCTATAGGTTTTTCACCTATTTTGGTTAATTGGTTAAAATCTTATCTAGAAGATCGAACTCAAAAAGTGTTGTTTAATAATTGCTTGTCTTCAACAATAGTTGTTTCTTCAGGTGTTCCTCAGGGAAGTCATCTTGGACCATTACTTTTGTTATTTTCATAAATGATCTTCCACTAGCGATAAAACGTTCTGACATACTTATGTATGCTGATGATGTCAAATTATGTTTGTCGTATTCTCATGCTTCCCAGCATAATTTACTTCAATCTGATTTGAATTCATTGCATACCTGGTGTGTAGTTCACTTTCTAAATCTCAATTTTTCAAAATGTAAGTGTATGACCTTTCATCGTAGAAAGCCAATTCTAGTGACCTACTTTTTAGACAATCATGGGCTTGGTAGGGAAGTTAATTTTTGTGATTTGGGTGTTCTCATGGACCCCAAATTAAGCTTTAATATCCATATTACCGCGATGGTTAATAAAGCAAAAGGTATCCTCGGCTTTATAAAGCGTTGGGCTAAAGAGTTCGATGATCCGTACATTACAAAGCTTCTCTATACTTCGCTTGTACGCCCGATCTTGGAATTCGCCTCTTGTATTTGCAACCCATATTATTCTGTTCATCAAGATCGGATTGAATCAGTACAAAAACAGTTTTTTACTTTTCGCTCTACGAAACCTTAATTGGGCAACTAACGTTCATCTTCCGCCCTACATAGATCGTTTAAAACTTATTGATCTTCCAACCCAGAATTCACGCCGATCTATGCTCTCTGTTGTTATTCTCCATAAAATTATTTGTGGCGATATCGATTCTCCATTTTTGGTTCAATCGCTATTTCTAAATGCACCCTCCCACTTCACGCGCAATTATGTTCCTTTTAGGTTGTCCCATTGCACAACAAATTATGCATGCCATGATTCACTTCGTTCTCTCTGTTCTATCTATAATAGGTTTTCTCATCTGTACTCTTTCAATTCCTCTTTAATTTCTATTAAAAACTCCGTTCTTAATTCTTCATTAACATTATTGTAATTTCCATTTATTTTTCATCTGTTTTTGTACGGTTTGGACCACAACATGGCTGTGAGTAGAGGCACAGTCGGTCAACCTGGCGGCTTAACAAAAATCCTCCAACGGGTCTGAGTGGTCGTATCTCATTTCCTTTCTACATATATTTTTTTTCTTATTTTCTGAGCTTTAGTGTTTAAGTTTTTAGTTATAAGTGAACTGTACCATCGTAGTGTAAGTAACTGTTTTAATATAATATGTAGTTTCAAATAAATAAATAAATAAATAAATAAATTGTTCAAAGAAGGTTGAGAACGTGTTAAAGACGAAGAGCGCCCTCGTCGACCATCGACCTCAACCGACGATGCTCACATCCAAAAAGTAAAAGAATTAGTGCTTGCACACCGTCGAAAGTTTTATCAACAAATATTAAGTCGAGCAATCTACGGCAACAATTCAATGTATTATTAATTTGATGTAACGATAGATTAAAAAGAGTATCAAATAAATCTATATGGACTGAAGGAATCTTAGATGAAGAGTTATCACAAATTACACAAGACACTCTAGGTAGATTTAAATCACCAAAAATAATGAGATAATCATTTGAATTTTATGATTTTGAAACCGAATTAGTCGCAGAAGAGTGTAGTCGATAAATGCTAACATCAGATGCTGGTGGAATGTGAGAGCATGTGATAATTAATCTACAGCTCTAAAGACGAATAACAACGCATATCAATTCGATTTCATTTGAACCATCATGAATCAATTCTGATGTAAAACTAGACTTTACAGATATTAGTACTCCCCCACATTTACACATTCTACGATCCTCACTCAAAGTTGTAAAGTTAATTCAAAATTTAAAATACTTGGATCCAACCAAATCTCTGTAAATACAATAATATTAGCATAAGTGTCAATGCTTTTGAGGTATTAATCTACAAGCTTGCTCTTTAGACCTCTTACATTTTGGTAATTAACAATAATAGGAGAATTTTAATTAAAGAATTTGGTGTAGTTTGTGAAGATCCTGCAAGAGGTCGTGGTACAAAAGTGGTTTGACGAGTAGACGCAGGCCTTTTTTTTTGGCACTTATTCTTTGACTAATGTAAATTGAGGCTAAAAACTAGAACAGCATAAGGTGTCAAAAACCTCAAAAGGAACGCTGAGTTAAATAAGGCATTGTTTCTTAAAAAAATAAATTTGAATTTTTGCACAGCGACAGTGTTCCAAAATGTCCTCCGCAGTTGTTGATTCAATAAACCGTGACAAAAAAAATGTGTTTGCGTGGTGCTACGGTATTAAAAATTTTAGCAGGGTTAGAGGCTGTGCCATTTTCCAAAGAACATTTATTCGAGGAACAGCAGTAGCAGAATTAGTAGCAACTTCGACGGAATTTTCTTTTGGTCCAACAGCCGGTTGCAGAAGCGGTGAGTTTAGTTCCGTGCTAATTACACTTGTAGTGATATTCAGAGCGGTATCGACATCAGAACTGATCCAACTTATAGGGGGGAATGCTGAATCTGTTGAATTGGCTCTATATTGACTGAGCATGCATTAGTTGGCACCGGTGATGTTGGTAATATAATTAATGGCGCATCAGACGACATAGTCGTTAAGGCAGTCGTTGGTAATTCCAAAGGCTATGACTTCTTTCTTATAGGAGATTGCAGAAAATTATATTCACCAAATAATTTCACAATTCTCTGATGTGCAATAATTATTTAAATGCAAAATGTATTTTTGGAACAAATTTTTACAAGCAGCGTGAAAAATGTAGACAAAGGCCTTAGAGTGACCAGACATCATTAAGTAGTAAGAGGTTGGAATACTGTTGAGACGAACTCATTTCTTATATTCCAATGCTTCATACTCCTTCATGAAACTTATATATATATATATACATACATATATATATATATATACATATATATATATATATATACATATATATATATATATATATATATATATACATATATATATATATATATATATATGCTGGTTACATAAATTTACAACTTATATTTCGAAAAGATAGTTTCCTCTAATCACGAATCCACATTCAACAATGCGTTGACTCGCATAACCACTCTAGTAGTTGTCTCAGGATGCTTTTTCTTGGTATCCATTTCCAATCCCTCGAATTTCCTGCAAGGCTGTAATGCCTTAAATATGTCAAGAAAGTCAACCAATTGTTTAGTCGCACCATTCCTATTTAGGGACCGGACATTCCAGGTGCATATTTTTAAATTGTGTTCCTTAAATCTTTTCCGTGGTTTGTTATTATGAGTAGCAGACTTAACTATAGTTGTGGTCTTCACAATCCATGCCCCTGCCGCGGACCATGGACCTGCTGTGGTGGTATTCTTGACCGCCCGCTCATTGATACAGTTGACGATTAATCCGATTTAAAAATTGGCAAAACGATTTCTTATCTAAAGTAGTTACTAAACAATTTTTTTTTTTTTTTTTTGGTACTTTCTTTCCACCGATTGCTTCCAGAGCAAGGAATCTTTGTTCCAGAAAGGCAAGAAATTTGTCAATTGATTGCATCTCTTTTGTATTTTGTATTGATTGTTCATTCAAGGTAAGAGTGTGTCGATCCAATTTTGTCGGCATATATGAAGAAGTGGATCCATACCTTAGTGTCAATGCTAATATTCCTCAATGCTGCTAAATTTTCTCGAGTTTTGTCATGAAAAGTATTTACAGATTTTGAATCATTCGTAACTGTCGATTGATCCAGATGTTAATGTAATATTGCTGTGCTTATTACACGTTTATTGTTGAAGCGCTCTGTAAACATAGTCCAAGCAGTATCGTAATTAAATTCAGTCAGTCAAAGATTGCGAATCAATTTTTCAGCTACACCTGAAACGTTTGTTGTTGGTACCACATATTTAAAATGACGTGTAATAATTACTCATGAATTATAGTATTTAAGATATCATGAAACTGTTGACATTTCAGATTATCTTCATCAAATTTCAGAACCGAAATATTAGGCAATTGTGCTACTGCTGGAGTTATTCCTGTGGATGAAAAATTAACATTCAAATCCGATTCCATTGTTAGTTTAAAATTTGTAACAACTGTATCCTAGGCTTATAAGATCACCCAATTCTCTATATATTTAAAATTTTATTATAATTTTATTCTAATACTCTTTTATTGAAAGTTTGAAATAGGTACGATTTGTCGCAGTTATTTTGCTGATTGTCCGTGACAATGCAGACTTTTTCTTTTTCTTCGATTAATTCAGTTACGAGTTTTTCTATTTTTGAGCAAATCTATTACTGGCGTTGGTTAACATTGCTCGTCGTTCTTCAAAGTAACGTGCCATATTGATCCGGTACCATAGTACCAAGTAAATTACTTTATTATAGAGGGTATATTTAAATCTAGTCGCCGAGTTGACTAAATCTAATGTTTTTTATTGTTTAAAACTTCAGTTCCAGACCCGTTGGACGTAAATTGTTTGCTATTAACAAGATGTGACTCTACTCACACCAAAAAGTAATCAATGGTAGCAGATGTGTTTTAAGCTTATAATCTGCTTTTTTTTCTACCAGTTATTTTTTGAATTCTGATAGCTTTGTTGACCAGATGTTCTGCTTTTATTTCTTCCTACAATTCAAAGAGCAAAGAAAAGATGTGATTATTACTTTCTCTTTTACAGTTAAGGTGTTTTCGGCTAGCGTAATATAAAAAATAAATTTAGTTATAAGCCTCCAGTACAAACTAGTGACGCTACGATATGAACGATATGAATACTTCAAAATAATTTTGAGTATTAATTTTATTTATGAAAATTACATGCTTGTATACAATTTTTATTTCTTATATTCTAAACACATTAGTTTCTGTTTATGAAGTCTGCGGGTCGCTCAGTATTCCCGAAAAAATAAACACGCATCAAAATTTCAATGATTATCAAACAATGAGCACTATTACGTTTGACTGTGCGAACCACCTTAATACAAATCATAAAAACTGCAATAAAAATCAAACTACCCAAAAGGAATATGCCACTGAAGCGCAATGTCTGACATTTATTCATGATCCCAAGAACTATCTTTAAGTAATTTCAAAGCTATAAAAACTACAAAACCGAAGCACGCCATGTTTACACATAGTGTAATCGGATATATTCAGTTTGTCCGAAAGCTTGTAAGTTTGTAAGGAGGCGTCGTAAATTATATAAGACTGTGTGATTAATCGATTTATCAATGAGGAATCGATAATTTTGTATAACCAATCGATCATTTAGTTTAAGAATCAACAATTGATTTATCAACAATCAAGTAGTTGATATTGGACAATAGTCTTGGCATTAATTAGCAAGCCTGATAAGAAACCTTTTTTCAAAGTGAGAAGCCCAAAAAAAAACAATGTTTTCACTTCTTACTTGTACTTCATGCTTCATACAAAGATATATATTTTTTCTTTTTTTATACCCGTTACACAAAGTGAGACCCCATAAAGTATATATATTATTGATCAGCTCGATAAGACGAATCGATTTAGCCATGTCCGTCTGTCTGTCAGTCTGTCTGTCTGTCTGTTGCGATGAGTGTTACTCGGAAAGTTTTAAAGATATTGACCTGAAATTTGAAACTTAAGCCTTTTGTGCTCCTAGTTAGTTTGAATGTCAGAACCAAGGTGCCACGCCCATTTTTAGATATAGCCCCCATACAAACTTACCACTTTTTTCGACTTGTTGTATGAAAAAGTTATTATTTATGAATGCTTTTACTACAATGTAGGGTAAAAATACTTCTAATGGCATCCATTATCAAAAGAATGTTGCAACGCCCATTTTCTTACCACTTTTTTCGATTTTTTGTATGAAAATACGTATTATTTATGAATATATTTAATCCAAATAGGGTAAGAACACTTTTTATGTCATCCAATGTCAAATCTAAGGCGCCACGCCCATTTTTATGTATAACCTAAATACAAACTTACCGCCCATTTTCGAGTTTTTATATGAAAACATTTATTATTTCTGAATGAATTCAATTAAATTCGGTAAATCAATTCCAATGTCCACCTAAGTGAACACTTTCGATATGGTAAGGATCGGGTAAATATAACATAAAGCCTCCATACAAATTTAACCAAATTCATCGTGAAATTTAATCTAAGCACCTGGTATATTAAGTTTGTCGGAAAGTTTGTAACGCATTAAAGGAGGCATCGTAGACCCTATATAGTATATATATTCTTGATCACCTCGACGAGACGAATCGATTTAGCCATGTCCGTCTGTCTGTCCGTCTGTCTGTCCGTCTTTGTCTGTCTGTTTGTTGCTGCGCGATTTATTCGCTCAGTTTTAAAGATATTGGGCTGAAATTTTAAACTTAAGCTTTTCTAGGTCCTGTGTACTTTCTATGTTACAATCAATGTGCCACGCCCACTTTTAGATATTGCTCCCATAGAAAAAAAAAAACGTTTTGTCAAGAAAAAATTTATTTATAAAGCAAATGGCTTCAAATATGATACAAATGCTTCGTATATTAAGCCAAATCTTCAGTTTAAAATTGGTCCAAATAGGACCGCGAAATCCTAAATTTTTAAGAATATATTTAATTTGTTTAGTATTTTGAAATAAAATTTAATACAAATGCTGCACACGAAGGTCTATCCACGTCAAATGTTGTGTAACAGGTATATAGTATAAACTTCGGTCCAACCGAAGTTAACTTTTTTTCTTGTTTTTGATTTTTATACCCGTTACACATAGTGTAAACGGGTATATTCACTTTGTCCAAAAGTTTGTAACGCATTACAGGAGACGCCGTAGACCCCATAAAGTATATATATTCTTGATCAGCTCGATGATAGAATCAAATTTACATTCTTTTTTTTTTTTATGCGAATCATTCGCTTAGTTTCAAAGATATTAAACTGAAATTTTAAACTTAACCTTTTCTCGGCAACGACTAGGTTAAGTTCGAAAATGAGATGCCACGCCCATTTGTAGGTATAGCCCCATACAAACTTATCGATTTTTTTTTCGGTTTTTTGTTTAAAAATAGTAATTGTTTATGAATGTACTCACTCCCAATTGGTTAAAAACATTTCTTTTGTCATCCAGGGTCAAAAGCAAGACGCCACGCCCATTTTTAGGTTTAGCCCCCATACAAATTTACCGCCCATTTTCGAATTTTTGTATGAAAACATTTATTTTTTTTGAATGAACTCAATTAAAATTTGGTAAAATTAATTTTATGTCAACTCCATCAATATGGTAAAGATCGGGGTAATATTACAAAAGCCACAATACAAATTCGATCAAATTCATCGTTAAATTAAATCTAAGCGCCTAGTGAACATATAAACTATTAAAAAGTTTAGGGCACCGGGTATTTTTGCTTTCGGTCCCCCCAAGGTTAATTTTTTCTTATTTTTTTTTAAAATGGCTATTATTCATGAATATATTCACTCTAAATTGGGTAAAAATACTTCTTAAGTCTTTCAATGCCAAAATTAGGTATGGACCACATACGAACTTTCCGCGATTTTCTAATTTTTGTATGAAAATAGTTATTATTAATGAATATATTTATAAATGTATATGTGTATGTATTGGGTAAAAATACATCTTATATTATCCTATCTTTACTCTACTGATACTATTTGGATCACTCCACTATACCATATACCAACCCAACAAAGTCAAAACCCATCATCTACGTTTTTCAAGAAAATGTTTATTATTCTTTCCTTAGGTTAAAATTTTACCCCTTTATTTGTATTGAACTATTAAATCCAAGCCATCCCTTCTCCAAATTTTACCTAAGCCACTGATGATCATAAATAAACTAAACCAAGATGTGGCGGGTATTTGAGTTTAGGTTCCACCAAAGTTATCGTTCTTCATTGTTTCTTTTATGCATAGATTGCGAACACGTGATGCAGATCCGGCGCTACGAAATGACCAAAGTAATGCGTAGTTATCTCACTTTTTACCCGCCACACATAGTGTGAAAGGTATAAACTGAATATACCCTTCACACTGAAGCCAAAAAGTTTGTAACGCATTGAAGGAGATGTCGTAGACCCCATAAGCTGTTTTTTAAATACATATTATATTATAAATATTAAGAACAGGTTACGAATTTTTACACAGTTGATATAAATATTTGACGTTTTAAATAGTGAGCACGAAACATTGACCAACTAGCTTGTTAGATTTTTTTTTTTTTTTTTTTTTTTGAGTATTGTTTTTATTTGCAATCTGTCAAACGATGACAATCAGCAAATTAGCATAATTTAGCATTGACATATGTGTATATTATTATTTATAGGAGATGTTAACTAAGAAGGGTCGGGATGGGAGGAGAGGTTTACCCATTACGGTGGGGCAGATCCAGCGGGTGGTCTCTTCTTAGGCGGCGAGAAACAGCGCTGTTGTCCAACAGATTGTTGGCGAGGGGGTTGACGAGCCTACTCAATCTCTCCAGATAGGTTTTTGAAAGTCTGGAAATCTCTTGTTGAACCCAAGGAACTCCGAGTTCACTGTGTATTTCTCTATTCGTATGGAATGGGTGCGCACTGGAGATTATACGAAGTACTTTGTTCTGAAATTTTTGAATCAGCTCACAATTACTTTGCTTGGCAGTTCCCCAGATTGAAATGCCGTAAGTCCATATAGGCTTTAATATAACCTTATAAATTAGAAGTTTAACTCGTATCCTCAGGGTCGACCTGTTTCAAGAAGCCAAAGGTATTTTTTTAGCATTACATTTAAATGCTTCTTCTTGTTGCTCAAGTGAGGTCTCCAAGTCAACCTTCTATTAAGCTCCAGACCCAGATACTTGGCAGTGTCACTGACCGGGATAAATGGAGTCCAGTTGGACTGGGGGGCAGGTTCTCTAAGGGCAAATGTTGTTTGCGTTGATTTTTCCGAATTAACCATTATATTCCATCTTTTTAGCCAGGAGTTAAGCGTATTTAGCTTGCAACTGAAGAATATCATATAAGGCTTTTTTTTTTATTTTCCTATGATTAAATTTACACATCTGTCTACAACAACATTAGTACATTTTATAACATTGATAAAGGAATAAAATTAATTCAAAAGAACAATTTCTTTAAATTATAATTAAAACAAAAACAAAAAAATAGATCTATGAAGAAGTTATCGTGAATAACAATTTCCTAATTAAATAAATGTGCGTTTATTGATAGTTCGGTAAGTCAGCTGGTCGAATTCTTTTTAGACGTTGTCTAGTAGTTAACTCAAGTATGGGTAAGTTACTCATCTCGTTGTTTGAATATGACAGGATTCTGATGTGGTAACTTCTACTGACTGCTACTATTTCTTCTTTAACGGTTGTGTATTTTGAGATCTCTGTGTATAGTATATCTGCGTAAGAAATATACCATTCCGCTCTTGTGATTTGTCGAAGTATTTTTCACTGCTCCTTGTTTTTTTTTGATGTTTGATTTTTTAGATGTACCCTAAACTTACGCCGTAGAGTCCAAATTGGTTTTATGATCGCTTTTGGTACAAAAGGAAGTTTATTACTCATAGAGTTTCTGATTTTTTGTTTATAAGCCAGCTCAGCTGACGACATTTCTTCATTTGATTTCGCTTTTTTATATGTAACTTCCAAGCGAGCGTTGAGCGAGAGTATTCCCAAAACTATCGCAAAAAGTATCGCACTCGAGCTCAAATATGATATATAAAGCGAGCGTTGAGCGAGAGTATCCCAAAACTATCGCGAAAGTATCGCACTCGAGCTCGAATATGATATATAAAGCGAGCGTTGAGCGAGAGTATCCCAAAACTATCGCAAAGTATCGCACTCGAGCTCGAATATGATATATAAAGCGAGCGTTGAGCGAGAGTATCCCAAAACTATCGCAAAAAAAGTATCACACTCGAACTCGAATATGATATATAAAGCGAGCGTTGAGCGAGAGTATCCCAAAACTATCGCAAAAGTATCGCACTCGAGCTCGAATATGATACATGAAGCGAGCGTTGAGCGATAGCAATAAAATTCAAAATTAAAATTCAATGAAAAGAGAAAAAGAATATTCTTGTAGCATATGTCTCTCTCGCTTATTTTTTGAACAACAGCACCTGTACAATGAATAAACATACAAATTAAAAACATTAACAGACTCTAGTAAACATAGGGCGTGGCGTTGTCAGTTAAGAGGTCGCGTGATCGCAAAGGCTTCAAGAGTCACAGAAGGCCGAAGGCTTCGAGTTCAAACCCCGGGCAAGGCAGTAACTTGAAATTTTTATAAGTTTGTAAATTAATAAAATATAAAATGTATTTATTAAATGTATTTATAAATTATATGAAAGCTGATGCAAGAAAATAATTATAATAAACAAAAACAAAAATATTTCAAAAATAATAAAATCTTTGACTATAAACTTGAAACAAATATAATAAAATAATAATAATAATTAGAAAGAGAGAGAGAGACGACCCCTATGATTGTTACTTGCCGCGAAACTAGATAAAAAACACAAAAAAACAAAAAACCTGAATAACAAAAATTATACAACAAATATAATAAAATAATAATAATAATTAGAGAGAGAGAGAGAGAGAAGAGCCCCAAGGATGGGGTTGTGCTTGCCGCGAAAAAACAACATGAATAAAATTCATTTTTTTTTTTTTTTCGTAGGCTCGCAAACGATATCGTAAAATGCTTGCAAACGATATCGTAAAAGTCTCGAAAACGAATCGTGCGCGATAGTTCGATATCGTAAAAGTCTCGTATACGACTTCTAATTCGATTCGCAGACGACATCGTAAGAGTCTCGCATACGACTTCTAAAGTGAGTCGCAAACGATATCGTTAAAGTCTCGAAAACGAATCGTGCGCGATAGTTCGAAAACGAAACTTTCACTGCCACAAACTGAACGACTGACGAATCGTTTTCGAATCGTTTGCGTGTTTTTACGATAGTTTCTTTCGCTTTTCTTTCGCGTAAGTATCGTTTTCGATATCGTTTACGAGCTTTTGGTTCACTGGGTAGAGACTTCATTCGAGATTTTTTGTGTTAGTTTTGACCCCCAAACAAAGCGTGCTTCAAAACTCCCTACTCTCCGCTACTGATTTGCCATACCCAAATATTTTGATATAATTTAGTTATTTAATTTATTGCTAAAACTATTTTTATGTTATATTGAAGCCGACTACTTGAAATTCTACTCTCGTATTTGTAAATTTTTCACATGTGGGTAGAAAAAAAAACTTTTTCTCGGTAAATCTAGCCACAATGTAAAAAGCTATTTTTATTTGACATGCAGAACACACACACACACAGAGCACATGAATGGCAGATTTTTTTTTTTTTTTTTTTGGGGTATTTTTTTCGTCAGGTCAGGATTAAAGTTTTTATTTTGGACATAGACAAGAGCTTGGTTTCATATAAAGTGCAGCAGCATGGCAAACTGTTGCTGCTGCCTGTGCTGTGGCTGTGCTGCCTTAAAAGCTTCAATCTACACACAGCGTCTAAGGTTGTTGCTGCTGAAACCCACTACGGAACACAGCTTACAAGCATTTTTGTGGATATTTTTGGCAGTGGTTATGTGTGTGTTTCTGTGTTTGTGTGCTTTTGGTGCACTTGTTGTATAAATTGAAACATGTGCCTGCACTTGCCATTCTGCGCTGTTCTGTTCTATTTTTGTGGTTGCATTTGCTGCTATTCCCACACATTGTGTTGCACTTAACTTTTAGCAGCTGGTTTTGTTTTTCGATTTTTGTTGTTGTTATTTAACCAGAATTGTATTACTTCAAAGCAGTAACAGCAGCTTTAGTGCTTCTAAATTTTCTTTTAATTTAACTACTTTTGGCATTAAAATTCTTATAAAAGAGCGCTCTATTTCCTTTTATTTTTCTTGGCATCATTAGCATTTGTTAATTGGTATTCTCTATAATAAGTTCACTATCTGAGAAACTTATTATTTGTTACATTCAAAAATATTTTCTTTATGCCAATGGCAAAATGCTTTGTAGTATTTCACACAACAACGGATATTGAACTTTCTATTTTACAAAGTATTTTTATAAAAATAATCTAAATTAGAAATTTTCAAAATTTCACTGAAAAAGCCAACATGCGGCAATAAATAAATAAATAAATAAACTAGAAAAATATTTATAATTTATTACAAAATCGTAAATATACATAATGCGCTCGTGCGAAAATTGACAGATTTATATATATGTGTGAAGTGACCCCCCCCATGGTGTGCTTCAATTTCGTGTTTCAAACTTTCAAAAGTTTCTCATAAATATTACAAATGAAGATTTTCCGCATTTGAACATTAAAAGCTATTTAAGATTTTACAAAAAAATCAAGGGAAATTTGAATTTTATTAAAACCAAAGCAACAATATGCTTCACATTAATGCAAAAAAAGGTTGGACAGACGACATAGGTAACACAAGAAAATAGCAGCTAAATGCAATACACCAATAAAATCACAGGAATATGTTTACAATGAAAACGCATGCAGTATTTTGTATTTGACACATGCGTGTTGCATGCTTGAAATAGTGTCCAACACTGACTTATAACTTTATCAAAAAAAAAAAAAAAAAAAATGTATATTCCATTTATTATGTGTAAAGTGTATAGAAAAGTTTATTGCCTAAAAAAAATGAAAGATATGAAAACATTTCTTTTGACTTTTTTCAAATCTTTTTTTTTTTTTTTTTTTGTTTTATTGAAGTTCATTGACATTTTACGCATAAGTTGCGCTGTTTGGAATTTATCATATCTGTTTGCAATTCTAAATTGGTGGCAGCAGTCAGCCAGTGCTGCTATGTAACATAAGGAAATTAAAATTTTTAAAAATGCTGTCCTCATTTACACAAAAAAAAAAAATAATATTTTGACTGCTTCGAATATTTTTTTTTTTTGCTGGCATTATGATTTCTAGCGCGAAAAGTTGAATGTGCTCAGCTAACTGGAAAAAAAAGAAAAGAAAAAATATTTTATACCAAATGGAAAATACTGTCTTTGGAGCTATTTTCTTGTTGTTTCTTTTTTTTAAGTTATGTAGTCATAATATTATTTATTTCATATTGTAGCTTTTAGGTCATTCGGTTTTGGTTTTTTGGAATATTTTTTCATTAATAGTTTTTTAATTGAAAAATGTTTTTTTTTTTCTTGTATCAGTTGTCAATAGTTTTGTAATTAACACTTTGTGTTGTTTATGAGGCACTTAATAAAAATAAAAACCATTTTTTTTTATTTTTTTATATTAAAATATTGATTCTATCATTGTTCTATAAATAATTTTGGCAGTTCAGGCTGGAAGGAAAAACTTTAGCTCAATAGTTTATTTAGAATCATCAGCGACTTAGGTAAAATTTTTAAATGGGATGAGTGGATGAGTCAATGGTTCGAGTTTAGACACATAAATGTGCTCAAATGTTAAGCATAAATTACAGATATAATAATAATGTTCTTGAAAATATCAGAAAATGGGAGGTATGGCGCCTTATGTTATAATGGTCCGATGCTTATTGTATCAGTAGTGTAGGCATAGAATGATATATGAAGTGTTTTTATACAATTCGAAGTAAATACATTCACAAATTAAAAAATTGTAAAAAAAAAAAAAAAAAAAAAACTAGAAAATTAGAAAGGGTAGCGTGACATTCTGAATTTAACATACAAACTGCCTAGGACGGAGGAAATCTTAAGTTTTATGTTTAATTCCTTTAGTTCGATTCGTATTGTCATGCCGATCAACGGTCGTCGTATGGTGAAAGAGATATTAAATAGGACTCGCTCTGCTTAGTGAGGAAATCATGACCCATGTGCGTGATTTTAGACTGGTTCCACCTTCCGACCGGTGTAAGTTTCTTGCACTGGTCTGTATGCTATTCACAACGGTTCATACCTTAACTCGTCGGGGCCCATCATGCCCGTAGTTGTTTGGAACTCAAATTGGTTCTATTCTAATGGTTGGTTGGTTGGCGGATACGAGGTTTGACCGGAGTTCTTAATCTGGTACCACGGGGTATCAGGTTGCGCACGATCGTTACTGGTCGTGCTGACCAGTGGTGTGGCCCCTCGGAGAGCATCGTGGTGGTTGTGGTTTAACACTCATATGCGGTTAGAGTTTATTCGTAAATTCGGGGTGGAGTTCTCTATTACAACCGGGTGGTGTGACCCAGAGATCAGCAGAGGTGTTAGATAGGCCTCGCATCCCACCTAGGAGTAAAGTTTACGCCCAGAATTGCGTAAAATTCGAAATTGGTACCTGTAGTATACAATCTTTATAGGGCCGTTGATGGCGCTTACCAATCATGTTCTCGGCACCGTGGGACCGAGTCTTTACGCCAGGCTTTCACGTTAAACACACTCGGGATTCTGTCATACTGATCAAGAATATATATATACTTTTATGAGGTCTTCGACGTTTTCTGAATATTCCAGTTTACACTATGTGTCACAGGTATAAAAATAGTTCAGTCGAATAGACTACGAGTTAACACTGCTAAAGTTGTACTCCATAATACGGCAAACCTGAAAAAAATGTTGCTGCCTACCGTCCACTTAAAAGTAATCGGTACCCATTTTGACCTTACGCCCTGAACCACCGATAGATCCAAAATAGAGTCGAATGTGGAAGCAGCAAAATATTGCCCTGTGCCAAGCATTACCCTGTCTTATAAATTACCATACCAGCAAAAGCTAAAGAAGACGTTGGTCGTCCTCAATCCCGCTGAATTTGGAAGATAGCGAAGAAAATTAATGAGCGAATCACCAATCAAAAACTCTTCCAAACATGCTGCACTTTCAGAGCAAAGGTTGCAGATTATTAAGGTGGACATTCTAACATTCACTCACGCTAAAAAAGCTTAGTTTAAGAAGTATAGAGCGCTACAGAAATTGTAAGACTCTGGAACACATTGCTGATATTAAAACAATTTGACACACCATGACTCTATATACTGGAAGATACGGCCAGTTGGATTCCTTATAATCTTCTGGACTACTCTAACTTCTGAATGACTTTCGCTATTAGCATCACTAGGGGGCCAAATTTGTCTATGTGTGACATTCAGACGATACAATCTAATACAAGCTTGTTGTCTCTATTTCTTACAGTCTTCGAGATCGGTTGAGAAATATTCTATAAACTTTCCATTCAAATATGCAATAGGGTTGTATCAAAAATTAAAAAAAAAAAAAAATATAAACCCTTAAATCATTTATGATTTAATTTAGCTGTTTTTAGCTTGATACAACAGTGACGTCGCATTTTATTTATTACACGCTAAGCGTTTTGTGTTAATCGTCCAATATTGCCAAAGGAGACGACATCATAAACATAAATTTATATGTTTTCGGTTTTATTTATTTTGTCGTTGGTTTTTATTCAGTTCGATGTTGTATATTTATTTTTAACCCAATTTATATTGCTTCATATTGCTGCTGCTGCTGCGTTGCTTTGGGCTTTCTTAGCTTGAAGTAAAATGCTCAAAGAAAGCAAAGAATTTTGTATATGTTGCTTGTCGTATGAAGAATTTATGTTATATATTTTTTGAATGATTTTTTTTTTTGTTGTTGTTTAATAACACCGTAGCACCTTATATTAAAGAACACTCTGAAAGCAGACAGACGGACCGTTGGACAGACGAACTGAAAGACACAAAAAAATGTCTCGATTTGGGTGACGTTTATTTTTTTATTTTTCCCAAAAATAAAAAGAAAAGTTTTCCTAAAAGTATTTTACATACACACGCATACATACATACATTTATCTCGAAAAGAAAAAAAAAAATATAATTTGACTTTCAAATGAAGGACAAATATGTTGAGGGAAAGATATGCTTTTCTTTTTCTTTTTTTTTTTACCGTTTGTCAAATTGAAAGTTTACTTCTCTAAATTCAGAATTGTAGTTGTGTGGTTCAGCTTTACATATAAATTTTGTGCGTAATTTGATTTGAATTGACTTTTATCTTATTTTATTTTTTTTATTTTTTTGCCAATATATCTTTATATCACTTAGATTCGATTGTTTTCTTTAAGCGTTTTCAAACTAACCTTAGCCAAGAGAATAGCGTCGAAACTATTTCCAGCATTTGTCTAGTCTATACAAAATTGAATTTAAAATGCCTGCTCAGCACTTAATCCCCGGGAAAAAGAAAAATTTATTGACTGTCAGACAGTGGCAACTTGAAAAAAAAAAAAAAAAGAATTGAGTTGAATAGAATAAAATAGAAAAAGAAAAAAAAAACATTAACCAAAATCGCATTGATGCGCCTAAGCATTGTCAGTCAGACAGACGGACGGACATACAAACTGCTTTCTTGCCAAAAAAAAGTATTTTTTAGCCCAAATAAGCACAAATGGGCAGCACGTCGTCGACGTCGTCGTTGTTGCCGTTGTCATCGTCGTTGCGTATCTATAAGATACAAATGCAAATAACTTGGCACGCAATGCGTTACGTCGCGTCAAAAGATGCATGGCAAAAGATTCTAATGCTGTACTCTGTACTGTGGCATGCAACGCTTGTCTTATCTGCCCCGAGCGTGATTTTTCTTTTTTGCTATTTTGAAACTTAACTTGTCGTTTGTTTTTTTATATTTTTTATTTTTTTTTATTTTCGACGCAATGGACATTTCACTTTGCTGCTGGGCATAGCTTTTTTTGTTAATGTTTTTTTCTTTTACGTATTTGCCAATTTTTTTTGTTTTTTTGCCTTTTGCGGTTGTTTATTTAGGTTGGAATCTGCTGTCTGCTGTTGCTGTGTATAAGATACTTTGCATGTTGTGTTGCTTCGTCATTTTTGTTTTGGTTAAGATTGTATTTTTTTGTTGTTTTATTTTGTCACTCAGTTACTTTGCATAATATAAAGGAAAAAAAAATGCTAAAATCTTTGTACTTGTAAACAGTGGTGTCGTTTGTGTCGAAAAGTCGAAGGTGCATTAAAATATTTGGAAATGAAACTATCTATAAAAATATTGTACATCAGCAACAGAAAGGACTAGGGGTATCAAAAAAAAATAAAAAAGAATGCCTTTAGGCACTTATCATATAAAAAAATTTAACGTTATTTTTAATTACCTTCTTTAATGTAAAAGTCTAGCTTAAAAGTGTAGTACACTTATAAAGTCAAAGAGTGCTTAGGTCACTTTTTGAAGTAAATCGCATTGCCAGCAAATGTTACTGTTTTTTTTAATAAGAAAAATCATTAATTGACATAATTGAAGCAAAAAAATTAAATGGGACCTAAAAATTTAAAAGTGCCTTGAGGCAATTATCACAAAAACAGAAAATTTAACTGTATTATATAACAAAAATCCTATTAAGTTAAATAATTTTAAAAAAAAAAAATGCGTAAGTTACTTATGAAATTTAAGCGTGCCTTAAGGCACTTAACCCATACAATTTATTTGTAACAAATGCGAACATTGGATCAGCTCTATAGATAAATTAAATTTATTAAAAAAGGAGAGTTGTCTTCACTGGGTACATTAACCTCGAGAACTCTCACCTCATACAACACTACGGTAACTCCATTGATGTTTCAAAAGAGTCTGGAACTTGGAACTGGTACTCGGGAGAGGGTGAAGTCGTTTAAGAGAATTGTAATCCATAAATAAAGATATTATATCTGTCATTCTGATATTTTATTTTTTAAACGATAACAAAAAATTCTAACTTTCTTCCAATTTAAATTATACAATACTCACTCGAGATATCTTACATCAAACTAGTTTTTTTAGCCCTTATTAAAGTGGAAGTTCCTATACAGATAAAGCCCAATTTATTGTATGATACCAATTCAATATGCCAATTGGATAACTGATCAGCTTATTGGAAAGGTTTAAAACAGCGTTGTGCATATTATCGATTGTCGAACACGTCAGTTTAGTCCATAAAATTATGTTTATAGCGAAGTCGGTGCGTGATACGTGATAGGTGATATTATGTGTCTGTCCATCACTGCTTTAAACAGAATGAAGAATATTTAGATTTTTAAGTATTAATTTAGCTTTTTGAATCCTGAGGAAATCAAAATTAAACTACGCTGCTGCTTTGAGATGCTTCAAAAATTATTTTGCTTTTAAAATTTTTTTCTTTTTGCACCCGTCTCCACAAAGAAGGGTATTGTCAGTTTTTCGGAAAGTTTGTAACGCATTAAAGGAGGCATCCCATGAGGTATGTATTCTTGATCAGCTCGATAAGACAAACCGAACTAGCCATGTCCGTCTGTTTGTTGCCGTAAGCAGTATATATCAGAACCAAGGTGCCACGCCCATTTTTAGGTAAAGTCCCTATACAGACCTACCGCCCATACCAATGTATTCACTCCAATCTATAAAAAAAAACAATTCTAATATCATTCAATGTCGAAACCAAGGTGCCACGCCTAGTTTTAAGAGAAGTTCCCATACAAATCAACCGCCCAATTTCGAAAATAGTGATTATTATGAAAATAGTGCTTATTTATAAAAATATTCTCTCCAAATTACTTGAAACCACTTCTAATGGTATCCTTTGTATACACCAACGATATGATAAGGATCGGGTCACTATAACATATAGCCCCATACAAATTTAGCTCCTATTTTCTGATATTTTCAAAGAAAATTACTGTATCTGTATTTTTAGATAAAAACTTGGGTTATAAAGGACCGCCAAACCAACTTATATCGAATTTCTATCAAAGCCACTGATGAACACACAAACTATTTAAAGACTCGAGTGACCGGTATTTAAGTTTCGGTTCGGCTCCTTTTCTTTTTTGTTTTTGAAGATTACTTATACTTCTGCTTAAATTATCTTTTGTTCTTTACTGAACAAAAAAAAAAATAATATCAAAATTTGGTTTTCTTTGTTTTTGCAATTAATTTGCTTACAAGCCAAGCAAAAAAAAAAAAATATTTCATACTTTTTGGCATGACTGTGCTGTGGTTTTTGCTGTTGATTTGTTGTAGGCAACTGTTGCTATTGCAACAACATCAAAATCTACTGACTGCAAAAAAACATCAAGGCAACCACTGCAACAGCCGCAGAGCATTTCATGTTTTTGGTTACTATTTTCACTTCCGCACTGTTTGTATCTTATTGGGTTTCCTTTCAACTTTTCTTTAGTTTGTCCGAAAATAGTCGAAAAGTGTTGGTCAGTTGACTGTTGCTGCTCTGGATTTGCTTCTGTGTTTTTGTACCCAAGAGGCTTTGTGCTTGTCGAGTTGTCGAAAACTAATTAGTGGTAAATGTAGCAAATTGTAAAAATACTTTTTCTGCTGCTTAGCTTAGATTTTGTATCTTTGCTTTTTTCAAATAAATTTCATGGGACCCAATAAAAATAATTCAATTGGACAAAGTACGTTCAACTTGTTTTATTTCAAAACACTTGAATTTTTCGGTTTATATGCTGCAAAGTGACGACGAGTTTAAAAAAGCGAATTTAACAATTTCAAGAACTATCTATGTATCTACAAGTGTTTATTGGTTTACTTAGTATTGTTTTTTTTTTGAGAGTGTATCAAAACACTTTTTTTTATGCGTTCATTTTGGCGTAAACATTAGAATGACAAGTGCCACAATGATATCATGCAGGCAGGCATGGATGCAAGCCAACAAAGTAACCAAAAAAAAAAAAAAAAAAAAGTGTATCGAAAAGTACGCAATTCAAAACATTGCTCTATGCGTTCTTAAAGGCTTTTACAGATTCGTTTTGTATCTTTTTTTTGTACATTTTTTATTTGTAGTTCGATTTGTTTCGTTCGGTTTGCATTTGAAAATAGCGCCGTATTTAGGTTTTAGGTCGTCACAATGCATTCAAGCACATCAAATTGACGTTTGATGCTCAATAAAGTCGAGACAGTCACTAAAAAAAATAGAAAAAGAAAAACTCAACATGATGAATAGTGCTGCAAACGAATGTTTTTTATAGAGACTGGTTCATAGATAGATAGCAATACAAAAGCGGTTCAAGGGACAAAAGTGGCCGTTTATATGTATTGAATACTTAAATAGAAGACAGTTTAACAAGAATTTACTGAACATTTATGCAGTTGGCTTGGCTATAACTAAAAGAAATCGTTATTTCGATGTATAAATCGATTTAATGATCGTTCTTGATACAAGAATGATTGTTCTTATAGCGATAAGAACTACTTTAGATACTAGAGCTAATGTGAAAGGCACAAAAACGAATGTTTTTTTTGTACAAAAATAGTAGGGTTTGTTGTAAAAACGATTGTTCTTGATATAAGAACTATTGTTCATGGTATAATATCGTTTGTTCTTAATACAGGAACAGCTTATGGAGGGGACCTTCCAGACTTGGAGCAACTCACGACAAAAAACAAATGTTTTTTATACAAAAATAGTATTGCGCTGTGTTAAAACGATTGTTCTTGATATAAAAACTATTGTTCATGGTGTAAGAACTTTTGTTCTTGATGCAGGAACGGTTCATGGAGGGAACTTCCTGACTTGGAGCAACTCATGACAAAAAACAAATGTTTTTTATACAAAAATGGTAGTGTTCGACGTAAAAAAGATTGTTCTTGATATAAGAACTATTGTTCATGGTGTAAGAACGTTTGTTCTTGATGCAGGAACAGTTCATGGAGGGGAACTTCCAGATTTGGAGCAGCTCACGACAAAATACGACTGATTTTTATACAAAAAGAAGAAGTGCTTGATGTAAAACGATTATTCTTGATATAAGAACTACTATTCATGGTGTAAGAACTTTTTTTCTCGATGCAGGAACGGTTCATGGAGGAGAACTTCCAGACTTGAAGCAACTCACGACAAAAAACAAATGTTTTTTATACAAAAATAGTATTACGCTGTGTTAAAATTATTGTTCTTGATATAAGAACTTTTGTTCCCAGTGTAAGAGTCTTTGTTCTTAATACAGGAACAGCTTATGGAGGGGAACTTCCAGACTTGGAGCAGCTCATGACAAAAAAACGAATGTTTTTTATACTAAATAGTTGTGTTCGACGTAAAAACGATTATTCTTGATATAAGAACTATTGTTCATGGTGTAAGAACTTTTGTTCTTGATACAGGAACAGCTCATGTAGGGGAACTTCCAGACTTGGAGCAGCTCACGACAAAAAACGAATGTTTTTATACAAAAGTAGTATTGCGTTGTGTTAAAATTATTGTTCTTGATATACGAGCTATTGTTCATGGTGTAAGAACTTTTGTTCTTGATACAGCAACTATTCGGTTACAGCGCATAGACGGTATGCTTACAAGTCGATGCATAGTTGTTCATGGACAATAGCTTCTGCCTATGTAGGGGAACTTCCAGACTTGCTCATAGCGCACATTCAATACTTTTTCTGTTAATTTATTTTCATATTTAAATTTTTACACACGTTTTGTAACAATAGTTTTCTTCTAATTTTTTTTCCTTCAATTTAAAGCATTTTTTTATTTTCCTTTTTTTTTTTTTAACCAAAAGTTTCCCGACAGACCCTAATCAAATACAAAACTGCATACATTATGCGGTAGCATTATCGTCAGTGTCAGTGCCTCAGTGACAATGTAATCCACCAAAAAAAAAAAAAGCAGCATATTCATTTGCAAAACCATAAAAATTTGAAACCCAATCAAAGTCTGCCTTAGAAGACGTGACATATTCCAATTTTGCTTGTGACATTGAGAAACCTTTCTATTTTTTTTGGGGTTAAAGGCTCATTTAAAAGTAAACATTCCAGCAAAATACTTGAATAAAAATCATTGCGACTAAAAAAAACTAAAAAAAAAAAAAAAGAAAGTCAAAATGAAGTACATAAATCGAGAAACAACAAAAATGAAATCTTGCTGCGTCACTTTGGGAACATTTATTTTTTTCTTGGAACTGTCACAATTGGCGACTGCCGGTTTTCTTTTTTTTTTTTTTTTTTTTTGGAATGCTTTTACTTTTTGACACATAAAACGTTTTAGATGCCGCCGCTATTATTTGTTCAGCTTGGTTTCTGGAAAAGCGCGAATATTTGTGAAAAAAAATGATTTAAAAAAAAATTTAAAACGAAATAAGCCGCCGCTGCCAAGGGTGCCAAATTTTTCCAGCAATTTTGTTGTTGTCAATGGATGATGTTGATGAACGTTTTTGCCGCAATTGACAACGTGATTGTCTCTTTTGGCTTTACAAATTTTCTTTGGAAAGCGATTTAAGTTGTGTCAAGGTGCCGCAGGATATTTGTTTTGTATATGCAAAAGGATAAGAAAATGAAGCGCAACATTTTTTTCATGGATTTTTTTTTGCTGGCGTGACAAATTCTTTTTCGTTTTTTTATGATTGTTGCATATTTTTGTTTTAGTTTTTGGATTTACTTACTTCAAGTTTTATAAAATGTAAAATAGAATGTTGAGTTATACCGTATATATAATACGCTACTTTTAGCTGAAGTTTAACAGAAAAAACGTTCTAAATGTTTATTTCGATTTGTTTTCTTTTGTTTTTTCAAAAATGTTTCCAATCATTTCAATTCGCTTGAGTGAATTTTTTTTTTTTTTTGTTGCTTTTTAATGCATAAAAATCTTTTTCTTTTATATATTTTTTTTTTTTTTTTTTGGGATTTTCGTACCAACAAAATTTTTTAACTAATAGATTCGCTTCAAATGCGTTACTGCAGCAGCTTACATTGCGCTTTACAGTTGAATAAATCGATTGATTGATTGATTTCTCAGGTGTGTCCATTCAATGATTTTTATGTTGTTTGACTATGTCCGTCTGTCCGTTGTTTTTTTGTGAAAATTGTTTACACGAATTGCGGGCTTTGGTATTTGTTTTTTTTTTTAGTAATCTAACTTCATATCTGTTACTATTTTTATTTGTATCTTTATTTTTTTATGTTGGCTTTTTATGTTCTTTTAATCTATTAGGAAAATTTTTTTTATTGTTGTTTTAGTTTGGTATAAATTTCGGTTTATTGTGGTATTTGTTTCTTGAATTGTTGCTACAGATTTTTTATGTTTGTATTTATTTTATATTTAAATAGAATTAATACCTTATGCGCGAAGGGTAAGAGAGAATATATATTAAGTTTATAAAAATGTATACAACAGTCAGAAGGAGGCATAAGAGAATCTATAAATTAAAGGTGGGTATATTCTATAATCGTACTCTTGCCATTATCATACAGAGGATTCCGTATATTCATATCTTACTTCTATGCCTACAAAGCAACATTCGTATGATATGCTCACACGGGTATTAAATAAATGTATGCAGCCATAAGTTAATTTTACACAATGCTGAGAATGTGTATGATCTCAAGCACTTATGTTACAAAACCTTTCAGAAAGTAACACCCAGCCCCTCCCAATACTTGCTCATAGCACTCCACGTATTCGACATTAGATGGAAGTTCATTTTATCACTTCGCGTACATCTTGGTTTTCCGTGAACCTTCCGGAATAGATACGGCTTTAGTTCTTATTTGAATTTAAAGTTTATCATTTTTAGTTATTAATAATGGAATAACTATCCGCGGAAAATTTTTAAATTTAATTTTAGTAATTAATTAGATAACCAAAAGGAAACAACTTCTGAAGCAATTAAAATATAATTCTCAAATTTACAAATTCAGGAAAGATGGATTTAATGGTGAAAAGAAATCAACATCCAATCATTTATTATTTTATTTAAAGATATTATTATTATTTTCATTTTTACTATTACAAGTAACTAATTGAACTGCCCGGCCTTAGTTGGATCATATACATATACCAAATTTCATATGTTTAGTTCAATTATTTGCAAAAATACGATGTAATTTTTTTTAGATCGGTTCTAGGGGAGTCACGCCCCTTCCGTTTTTTTTAAATTCGCAGGTCTCAGTAACACGTACTTCGAATTTTAAATGAATGTGTGTTTGTATGAGTTTGTGTATTAGTTTGGATCGATTTTTTTCATTAGGTTGAATATTTTCAGGAAAAAATAACTCGAGAATGGCGGGACCGATTTTGGATTTCAAAATTAACTAACCATCATCATTCCTGCTTGGACCTTCCCTTGCAATTTTATTGCAATCGGTCGAGCCGTTTTCGAGTTGTGGAGTAACAAATTAAATGTACACTTCTTTTTATATATAAGATAAAAAGTATTGTTTTACTTTTTTCTTATTTTTACGATTGTGGTCTCTTTTTTTGAAATTCTGAAAAAATAGTTAATTTTTAAAAATAAAATAATGAATGGTTGGGCGTTATTTTATGGCTATTTATTAAGAGAAGCACCACTATCCGGTTATTATATATTTATTTTTTAGGTTTCTATATTAAATCTATGAAAAAGTGTTATTTTCCCATATAAAATACATGGGAAACTTCAGGACCTTGGCGGCACTATTAAATACGAGGTGTGTTCAAACATTATCGCGAATTTTGAATTTTCGCGGGTTACGTATATTCGAATTTCGATTTTTTTGTGGCGTTATGTTGGTACTCATGTCTCTCACTTATGCCGACAAGCTAAGCCATTTTGAATGTTCACTTAATTGTTGATAGCTGCTTTGCTTGCACGTGTTTTGGATCGTCTTCGAATTTTACCTATTCAAAAAAATGGATCAAAGAACCTGTATCAAATTTTTTTTTACAGAATGGAATAAATGGAATAAAAATGTTGAAGAATGCTTATGGGGACCGAGCTCTACCAAAATCAACAACATTTGATTGGTATAAATTGTTGAAAGAAGGTTGCGAACGTGTTGAAGACGAAGAGCTCCCTGATCAACCATCGACCTCAACGGACGATGCTCCCATCCAAAAAGTAAAAGAATTAGTGCTTGCACACCGTTGATTAACTATGAGAGACATTGCTGAAATGAAATTGGCGTATCGAAAGGATCAATTAATACAATTTTGAAGGATGTTTTGGGCCTCAAACGTGTCAAGTCTCGGTTGGTACCGTGTGACTTCTGGTTATTCCCAAAACTCAAGAGACTCTCCGGGGAACGCGTTTCGAGTCGATTGAGGAGATAAAAGCTAAATCGAAGAAGGCGCTGATGGCAATACCGGAAAAAGACTATTTGGCATGTTTCGAGGATTGGAAAAAACGTTGGCATAGGTGTATTTTATCGGGAGGGGATTACTTTAAAGGGGACAAAATAGATATTAATGAATAAATAAAAAATTTTAAAAAAAAAAAACACAAAATATGCGATACTCTTTGAACACATCTCGTATTAGCCGATTTATAAAAAAAAAAAAAAAAAAAAAATAATACGGCTCTTCTTATTTTCAATGAAGAACAATCCTAGGTGGTGAAACTGACTTTGTTGGCCGACAAATACCGACCGTTCACTGCTTGTACTGTTTTTAGTTCTTTATCTAAAGGATACATTTTTCATTTATTGTTGTCCATAGAAAAACTATAAAGTTTTGAGTGCTTTCGATGCACTTTTTTTTTGAATACCTACCGTGTTATCCGTTCCGAAGTTGGAATTTTTTGGTTAAAATTTTTGGTTTTCAGTTCGCAAAATAATTTGCTGTTAGGTATTCTAAGAGGGTTCTAGTAAAATTCTTAGAATATAAAAAGGAATGAAAAAACTTTAATAAATAATACAATACTAAGCAACAAATGGAAATCAATCCGCTGATATATTTCTAAATCTGAGTTAAAGGTTGCTCTTGTGCAATGACTTGTAAAAAATAGAATGTTTACTTAAAACAACTGAAAGATAAAGTTTGAAAGTGAAAGAAAAAAGTACAATCGTACTTAATGATTAAAAGGAGAACGAATAAACAAGTTACTTTTTTTTATCAATAAGCGGCTTACAAGCAAAAGAAAAACTTGGTAAAACTTTTGCTGTTTTTTTTCTCTCTTCTTCTTTTTTCTATGCTAGATGCCAAACATAGATATCTGCTTATATTTATACACTTACAAACTAAACTAAAAGAAGAAAGAAAAAAAAAAAACATCTAAATACAACTTTAAAATGTGCTAACGCCCGCACAGAACTATTTTCGAACCAAAGATTTGTGTCCCATTTTCATTTTCCATTTTTTTTTTTTGAGTTTTGTGCAAAGACATTTCCACCTTTGGCATATGCAAGAGAAAATATGTAAGTCAGATAAACAGACAGACAGACAGCTTCAAGCAAGAAGTAACAGTAAAAATATTTATGAAATGCATTTTTAAGTAAAAATAAATTTTTATGTATTTTTTTTGTATTCCAACACTTTGGAGAGAAATGTCAAATGTGCTGCTTTAGCGGACAAAAGCAGACAAAGGTAGACAGGCAGACAGAGGGACTTATAGATAAACAGATACTTATGGAAATATGTCAGCATGTAACAGTTTATGTGAATGTATCTTAACATGTGTGTGTGTGTATCTGTGTATCTGTCGGTTATTTATTTATTCAAGCATATGTCTGCATGTCAAATATGTCAGCAGCAATATTCGCGCTTCAAGAGACTTGTTTTATTTTTAAACGTGCTCATAGCTTTAATTTTCTTTTCATTCTTTTTGGCTTCTAATTTAAAATGTTTTTATTTTTTAATAATTTAATTTTTTTCTCCTTTTTTTGCAGGTGAGTTTCGCAATTATTTCTAAATAAAAAAGCAAAGAAAAATCGTAAGTTTAATTTTTTGTATTAATAGTTTTAATTTAGTTTCATTTGGCAGCATTTATTTAGTGCAATTAAATGCATAAATGCATTTTTAAAATTAATTTTAATAGAAATTTGGCAGTCAGTATTGCACGCTGCCTTTGTCACTTTGGCGCCAATAAAATATTCGAAAATAAATATAACAAGAAAAAACGTTAACTTCGGTGGAACCGAAGCTTAAATACCCGTCACACGAATCTTTGAATAGTTTATGTGTGATCATAAGAGGCTTATATACATTTATAAATATATATTTGAAAATAATTACTT
Organism: Leucophenga varia; assembly: GCA_018903435.1. Classification (NCBI taxonomy): domain Eukaryota; kingdom Metazoa; phylum Arthropoda; class Insecta; order Diptera; family Drosophilidae; genus Leucophenga; species Leucophenga varia. The sequence continues at coordinate 39,710 of JAEIFJ010001407.1, forward strand.
TTTCATACAAATGTTCGAAAATAATCAATAAGTTTGTATGGGTGCCTTAGCTAAAAATGGGCGTGGCACCTTGGTTTTGATATTGAATGTCATTACAAGTGTTTTTACCCAAATTTGAGTGAATAGTTTCATAAATAATACCTATTTTAATACAAAAATTCGATTATGGGCGGTAAGTTTGTATGGGGGCTATATCTAAAAATGGGCGTGGCAGTTTGGATTTGATATTGGATGACATTAGAAGTATTTCTTTCCAACTTCGAGTGACTACATTCATAAATAAAAGCTATTTTCATGAAAAAAATTAGAAAAAAACGGTAAGTTTGTATGGGGGCTATACCTTAAAATGGGCGTGGCACTTTGATTTTAACACTTGAACTGCTTAGGACTGAGAAAAGCTTAAGTTCCGAGTTTCAGGTCAATATCTTTAAAACTGAGCGAATGAATCGCATAAATACAGACGGACGGACAGACGGACAGACAGACAGACGGACATGGCTAGATCGACCCGTCTCATCGTGCTGATCAAGAATATATATACTTTATAGGGTCTACGACGTCTCCTATAATGCGTTACAAACTTTCTGACAAAATGATAATACCCTCCCCACTATGTGTGGCGGGTATAAAAATCGAAAAATTTATTGCAAAATATAAAGTTAAATTTTACTCACTGACACACATATTTTTGCAATGACAAAGAAGTGAAATTCAAGAATGATTTATGCGCAACAATAGAATATGTATTTAAATATGTCTTTTACATTCAAATCCATCATAATTATGAGCAGCATTTGTGAATAGCTTTATTACTTTTACGACGAAAATTTAAAAAAAATAAATAAAATATTCAAAATGCAATAAATTATTTTGAGTGAGCGATTTACACGTTTTTAATTAATTTATTCTGTCGCAAATACAAAGCAAATTTATCAAAAGACAACAACAAAAAAATAAAAGAAAAAATAATAATATCAATCTTGAAATATTTTTGGATTTTTTTTTTTAAGATTTGGTCTTGTGCAGTTAAATAAATTAAACATTTTATAAACGCAAATAAAAATGACATTTTCTTGAAAGCTTTGCGCACGAATGCTATTTTATGCAAATTTTCTTTTTCTTAAAACGAAGAAATTAATTGTTTTTTTTTGTTATTTTTTGAATTTTTCTGATACATAACCTAGACATACACAGTATGTTCAATTAATAAAGGAACTTTTTGTTTAAATCATGGAACACGTAATGCCATCTATTGAACGTTGATAACATTAGAAAGGTGTGCAGGTCTCACCTTTGAAACGCAGCCAACTTCATGTAAATTGGTTGCTAGGTTAAAAAATTACTCGCTAATTCAAACGCAATGCAAGTGGCGATTATTATCGTATTTAAAATACATACATCATTTGTGAGAACCAGAGAATGGCTTCCGTTCACTGATGCCATTTTAGCTTTTTCTCTTTCTCACACACACATAGTGTGCTGTTTTGAATTTCTGTACAGTTTACCATGCTTGAGTGCGATAGGGAAAAAAAGCTAAAATGGCATCACTGCTTCCTTTGAGCGCAAAAACGTTCATACACGAACAATAGCCGAATAATCAAACCATTCGGCTCAAGCTAACGCTCGTATATGTTTTTACTCTTGACTTAAAATCACTCAACTTTGGTACATTTGTTTTGCTCGCTAAGCTTATTTCTGCTTGTTCGGCTTAACAATGATCGTGTTGAGTCAAAAAAAAAAAAAAAAAAAAAAAAAATGAAATGAAATGAAATGAGCAAACTCAACTCGTATGAGTAAACTCATAGAGTTTGATCAAAATACGTAATTTTACACTATATTCATTAACTTCATTCTTATATTATTATATTATTATATTATTATATTATTTTAAGTAATTATTTAAGGTAATTATTAAATTAAAATATAATAATAACAATATACATGAAATGAAATTATTGCAAAAGCAATGAGTCGAATGAGCCATTCTTGAGAAAAGGCTCAGTTTATTCAATGCTTAGCTTCGGAGAGTGAGCAAAACAAAAGGGAACGAGGCCTGTACTAGAGGCCTGCATGAATGTACTCATTTCTAGCTCAGCAGATCTGTACAGTAGTGTAGTGTTCTCAAAACTACTGCACTCATTGTTATCTGTGCAGTATGTATATTTCTTAAGCCAGAAGAAGATAGCACAACATTTTTACTATTCTCACAAAGAATGAGTACAGTAAGATGTTGCACTCATTTTAAGTGAATGCTATATTTGTCCTCTTTTGACACGCTGCATACAAGCGTAATTATGAGAACAGTTTGTGTGTGTTATTATACAACTGTTCAGATGAGTTCAGTAGTTGCCTACCTTGATAATTTCACAATCTTTATTTTAAATTGAATTTTGTGTTTATTTTCATTTTATGTTCGCCTGGTATCCCGTTTTAATAAAACGCTAAATTCTTGGTCCATTTCATTATATGTAATATGAAACATAGCCTATTTCACTCGGGAATAGTGTAGCTTGCCAACGGTGAAAGAATTTTTAAATCGGTCCAGTCATGAAGTTTCGCTCATGTCGTCTAATAAATATTTAAAAATTTATCTCTGTACAGTAAGTAAACTGCACACCAAAACATTGTACAGTGAATTAACTGCACCCAAATTAATTGTACTCATCATATGCTGGTCAACATGAGAGTGGGTGAGAACACTATCTGTCCAATACAGGCAATATTAGTACCATTCACTTGCACTGTATTTTATCTGTGCAGTAAAAATATGAACAACTTTTAGAATGAATCATTCATTTGCCCCTTTGAATGCATTCATGCAGATGTCTAGCCTGTACGAGAACCCAGTTAATTAATATTTTAAGCATTGAAAGTCAAATGTTTAATTTTCGGTTACCCGCTTTCTTAATTCCACGTTCATACTCCTTGATAATTAAGGTTCCCCATAAGTTATTAAAAAGTTTACGTGACATACATAAAAGAGAACTATTTGATGAATTCAAAATGGGTTTAAAGGTTCACCTTTTTCTAATTATTAAATTTGTTTCTACCTTGTTTATATTATGTCAATTTGATTAATTGTTTATTTTTAGATAGAAAAGCAATATAAATGAGTGAAGAAAATGTTTTTTGTTTTCAAATCAAAAAGTAGAGCTACTTTCATTTTTTTTCATCGGTGAAAAATTTTTTTTTTTTTTAAGATTTTTCCTTATTTGCTTTTATATGAAGGTTAAGAGAAATCATTAAAGTATTTTGCATGGTGGTGGAATACTACACCTTTATATAATTTCTCCTTATATCTAATCCATGGTGGAAATATAAAGGTGGTGTCAAGCGAAACGATGGTGCCATGCGAACTGAGTGCGAGAGAGATAGCTTACTTTGAAATGTAACTCCGTTTTACAATTTTTTTACTAATGTTTCTATTTATGACATTGGTACGCAAACGTTGAGAGAGCAAGAGCGCTTTACATAACCTTGTATAATTAAACCATGATCTAATCGAATATTTTTATATTTCAATTAACCATAATTAAATGACGAAAATTTTACACGTTGCGTAATTGAAGCATGACACAATTTACTTTACTTACGTTTTGTTCTGTATATAGTTAATGAGTATATTATTCAGATATTCAATTGACATTGGATTATGTTTAATCACTTTAAACATACGATGGCAGCTGCATCAGTCACATTCAATGAATCAGCTGGCTACAAAAGCGTTTGACATAATCTGACGCAAATATCTCTTATACATGCTAACAAGAAAAATAAAAAACTTGAAACAATCACACTTGCACTACACTCATTTATAATTTTTGTATTTTTTTAACAAAAAAAAAAGTAACAAATTGTTACTACATAGAAAATAACTGTTACTGACTGTTATTGTACATGTTACTGTTAAGCATAACAGAATGATTCTAATGTTTAAATAATTATATTACTTTTAATTTATGACTGACTTATTGAAAACATTTTTTATTGTCTGAAATTTTGTTTCTTTTTTTTTAACCAATTTTTCTTATGCTCAGACGACAGCTAATCATTTGCTATTGTCTTAATATAAAAAAATTCACCAAGTTTTCGTTTATCATTTTCACAACTCAGCATATTTGTTGAGCATTTTAGTTTTAATGCTTATCTGCCGGCCGGTATTTTGAAAATTTATGAAAATTTATTAGTGCCGAAAAAACTGAGAGAAAATAATGAAATAAAAAATTTGAAAAATCAAAAATAAAAAAAATACTTAAAATCCAAAAAAAAAAAAAAACTAAACATACTTGTGGGCGTTGTAAGAGGCCAATAAAATATAAATTATTATGTCGCATTCAAGGTTAAAAATTAAACAAAATAAATTTGAGATAAACTGAAAAGAAAATTTAATAATTTCAATATTAAAAAAAAAAAATTTATAAACATAATTTTATGTTTAACTTAAATAAATATTTTAATAGTATTAAAAACTCAAATGTTGAGCATATAAATAATATTTTTGTATAATTGGGATTTAAAGTACTCATCATGGAAGGTTCGCCCGTTTGTTTTAGTTTATAACAAAATGTTAATCCGTTTTGTACATAGTACATAATTTCATTAAAAATTATAATATTTTTTTTAATAATAGTTCTAGAAACTTATTTGAAAAAAAAAAAAAAATATTCATTCATAGCTGATACCTTTGCAAGTGGTTCCGCATAGTGAAGTATTTATTTATGATTTTATTTGTAGCTATTCTATATAATAAATTTATATTCTACCCATGCAATTACAAATAACAAAGACTTGCATATAATTTTAATGACCCTCATATTGTCAAATGCCACAATAACAAAATACAAAAAAAAAAAAAAATAAATTAAGAAAAAAACACAAGAAAAAGTTGCCAAGAAAAATAAAATAAAATGAAATAATGCTGCTTTAAAATATTTCTAAATATTTTTATTTAGCGCAAGTTAAATTATCACAGAGATTATGCATACAACTATAAAAATAAAACAGAAAAAAATAGTGAGAATGGACTTTTTGTTATGTACGAAAATAAAAAAATAAAAATTTAAATTTGACAAAAAAACAAAAAAGACGTACAGAATAGAATAAACCGACGTTGGCAAATATTTTAACGCCGTCCAACAAAGTTTATTTACTATAAAAGATACAACGTACGAAATCAGTGTTTGTGGCTAAAAATGTATGAGATGAAAGTAGAAAATTCGAAATAGTAAATGGGGCTCTCACATTTGAAATTTACGCCCGACTGGCTAATGTGGCGGCTACTTTTTTGCAACACCCGCAGCAGCATGTAAAGCAAAAACAAACACCTGTAGATACAAAATGCAAATACTTAGATACTTTGCACTTGCAGATACACAAAATTTCGCACACAATTTTGATTACTTTGTTGCATTTTGCTTACATTATAGTCTAAAATGTTTGCTTAAGATGTGAATGAAAGACAATGTATGTGTGTGTGTGTATGTGTGTGTGTATCTGTGTGTATATAGCTAAATCAGAAACATTTTTTGTGTTACATTGTTTCATTTGAAATTAAAGGCAAATGATATACATTTGCTTGTTTGTTGTTGTTGTTGCAGCTGTTGTAACGCTGCATTTGCATAGACGCCATTTTGTTATTATAAAGTAAAGTGGTAGTTGTACATTTAGGGGCGAAATATTTGCTTTTATTATTCTTCAAAAAAAGTCAAATTTTTTTTTTTCATGATTAAAAATGTTTTTATTGCAATGCTTTACAATTTCATTTTTATTTTATAATTTATTTTTACACTCTGTTGCAGTGCAATGTAATTATGCAAATATTTTTGCACAATGCACGCTTATTGTATTTTAAAATTATTAACTAAGCCAACGATGTATCTAGAGAGAAAACTGGAAAAAAAAAACAACGATTTGATTTGATTTTAAATGAAATAATTTATTTTTAATTTAGTTTTATAACTTATCAAAGTTTAAGTTTCTTCTTGTTTTGTTTTAAATTAGTTCTTACATATTTGAAATAAAATTTTCCATACAATTTTATATTATTTTATCACACAATTATTTATTTATCAAATGTTCTTTGATTCATGAAGTTTATTTATGTAAATAAAACATTCCAAAGCCACATCTGATTTCCAATTGGCATTTTGGAAGCCTCTAAAATTTATATAAATATGTATTCAACACGCAACATCAAAGTCATAAATTGCAGGATATCGAATTGTTTAAACGTTCTAATTGGAAATCAAATAAACTTAGTGCTTTGGTGCACGTGGTAAAAATTTCACGGGAAAAATTTATTCGTTTGCATGTTTATTTGTTTTAAAAAATTTAAAATCGCAGCATTCTTAGCTTGCTGTTATACCCGCCACACATAGTGTGAAGGGTATTTATCAGTTTGTCGGAAAGTTTGTAACGCATCAAAGGAGGCATCGGAGAACCATAAAGTATATATATTATTGATCAGCTCGACGAGACGAATCGATTTAGCCATGCCCGTCTGTCTGTCTGCCTGTCCATCTGTCTGTTGCAATGCGTTTTACTCGGAAAGTTTCAAAGAAATTGACCTGAAACTTAAAACTTAAGCTTTTTGTGCTCCTAGGCAGTTTGTATATCAAAGCCAAGGTGCCACGCCCATTTGTAGATATAACCCCCATACAAACTTACCATTTTTTTTTCGATTTTTTTCTATGAAAATAGTTATTATTTATGAATATATTTACTACAAATCGGGTAAAAACATTTCCTAATCCAAAATCCATCCATCCAATATCAGAAGAAAGGTGCCACGCCCATTTTTAGATATAGCCCCATACAAACTTACCATTTTTTTTGATTTTTTTGTATGAAAATTGTTATTATTTGTAAATGTATTTACAACAAATTGCGTAAAAGCACTTCTAATGACATCCAATATCAGAAGAAAGGTGCCACGCCCATTTTTAGATATAACACCCATACAAACTTACCATTTTTTTTCGATTTTTTGTATGAAAATTGTTATTATTCGAAATGTATTTACTACAAATTGCGTAAAAGCACTTCTAATGATATCCAATTTCAAAAGAAAGGTGTCACGCCCATTTTTTTGATATGGCCCCCTAAAAGAACTATCGCTCATTTTTCAGATTTTGTATGAAAATAGTTCTTATTTATGAATATATTCACTCCAAGCTGTGTAAAATCACTTCAACTGTTATCCTATGAATATGCTACTGATACGACAAGGATCGAGCCACTATAATATATAGATCCCATACAAACTCACCTTCCATTTTTTTTCTTTTTTTCAAGAAAATGTTTAAAGTTTTGTGTGGCGGGTATTTAAGCTTCGGTGCTACCGAAGTTAACGTTTTTTCTTGTTTTTTTAAAATTCAAATTGGAATATATGTATTTAGTCTGATTAGCATACATGGTCAAATGGATTATTTGCCAAAAAAAAAAAAAAAAAATAAATAAAAATAAATAAAATAGAAATTTAATGTTCTATTTAAAATTAATTGTTTGCTGGCAAACTGAATATTTTGCATCTTGCTACATGCTACAATGTCAGTGGTTGACAAATGTCATCAGTATGCGGGTGCAGAGGTAAAGACAACCAAATCTAAATTGTGTGATATACATATAGTACATGCATATATATCTAAATATAGATAAATAAATCGTTCATATATGTACTTATGCATATAGAAGTGCTTCAGATACTAAAGATGATGCAGAGAATGGATACATTTTGCATTTCACTTCATTCAAGTGTCAAAGTGACAGCTGCTTGCAGTCATTCATATCATTAAGCAGACCAGCAAACAGCACCCAAAAACAACAACAATACAACAGCACATTGATATGTGTTAAATATACAGGGTGTCTTTTTAGAGTAATTGAGAATTTATTTATATTGTAATTTAAATGCAATTTTTTGACTTAAAACAAGGAAAAAACGATACCCATCATACGATGATTGAATTAAATTATCATAAATGAATATGTGAGTTCGGTTTGTCTGGGAGTTATATGCTACTAGAGGCTATACTCTACTTTAAACATATATCCAACTGCATCCAAAAGCATGAGTTGTTCAAGAAGTATTTTGATCATATTTGACACAAATCGCTTCATAAATAACGCATTTTCCATATAAAAACTCAAAAAAATGGCGGAAGATTGGTCCCAGCTAGACCATGGGTAATTTTCTCAATAAGGGTTGTGGTTAGAAGTATTTTTACCTTTTATGACAGAAATCGATTCATAAAAAACCATTTTTTATTTAAAATAACTGAAAACTTTGTATGGAGGCAATTAGTGTTGGCAAAAAAAAAAAAATAGCTTTTGGTATTTTTTCACAGTGACTTAAAAACCGCAATGTCGCACTGTGACTGAAAATAGTGATTTACGATTTTATTGTTTCTCAGTGAACATGTTTAGTTATCGGCGATTTTGTGTATTGCTCTTTGCAAACATTGAAACTGTTCATTTATCAGTGATTGGTGCTTTTATCACTCTTCGCGAATCGTTCATATTCGCTCAAGCATCGAACCTGTACAAATTCGTTGGTACATTTGCCAATCACTCTACGAAACAATTGAATGGTAAAAGCGTAATTGGACCAAAAATATTAGTAGGAAACTATGTGAATTGTGACAAAGTAAAGCAAACGGCAGAATGTAGAATGTTTTTTTTTGCCAAACTCTTAAACTTACAATTGCAAAGAAAGCAACCAAGAACAAAATCAATTAAAACAAAATCGATTTGTTATGTTGGTGTAGCGAAAAAGTTCATTCACGAACTGCGATTTTATCACTGTTTGCAGTCACTGCGATTTTCAAAAATCACTCTTTTTGCTAACACTACAGCATATACCTGAAAATGGGGATGGAACCTTGGTTTTATGCTTAGGACTGAGGACTTTATAAAAAACTACTATAAAAAACTTAAGATACGACTATCATTTCAATATCTTTAAAACTGAGAAAATTAAACGTGTAACTACAGACAGACGGACAGAAAGATAGACTGATGGACAAACAGACAGACAGACGGACAGAGAGATAGACTGAAGGACAAACAGAAAAAACGGACATGGCTAGTTCAACTCGTCTTTAATGAAAATCGACGATGCTAGTGTAAAATTTTTCTTACATTTTTGCAAAGTTGCACAATTGCAAATCCTCGTGAGTACCTCTCAAAATATCAAGCCTATTTTATGCTTAAAAAGACAAAATATAAATAAAATCGAAATATATTCTTTTTAATTTGATTTATTTCCAAATGTAAAATTGTTTATTTTTAGTGAACCAAAAAAAAAACACCCTTTTACATGCAAGCATTCAGTCTGTTGCTATCTTTTTCATGCACATACTTGAAGTATGATGTCTGCTGCTGCTTTTGCTGCTGCTTTATTATTGCTGCTGCTTTTGGCTGCCAAACAAAAGCGCCTCATAAAGCAAAGTGAAAATATCACTGACATATTTTTCCACATCATCATTATCAACATTAGCAGCAGCAGCACATCTCGTCTTTGCCATAGCCTTTGCCATTTTGGAAGCCAAGTGTGATTATCTCGTTTGTCTTTGATGAATATCCTAATGCTATACATAGTATAGACTTGCTCACTTCTTTTTTCTTGTATCTTTTTTGGTAAAATTTGTGCCATAATTTGTGCTATTTGTTATTTTCGTCGTCGTCAACTCTGAGTTGCTATGTGTCTTTGAGGCGAATGATTGACAAACTCTTACTGCGCTGTAGAAAAATTGACTTAGAAAATATCATTATTATAATAATGAGCATTCAATTTCGAATCATATCTTTCTTTGTTCTGCTATAATTGGCTGCTTTTGTTGACGATTTTTCTTCAGCATTATTGTGTGTCGTCAATGGCGGCATTTAGTTAAGCTGTTGCCGGATGTACTCAAAAACAAAATCTTTTTTTTTTCGAAAAATAATATAGTTGGCGTCATTACCTGTGCACTTTCATTTCTACAAAAAAAAAAAAAAAAAAAGATATTGTATCTTATTTTTCTACGTTTCATTTTAAATGAATCATAACAAACTGTACTGAAAATAAATGAAATACTTTTCTTCAGCAACGTTGTCACCATAACTCTTTGCACGCCTACAATGCAGCAGATACATTTTACAACGCGAGGGCATCTTTGCATTAAAATATCATTCATACGCCCGAGTTGCCGCGTTAAATATAAAGCTTAGCCACAACGTTACCTGTTGTGTGTAATTAATAAATTTAATTAAACAAAATTAGAATATTTCTATTTTATGCACCTACGTTCGTCCTCTTTATTTTGTCGTCGTCATGCAATGCAATGCAAGTGTAGAAAATTATGAAAATATCAAAATCATAAAATGTAAATTAAGCTAATGCAAAATTCTGTGACATTCTGTTGTGATAAATCATCAAATTTTTGGGCTTTAGCTTGTCTACTTTTGGCATTAAATTGATTTCGCACTCACACATTTAATTGAGTTAACTAAATTAAAATTGAATTTAATTCAGCTTAATAAACACTAATTTTTTTTTTTTTGTTGCAATTATTATGCAAAAATTCCATTGTCCTTTGCTAAAAGTAAATATTATTTTTTTTATTATCCTTGCTGCTGTAGTTTTTATGGTAATTTTATTGTAAATATTTTGTTTTAATAAGCTTCAATTTGATTTAATATTATTATTATTGAAAATAATGCACATTGATTTAGTGCTAATTACTTTGTTCACTCAATTTCAATTGGATTTAATTAAATTGTTATGCATTTTATTTTAAAATGATTTATAATTATATTATTATTATTTCGTTAACTATGGGCTTTTTAAAATGCTATGTATTTTTTTTATTATTATTAAAATTAATATTGCATTACAAGCAATATAATTATGCAATAAATAATTATGCCGCATAACTTGATACGAGCATGTTTTTATCAAAATTATTAAAATTTTTATGTATTTAAAATATTTATTTGTAGCTACTAAAATTTTAAAATGCCAAATGAGGCATTTATGCTCAAACAAATAAAATAATGTGAGAATCATATTCGTACAAAAAACTCGCTCAGAATTTAAATGCCGGTACGAACGAGTGCTTGCGAAAAATAACGTAGCTAACAAACTATTTGAAAGGATCAAGTATCATTTGCTCGAGAAACTCACTTAATTTCGTAGTTAATCATACTCAATTATCGAGAGCTTTTCAAATACCTTAATTACCTCTTTCTTCTTAAAAAGAAAAGCCAGGAAAAATGTTATCTTCGGTTCGTTGGGTTTGGGAGAAGTTCAACTTATTGAAGAGGGTTGAAGTGTCTATACATTCTCTCCAGGTAGACTTTGGCAAACCTGGGGTCCTTCTCATGGACTCAAGGGACTCCGAGCTCGTTGTTTATATCGTATGTATCGAGTGCGCATTGGGGATTGTACGGAGTATTTTGTTTTTGGAATTTTTGGATCAATTCACAGTTGCAATGGCTGGCAGTGCCCCATATGTCCAAATGGGCTTTAGTATGACCTTATATATAAGAAGCTTAACGATATGTACGATTAGTACGTTACAGACTAACTAAAAATTATGATCGAATTTACCGAAAACGAATGTGCTTTGTACACCATATTAGGTTAAAAAGAAAGACCGCAAAAAAAATTAGGATGTTTTCCTACCTAAGTATACACTACCTATTTGATAAGGGTCGGAGCTCTAGAGCATATAGCCCCCATACAAAATCAACTTTGATTTTATAATTTTTGAACAAAATTATTTTTTATATACCTATTTTTATTTCAGATGTGTACATGTATCTTATATGAATCCTAATATAATGTCTAAACTTGTGTTGTATCGACACCAATTGACACTCAATTCTTAGCAAAATCTTAACTAAACCACTGTTGAGTATATATAGGGTGTCCCAAGAATTAATGCAAATCCCAGCATGAACACAAGATTTGCTGTAAATTGCTGACAACCCTAAAAAAAAATTTTACCGTCATTTATCGTGCAACCCTTCATTTTTATTAGCCCTAAACTGTCAGCTGTCAAATTGTTATTTTTTCAGGGTTTCCAGCACGCGTGGCATGTAATGTGGATCTTGCAATTATTATGGAATATCCTATATAAACTATGCAAAGTTAGGTATGAAGAGTATTTAAGCTTCGGTTATAACGAAGTTATCGTTTCTATAATTTATTGTAATTAAATTAAATTCCATTCATACATTCTGCCTCAGAGGCATTCCGTTGTAATAAGTCAAAGACAAAAATGCAACAAAAAAAAAATAAATAAATAAATAAATAAAATACAAAAAAATTAAAAAATTAAATTGAACAAGAAAAAACGTTAACTTCGATGGAACCGAAGCTTAAATACCCGTCACACCAATCTTTGAATAGTTTATGTGTGATCATCAGTGGCTTATATACATTTATAAATATATATTCGAAAATAATTACTTTTTCATACATTTGTTCGAAAATAATCGATAAGTTTGTATGGGGACTATGGCTAAAAATGGGCGTAACACCTTGGTTTTGTTATTGGATGTCATTAAAAGTGTTTTTTTTCCCAAATTTGAGTGAATATTCTCATAAAAAATACCTATTTTTATACAAAAATTCGAAAATGGGCGTTTGATTTGTATGGGGGCTATACCTAAAAATGGGCGTGGCATCTTGGATGTGACATTGGATGACATTAGAAGTATTTTTATCTAACTTCGAGCGACTACATTCATAATTAATAGCTATTTTTATATAAAATTCGAAAATGGGCAGTAAGTTTCTATGGGGGCTATAGCTAAAAATGGGCGTGGCAGCCTGGATTTAACATTAGATGACATCAGAAGTATTTTTACCCAACTTGCAGTGACTACATTCAAAAATAATAGCTATTTTCATAGAAAAACTACGAAAAACGGAAAGTTTGTATGGGGGCTATATTTTAAAATGGGCGTGGCACTTGAACTGCTTAGGACTGAGAAAAGCTTAAGTTCCGAGTTTCAGGTCAATATCTATAAAACTGAGCGAATGAAACGCATACATACAGACAGACGGACAGACAGACAGACAGACGGACATGGCTAGATCGACTTGTCTCGTCGAGCTGATCAAGAATATATAAACTTTATAGGGTCTAGGATGTCTCCTTTAATGCGTTACAAACTTTCTGACAAAATGATAATACCCTCCACATTGTGTGTGACGGGTATAAAAATGCAAAATGCAACAGATAGAAATTTCATACATTTCCCTAATTCTGCTTCTGAAATCAGAAAGAGTTTCCAAATTTGCGAAAAAAAAGCTATGGAGTATATGTGGCATATATTTATATTTGTTACAAATGTCATAATAAAATTAATATACTCCTCATAATTTTCAAAATGTATAAGAGACTTTATAGACAACAATTCATCAAATGCATTATTTTTGCGCTTGACCCAAACTCGATTTATTGAGAAAATGCCATGGAATATATTTGCAGCAAATAATTGAAAAGAAAAAAACGAAATCAAAATAAATGAAGAGAAAAAAAATGTACAATCAATAATAAATTCCAAAAATTCTTTTAAAAAACAATTTTCTTTTAAAAATAAAATTGTCTTAACACAAAAAAAAATATTGAATAAAATAAAATTTTGCTTGTTTATGATGCATTTTCTCGATGAGTGTTGTTGTTAAAATTTTGAAAATGCATTTCGTATTAAATTGGTTTAGATTTTTAGTTGTTGCGAACCGCAATGCATTATATCAAAACGAAATGACCCAAAATGTAAACTTGAATGTGGATGTGGTTGCCAACGCTCCCACCAATACGGCCAACGTTGTTGTTGTCGTCATTTTTCATGTTGTTTTGGCGCAGGATGCGGTTGCTACGTTTGCTGCTAATATTCTATGGGGTCGTTAGCGTTACCCAAAAAAAAAAAAAAAAAATATTGCTTTAAATAACAAAATTATAATAATAATTATAAAATAAAAAAAAATTATTATATATATTTCTGCTATTTTACTTAACGTCGTTGCATGTATTTTAATATTTTTCTTTCGATTAAATAGCTACTTTTAGTTTTCTTTTTTTTTTTTCAATACAAAACATTTTCTTTGCATGAATATTAAAAATATTTTGAGTCATCTTTTTAGAAAATTATTGCGAAACTATTTATGTATTTCAACAAATACGACGACGTGTTTGATATATATTTTATAAATACTTATATCATTGCGTTGCGTTGCTATCGTATCGTATCGAAATCGTATAAAAACTAAACTGAACAGAATGCTTGGCGCAAGAATAAAACAACAACAACAACAAGAAAAATAAAAATAATAATAATTGCAATTATATTTATGTTTTTTGATTTTTGTACTCATTATTTTTTTCTTTTTGCTTTTATTGTTTTTAATGATTGCGATGAATAATAATTTTGTTTCGCGTATAAAGCCAAAGCGTGCTCTGTATTTGATTTGCAAAACGTGTGAAAAAATATGTTAAAAATCGAAAAAAAAAAAAAAACTGCTAAAAATCTTTCTGTTTGAACTTAGCAGTTTTACTTTTTGCACTCTGGCATTTATCAAATTTTATATAATTAAATATGCTACATAAATATGTTTCGGTCTTACGAAAGGTTTGATTAACTTAATTAAGATTTATTTGCAACTATTGATACATATATCTTTTATAATCAGACAACTTATTTTGTATTTATTTGATTAAAATAATTGTAAGCATCGATTTTGAATTTACTATTATGAGACATAGAGATGAGATGAGAGATATGATCCTTAAATATCATTTTAAAAACATTAAACAAAAAAAAAAAACAGGAGAAGCTGTGTGGCACTTGAACCTAGGCTACAGCGTCTCCAGCTGACTGTTCATGACTGCAAAATTATTATTGTTCCTCTGCACAACATCTTCAATAAAAACAAATTAGTAACGCCGTCCTCCTCCATCGTTGTATGAGTCAATCTTGAGTCAATCTTGGTGATAGATAGAAAGGTAGAACCAATAAACTAAAATTAAGATACTGCTGAGCACTAGGCAGGTTGCTTTTGAAAAAAAAGTGCTAGAGATAGAAAACAATCGATAGTATTGCTAGAAACTCATGGTAACAATCGATAGTAGTAATTTAAATTAATTTTAAGCTCAGCGGAATTGAAAACGCTTGTTTCGAAAGGTTTTAAATAAAACTTTTGTGGAAGTGTTGTCGGTGTCGCAACTGATAAGCCTATCGATAGTGTTATCGTTTGTTTTTCAGCTCTTAATTCTATCCGTAACAATATAGATTATCAATATATCAATATATCAATGTTGATAAAAAATTACTAAATTGCAAAAACTAAGACTTAAAATCGTTTCTTTTCGGGTTCCATTTCCGGATTGAACACTACCACAAACTGAGCGAAAAATAATTCAATTTTCTAACATTTTCGGACCAATAGCTTTAACCGATAAAGTTCCGCAAAATGTCTGAATATATTAGTGTTTCCTGAAGTATTATGTGGGTATACATAAATAGTGGCAGGGCTGCAAAGCATTTAAATGCGGTGTTTGCAAGCTCATTACATTTGAAAGACATACAAATATTAATTAATTATCTATGTAGTTAAAAGTTTCCACAGAAAATTATATAAGTATCCACAGTACCAATAATACAAAAGATTATTTACTCGAACTTCGAAAAATTAAATCAATTGAAAAATTGTTAGAAACAGAACACCTTGTGTACCTTATTTCAATCAAAAGATTAATATCCATTTTTTCAATGCTTAATTAATGTTTCAGTTGGCTATTGAAACTAAAAAAATTTTATTTTAACTGTTAACATTATCTTTAATGACAATTTAGTACAACAGGGTACATACTTTGAAGTCACAGGGTATACATTTAACAAAAATAATGACCCTGTGCATGAACTGTGAATTGCAAAATTGGTTGTTGCTGCTGTTATTTGAGTTGCAACTCTCATTCATATCATGTTAACAGTTTGATATACATTTGTATAGTCTTTTTTTTTTTTTTTTAAAAATCTTATTTATGCTGCTAACGAAGTCTTGCATGAGTGGATATAAGCATAAGTGCAAAAGATTGTAAAAACAACTAACACAGAAAATGTTTTGCACTTTTTGCTCGACCCTGAAAATATTATGAAAATGGGAAATCACACAAACAGATGTTTTGTATTTGTTGGAAAAAAAATTCTCAAAAATGTCGTTCACGCGCTAGCTCTGTCAAATTTCCTTTTATCCACTCATGCCACACATCGTGAATAGCACAATGGTTTAAACTCTTGTTAGATAGAATGTTTTAAAATCGCATGATTTAAAGCCATTACTTTTTTCTTTTAAAATGCCATTCACAGTAAAATATTTCACTATGATTGCCAGTTAAATTGTAACCTGAGTAAATAGGTTCAGTTAGCTTTTTTTTACAGTTTAACTGGGCATTGATATATTGCACCTCATTTATATTAAATCATTTAAGTATCTAATACTCTCAAATGCAGCATACTTCTTTGTACCTACATACATGCATATGGTCTGAGTTAATAGCACTCTCAGCACACTATGCAATAAAGTTTTGGTACGTTCTGACCCACTCAACATTTTCATTTGAACAAAGATATAGCCAACTGTTATGTACCTTCTCACCTTATAAATATAAATAACAAAAGCTTTTCAATCGTTCACTTGGCGATTTCGCAAGTGACGACATCATTAACTAAACTGAATCATCATCTTCATCAACAGCAGCAGCTGCTGCAGCAAGAACAACATTAGGCACTATGCAAGGCTACTACTAGGCGTGGCTATTTACACGCGCCAAAAAGAAAAACACACACATTTGGTTGCAATTATTAAACATTGCACTTGTTTGTTATTTTCTTTTTATGAATGAAAATGCAATGCAATGAATATACAAGTTGCTCAATCACGACACAAATAAATTGCAATAACACTTTGGCAATAAAATAGCTCTAACTGGTTATACAGTCAAGGCATACGTAAGCCAAATTTTGTGGTTTTGTTATTTCATTCTCATCATTCTCATCATTTTTATAATTTTTTTTTTTTTTTTTTTATAATTATTTATTTGAATGTTTTTGCTGATTTAATTATGATTACAAATTTTGCAATTTTATATATTTTCTTTGCTATTTTAGCGTAATTTCTGTGTTTTTATTGTCGTCGCGCAACGAGCTTGTTTGTCGCATTAGCCTTGAGCGAGTGCGTTGACCAAAATGTTGTGACAGATATAAAATCAGACATATAGACCCGACATTATAATGATGGATAGATAGCATACTATGAGATGCTGATGAGTTAAGCTAATGCTGCGCTCATTTTCATTTTGCTGTGACGCTGTTTTTTTTCCGTATGCAAAACGCATTCAACATGGCGTATGCGTAATTAGTTTTATTTTGTCAAATGTCAAATTCTAACGTGCGGAAGTGAAACTTAGAGGAAAAGGGTACATAATGTGGTTGAAATAATCATGATAAATGACAAATTTTATGATTTATGCATTTGCTTGAAAATAAATAATTAAAAAAAAAATATTTTAAAAGCATAATTTAATTTCTTAGCTTTAAATTGTGACAAATTTACTAATTCCTTTTTTTTTTTTTTTGATTTCTTTTTAGGTAAGTTGCCGTAAAATACCAATACAATAACAACAACAATAACAGCTGATAGACATCAGTGTCAAAAGCATACGGCAAAACGCCTCGTAAGCGATGTCGTAAGGTGTTTTAGTACATATTATAGCTTATAGTTTTGCTTTGGGACATTTTTGAAGTTCAGTCTGTCGCCCGTATAATTGTTTTGCCTTGCGGTTACTTTGTATATAAATCGAATGTGTAATCAATTGTAAGACAAAAGTAAACACAACTTTACAACTACAGTGAAAGTTACATAAGTGCGAAATATTTGAGAGAGTAAGAAAGTTGAAAGATACAGAATCAAAGTGCTATGTTTATAATAATTCTATAAATTCTGCTAAAATATCTTCCATTAACACAAATTATGTTGCCTAAGCTACAAATGCAGCAAGCGTTTAGCTGAAGGTTATATGCTTGGAAAGAGATGTTCAGGAATGGTTGATCCACTACTCTATTCAAATTGGGTGCAAAGACGACAACAATGCCACCAACGAAGCAGAAACAGAACAAATGGGTGCCCCTATCGACGACGTGCTTTCTGTGGTGCCACCAGATTATATCGAGCTAAGTTTTTTAAGACTGACGGCATGACGGATGAGTCGAATAACCGAACCGAATAAACGAGTAATCTCTAAATCGAGTATTCGTACTTTCGGTTATTCGGCCGAAGTGAACCGTTTCGTTCGATTATTCTATCTTTCGGATATGACTCGAGTTTTACTCGAGTTATTGAATAATTTTTTTTTTTTACTATTTTAACTAGAGATGGGGAATGGAGTAGGCCCGACGTTGACATTTCGAAAATTTAAGGTCGTGCGCGTTCGTGTGAGTCAAAAGTCAAGCAAAAAAAGGTATTGTTAATTTTTTTTCTTTTGATTAATGTTTTAGGTGACATTATCTCGTCTAATTGTACAGTGCTGTTAAGAACTGTAGTATTCATATCGAAATCGGTTACTGTTAATCAAGCTCAATCAAGTATCCGATTAACTTAATCGAGTATCCGACTAGATTTGAGTTGAAGTTGTCATACCCGAGTCGACTCGTACCGAATTTAAACGAGTCGAGTCGAGTTGATCATTTTCCTAGCAGTAGACGAGTTAGTCGAATCGTTTTTATTTCGAGTATCCTTTTAAATATTTTCGGGTAATTGTGCAGGGCTCTACTATATTTATATAAAATAGTAAAAATGTTTCTATGTTCGCTATGAACGTTGAAACCATCCAACCGATGAGTCTCGCACAAGTATCATTTGAAAGGCAAGGATGCAAGCAAATTAAAATTCCATTAAAACAATGCATTAGACACATTCTGTTCATTCAAAAAGTCGATTTTATAATCTTCTCAAACGAAAATTTTTTGCTTATTTATGTTTTTTGTATTATACTAGCCCTAACATATTGTGGGCTCGCTTCAACAAAAAAAAAAAATACAAAATAAAAAAAAAACAGACGATTGCATCGTGCCTCAACATATTTTGAACATGCTGCAATAAAAATATCTGGTATTTTTTTAGTATGTTTTATGTTAGCCCCAACATATTTTGGTTGCGCTGCAATAATAAAACCATGAAAGAATGCTGAAGTCGAGTATGCTCGACTGCAAGATACCCTGTACCCAATCTTTATGTACCTTAACTTAAGTCGTAGCTTACCACCATACCTCACTGTATTGGATATTCATACAAAAACTTAAAAAATAGGGTATGGGGGGTATATTTGGATGGGGGCTATACCTAAAATATTTTTAGTCCTCCCCATATTGGGATATTTTATTGGGACTATCATAGAAATAATTAATACCAAATTTAGACTTCCTACAATAAGAAACAATGAAGTTTTTACGCAAAAACCCAACATTTTGGGATAGATTTGTATGGCGGGTAACCCTTAAAATTTGGCTAGAGAAAAACCGTTTGCAAGTGCACACTTGACGGCTTAGGAGATCTTAAGTTTCAAATATGGTGGCCCACTCTTCCATAGTCTCCGAGATAAACTCTCTCATATACGGCAGACAGCAGGACAGACGGACGGACTCGTCTTTTAATACTGATCAAGAATATATACTTTACATGGTCTATCTAGCCTCCTTCTGTTACATATATTCGCACAAACTTAATATACCCATTTATCCTTTGGGTACAGGGTATAAAAATTAGTTGAGCAGCATCAGTGAGACCTCAGACCTCTTCAAAGAGCATAGTCAAACGTTCACGTTATGAAACTTTACTGTAACAGCGACCGCAAATACTCATCAGGAAATTTACGTGCAAATTTGAATTGGAATAAAATCGCATAGAAGATATGCGTATAAGAATATTTACCATATCTACATATACACATACATATGTACAATCTGCAACTATGTTTTGTATGTATAGTACATATGTATTTGAAAACTCTCACAGTTTTTGCCCAATGTTTACACATACTATTTTGCGTTTTTGTGTGTGTGTTTTCATGCCGTGAAAAATCGACATCATTCGAAGCAAAATGTTGTATGTTTATTTGTTTAGACTTACGTGTGTGTGTGTGTGAGTGATTTCAGGTGTATATGTATAAAAAATTTTGCAGAAATATCAAAGTAGGAAGTCGAAGAGCAATGTTAAATCGGTCTGATACTGCTATGGCCCATGGTCGGCATGCATAATTCATGATGTGTTGCGTGGTTTTGTGTGTACTCGTATATATAAACCGATGTGGGTGTTTCTATACATTGCATTGCGTGTATCTAACTATCTCTTTCGCCTTAATATTTTTGTTCTCTTTTGCTCTTATGCCAGTTGTTAGCCATTTCAATGTTTTATGCTTAATTAAACATTTTTGCAATTAAATTGTATTTTTCTTGTATTATTTCCTTCAATTTTGTGGTTTTTTTTTTTTTTTTGCGTTTTACGTAAATGCATAAATTTGTTTAATTTTTTGTTTGGTTAGCGTGTAATTTGCAAAAAAAAAAAGATAAAAGAGAGAAGTGATTAAATACTACAAAACTTTTATTTTCTGGAACTAGTGAAAATGTTTTCTAATTGAGAACCAATGGGTCGGAATATATGAACAAGATTATGAGTTATTAAAGATTTTTGTACAAAAAATACAAACGAAGTTCGTGTTATAAATTCGCTAAATGGTCTTTCGTGGCTTTAAGAAGAATCGTTCTTTAGATCAAGAACAATCGTTTTAATATCAAGAACAAATGTTTTTATATCAAGAACAATCGTCTTATTGTTTAAGAAGGTGTTCTGGTTCGCGGGGCTGTTTGTAAAAACAAATATTTTTTGCAAGAAGATATATTTGATTCGAGTTTTTTTTTATTAAATTACAAATTGAATAAAAATTTTTTTTTTTGTTTTACAAGGACTGTTCAATAAGTTCTCGGCCTTCGAAGTACTTGATCCAAAAAAGGTATGGTGCTGGCGGCCACGATTCCGGTCTCCGGGTTGTCCGAAATCAGTATAGATGTAATCTCGTCTGAACTTTGAAAATTTTTTTTGATATTTTTTTTGACAAAATGGCGACCATGTAAAAAAAAATAGCAACAAATTTTTTAAAATTATTATTGAGGTTCGGACAAGAATGGTGACAGTTCTGTGTCGATTACAACTAGTTTCATCAAAATCGGTTCAAAATTATGGGCGGCTCGTGGCTGAAAAACGTGATTTCGAGATAAACGCGTTTAAAGTATGAAATTATTTTTCTGCATACAAAAAAGCTAAATGAGTATAAGTATGCAGTTTTAAACATTCGACAATTATGCGTCGATTGCACTTTGTTTCATTAAAATCGATTCAGTAGAACCGGAGAAAAGTGACTCAAAATGGTGAAAAATGGGATTTTTAAAAAAAAAAAATTTGGTAAGAAACCGATTTTTTTAAATGAAATTTTGACAAATGACAAAATCCTATTTAGGCAACCGATTTTTTTTTTTTAAATTTAAAATTTTTTTTTTTTTCACATTTAAGTAACATCTCCTTCAATGCTAAAATTGCTTGTGCTATATCTTATTTCTCAATACGATCCAATCTGAAATGGCCTCTATATGCTTTAGTTGCATGTCGTCTGTCAAAAAATTCGGGTCAAGTACGGTCACTTTGCCAAATGGCAACAGCCCTTGTCAACATGTATTTCTGCTTCTAAGTGCTCATTGCTCTTTTGTTTTTTTTTTCATTTTTTTTCTAAATCAGGTGATTAGATATTTAAATAATGAGACTATTAACGGATTAAAAAACTGAAATGCGTTTGCTTTGCTGCTGTTGGCCATTTTATTTTATTTCTTTCACAAGAAGCTTATTTTTTTTTCTTGTTGATAAAAACACATAAACAAAATATTTAGCCCTGAAATGTTTGCCAAAAAACATTCTTTGCTTTGCTTTGATATGCTTTGCCGTTTTGTTTTTTTTCGCTTCGTTATTTTGAATAGTTTTTTGTTGTTGTTGTTGTTGTTGTTTTCATTGTGCGAACATTTGCCGGTTTAAAAAACATTTTTTTTTTTTTTTGAAAATTGCACACGCATTTAGATACAGATACATACGTACTGTGACTATCTAAATGCAAAAGTATCTAACTGCAAATCGAAACTAGTGAATGCCGCATTAATCTAATCAGCAGAAAATATTGTAAATTTATAAAGTGAAACAAAAACAAAAAAAAAAAAATGTTAAAAATAAAATAAAATTGTATGAAAAACTTGCGAAATATTTTCCACTTGGCACGCAATCGTTTGTCGTACGATATCTGTCTGTACGATTATACGTATTTGTGTCTATGATATATAGATACATATATATGTATATACATACGCCCCCCTCTTTTTACCTTGTCTGCCTGTTGAGCAACTGTAGAAGTAGGCGTGTATGTATGGTTTGTGTGCGTTTAAGAGTTTGCATTTAACACTTTTAATTTTATTTAGTTTTAATTTGATTTTTTAAAATTTTTTTTTTTATTGTGCAAGGTTTGATTTAAGTTTTTGTTTTTTTAAATATGATATAATATGGAATGATATAGACGAATCGAGATAATAGTAAACGTTAAAATAATATAAAATATTATTGGATTAGCTATGAAAGCCGAGTTGATTTACTTATGCCAGTCTGTCCGCCTTTCTGACATATGAACTCATCACTCTCGGTGACAGTTACCAAACTCAAAATTTCGATTCTCTAGCATTTGCGTGTACATCATATAATTTTTTTAAATCGTACTATTATAAGCTTTTCTCGGCAACGACTGGGTCAAGTTCGAAAATTAATGTGACACTCCCATTTTTAGGTATAGCCTCCAAACAAATGTCATCCAAAGTCAAAGCCATGGTACCACGCCCATGTTTAGATATAGCACCATCGCAAACTTACCGATTATTTTCGTTTTTATACCCGTGAAAAGGTATATTCAGTTTGTCAAAAAGTTTGTAAAGCATTAAAGGAGACACCTTATATCTCGTAAAGTACATATATTCTTGATCAGCTCGACGAGACGAGTTGATCCACGCCCATTTTTAGACATAGCCCCCATACGAATTTTTGTTCGTCTGTCTGTCTGTTGCAATGCGTTTTTCTCGATAAGTTTTAGAGATATTGACCAGAAATTTGAAACTTAAGTTTTTTTCGGTCCTTGGAAGTTTGAATGTTAGAACCAAGGTGCCACGCCCATTTTTATATATGGCCCCCATACAAATTTACCACTTTTTTTCGATTTTTTTGTATGAAAATAGCTATTATATTTGAATGCTTTTACTACAATGTGAGGTAAAAATACTTCTAATGGCATCCAATATCAAAAGAATGTTGCCACGCCCGTTTTCAGATACAGCCTCCATGCAAACTTACCAATTTTTTCGATTTTTTGTATGAAAATACGTTTTCTTTATGAACATTTTCACTCCAAATAGGGTAGGAACACTTCTTATGTCATCCAATGTCAAATCTAAGGCGCCACCCCCCATTTTCAGGTATAGCCCCCATACAAATCTACCGCCCATTTTCGGGGTTTTGTATGAAAATTGGAATTATTTATGCATGTATTCACTCCAAATTGGGAAAAAACTCTACTTATGTCATCCAATGTCAAATCCAAGGTGCCAAGCGCATTTTTAGGTTTAGCCCCGTACAAACATACCACCCATTTTCGAGTTTTTTGTATGAAAACATTTTTTTTTGAATGAATACAATTAAAATTTGGTAAAATCTATTCCAACGTCCGCCAAAGTGAACACTATCGATATGGTAAGGATCGGGCTAATAAAACATAAAGCCTCCATACAAATTAGACCAAATTCATCGTGAAATTTAATCTGAGCACCTGGTGAACATATAAACTATTAAAAGTGTTGTGTAACGGGTATTCCAGCTTCGGTTCCACCGAAGTTAACGTTTTTCCTTGATAGTTTAAATTTTGATCCCAATATTGTGTCTTAACTTGAACTGTATCAGACCATTGACTCCTACCATCCCATCTCAAAATTCTATCAAAGCTACTTCGTGTGACGAGCATTTAAATTTCGGTTCCACCGAAGGTAATGTTTTTCTTTGTTATACCCGCCACACATAGTGTGAAGGGTATATTCAATTTGTCTGAAAGTTTGTAACGCATTAAAGGAGGCATCGGAGGCATATATTATTGATCAGCTCGATGAGACGAATCGATCTAGCCATGTCCGTCTGTCTGCCTGTCCGTCCGTCCGTCTGTCCGTCTGTTTGTTTCTTCGCAGTTTATTTGGTCAGTTTAAAAGGGCGCCACGCCCATTTTCAGGTATGGCCCCCATACAAATCTACCGCCCATTTTCGAGTTTTTGTATGAAAATAGCTTTTATTCATGAATGTATTCACTCCAAATTGGATAAAAATACTTCTAATGTCTTCTAATGTCAAAACTAACGTGCCACGCCCATTTTTAGGTTTAGCCCCCATACAACTTTACCGCCCATTTCGAATTTTTGTATAAAAATAGGTATTTTTTATGAATGTATTCACTCAAAATTGAATAAAACACCTCCTATATCATCCAGTTCCAAAACCAGTATGCCACGCCCATTTTTATGTATAGCTCCCATACAAACTTACCGATTATTCCCGAACTTTTGTATGAAAAAGTACATTTATAAATGTGTATAGGCCACTGATGATCGCACAAACTATTCAAAGATTCGTGTGGCGGGTATTTAAGCTTCGGTTCCACCGAAGTTAACGTTTTTCCTTGTTTTTTCTTAAATTCTAAATTTTTTTAAATCAGATCTTGTAATTGCGTTAAATTTTTATTGTTCTTGCCAGCATGTCTGTCGATTTGATTTTAGATTTACGCTCTTCCTAAAAGAAATTCTAGTGAGTGCGTGTTCTAGGCGAGTGAGGCATATCTTAGCACATAGCGAGAAAAATTCGTATTGGTCTCAGCCCACGCTTATATTTTTTTATTAAATAAGAAACACTTTTATTCTTATTACGTAAATATTTTATATTTATTTTTTTTTTTGCATGCTTTTGATACGATTTTTTTTATTATTGTGTAAATATTTTTCATTTCATTTTTTATAGACGGAAATGTTGCCAATTTTTTCTTATTTTGTATTAGTTTTTTTTTTTTTTTTTTTTAATTTATTTAATTTTAAAAGTTGTTGCTTTATGTTTATTTTTTTGCTGACTGACTGACTGCAGCCTGCTAGCAACATAAAATTGCATTGCATTGCGGCTCGTGTCCATGTCAAACACGCGCCGTGACTGCTATATGCCACATGCTGCCACACCGCACATCTACTACTGATTCTACTCTTACTCTTCCTGCTGCGCGTTGCCAGCCTGCTGCAATGCCAAAACATTGCAGCTTCTTGCCACATAAATAAATACAAATAAATATCAAAATGCACTTTCAGTCGTCGTCATTTGACCATGAAGTAGGTTTTTAGTAGGCATGGCATTTTACTCTGTTTGTATGGTGAGTGGGTGTATATATTTTATTTGTTGTTGTTGTTCTTGTTGTTCTTATTATTGTTGGCCGCGTATTAGCATGTTTTATATGCTTTACGTATGTGTAACATTTATCATTGAAAATTCAATTTTAATTATTATTAACTAAGAGACAACATTTTTGTCGAAGAGCTACCAAAAAAAAAAAAAAAAAAAAAAATATACAACTAGTTTTCTTAATTTTAAAATTTTCTTTCTCGATTTTTATACATATTTTTTTTTTTTGGCTTATTTGTTTATTTGTTTTTGGTTTTGGTTTAGCTTGGTATAATATTTTGTAAAATTAAATTTTTTATTGCGCGTATCGTTAAATATAATTATTTTTAATTGAGGACAATTTTTTTCGTATATTTATATTTTAAATTAAATATTTTTAATTAACACTTTTAGTTTGGTAGCATTTATTTGCATAAAATTAGAATCTAATTTGAATACAAAAATGCTTCAAATGGCAATGAAAAATTTTGAAGTGTTGAAGCATATTTTACAGAGTCTGAATTGTTTACCATGCGCTAATTGAATGGGAGCTGTAGTGTCCCATAGTATCTTCTATCTATCTTAAATATATAAATAAAATAGTAACAAGAAAAAACATTAACTTCGGTAGAACCGAAGCTCAAATACCCTCCACACGAAACTTTAATTAGTTTATGTAAGATCGTCAGTGACGTATATTTCGCAAAGGGGTTTGGTGAGGAAAACTCAAGCTGGGGCTCAAATTAGAAACATATAAAATTTTAAGCTAAAAATAAAAAAAGTGAGTTTGTATGGGGTCTGTATGTTATAGTGGTATCGGTACCGTATTACGAGGATGACAGTAGAAGTGATTTTACTCCGATTGGAGTGAATATATTCGAAAATAAGAACTATTTTCATAAAAAACCTTAAAATGGGTGGTAGGTTTGTATGGGGGCTGTACCTAAAAATGAACGTGGTACCTTGCTTTTGATATTGAATGCCATTTAAAGTGTTTTAACCCAATTTGTAGTAAATCCATTCATAAAAAATAAGTATTTTCATACAAAAAATATAAAAAAAATGGTAAGTTTGTATGGGGGCTATATCTAAAAATGGGCGTGGCACCTTGGATCTGACATACAAACTACCTAGAAGCACAAAAAGCTTAAGTCTAAAATTTTAGGTTAATATCTTTAAGACTATCCGAGCAAAACGCATTGCAACAGACAGACGGACAGACAACCGGGCGGACAGATAGACGGACATAACTAAATCGATTCTTCTCGTCGAGCTGATCAATAATATATATATTTTATGGGGTCCACGTTGCCTCTTTTAATGTATTACAAACTTTTCGACAAAATGATGAAGGGTATCTCACAGTATGTATGGCAGATATAAAAATGTTTCTATGTCCGCTATGGACGTTGAAACCATTCAACTGATGAGTCCCAAACCGATTTTATTTGAATGGCAAGAATGCAAGTAAATTAAAATTCCACTAAAATAATGCATTAGATACATTTGATTTATTTAAGAAGTCGTTTTTTAATTTTCACATACAAAAATATTTTTTTACATATTTTTAATATACTAACCCCAACATTTTGTAAACTCGCTGCAGTCCAAAAAACAAAAAGTAAGAAAACAGCTGATTGCAGCGTTCCCAAACACATTCTGGGCACGCTGCAATTAACAACACTGGTATTTTTTAGTATGTTTTTTATGTTAGCCCCCTTTGAGCAATATAAACTTATTCTTGTGTTTAATACTCTTTTTTGCTTATGCTTCGTATTAACTCTGCGACATATTCCAAATAAACACTAGCAAATTATTCAATTTTAAAATAAAATTGCAAAATGAAAGTTTGTAATTTAAAACGATTTAGCTCCGAGAGAGTCTAAACACAGAAATAAAAAATAAAAATAGTTACACACTGGGAGTATAGCTTATACACAATAACAATATAGAACTTCAATTCAGTGCAAACAATACCATAATTCATTACAACTTCACACACTGCTATTTTTGTCCTTGACTGCAGGCGACTACTACGTGCATTGCGTGCAAAATTTTCACAATAATGCCAACACACACAAATTGATTATTATGACAACATGATGCAATATCGTATCGATGCATACGATACGATATGTATCGTAATTGTTATGCACACACAAGCTTCATTATTGTTGCAAAGCACAGACTGCTCATATATAAGCCATAAGTGTATATCTACAGGAATTGACAGGTTGTGAGCTAGCCAGACATTATGCGAAGCTGAACTAAACTTTATAATAGAGTCCTTTGCAATTTGATAACTTTATATGCAAAACATGCAACATGCAATGTGGGCAGGCTATAATATTTTGTTTTGATACACTCTGACGTCATGGGCAACACGAAGTAGACAATAAGAAAATAAATACCAATTAGAATAAGACAATCAGAATTGTATTTAATATGCATTATGGATAGCAGGCATTTTTAATATTGTTCTAAAAATATGCCAAATTAATTTTATTTTAAAAAACAAATTAGCAACGAAAAAAATATTGAAAAAATAATTAAAAAACGGAAAAACGTTAACTTCGGTGAAACCGAAGCTGAAATACCCGTTGCACAACACTTTTAATAGTTTATATGTTCACCAATTGATTAGATTAAATTTCACGATGAATTTGGTCAAATTTGTATGGAGGCTTTATGTTATATTAGCCCGATCCTTACCATATCGATAGTGTTCACTTAGGTGGAGATTGGCATTGATTTTACCGAATTTTAATTGGATTCATTCAGAAAAATTAAGTGTTTTCATGCAAAAACTTGAAAATAGGCGGTAAGTTTGTATGGGGACTGTACCTGAAAATGGGCGTGGCACCTTGGATTTGACATTGGATTACATAAAAAGTGTTTTTACTCAATTTGGAGTGAATATATGCATAAATAATACCTATTTTCATACAAAAACTCCAAAATAGGCGGTAAGTTTGTATGGGGGCCATATCTAAAAATGGGCATGGCACCTTGGTTCTGACATACAAACCGCCGAGGAGCACAAAAAGCTTAAGTTAAAAGTTTCAGGTCAATATCTTTGAAACGTTCCGAGAAAAACGCATTGCAACAGACAGACAGATGGACAGACAGACGGGCATGGCTAAATCGATTCGTCTCATCGAGCTGATCAATAATATATATACTTTATGGGGTCTCCGATGCCTCATTTAATGCGTTACAAACTTTCCGACAAACTGATAATACTCTTTACACTATATGTGGCGGGTATAAAAACTGTTCGATGGGAGTGTGGCAACGTTTGACCGCTTTAACCACAAAACGAGATATGAGATACAATAAATAACTTTTATTTTCATTTTGAAAACAAATGCATTGAAAATGGAAAATGGAAAACTGTTAACCGAAACCAATACCACACCGAATGTTTTGAATTGTTAACCATTTCTAAATGTCAGTTAGCGTCGACAACGACAACAACGTCATCGTTCGCTGATTCCCCCTTCCCCCATAACCAATATCGGGGATTTTAACTTAACCACTTCATCGTTGGCAACGTCGGGCGCATCATTCATTCATTTATTCATTTAGTAAAACAGTCAGTCAATGAGTCAATAAGTCATTCGTTTGAGCGTTTGTGGGTCTCGAGGCAAACCGGCACAGTAGCGGTCAGTTTGCCGGTACGCTCGTTCGCTACGGTTTGGTTTGCTGCGCTAAAGTATATATTTTTTTTTATCGTTATATTTTATTTATAAACGTTTCTGTTTCGTTATCAATGTGGGCGCGTTTGTGTGTTGTTTACAAACATAAAAAAAAAAAATATTTCTATCTGCCTACTCGCTGTGGCTATTCTTATCAGCATGATTCATGATTCACACCTGAATAGTTGTGATTTTTTTGTTTAACTTTTTAAGCGTTTTGTAAGCGTTCTGTGCGCGTTTTTTCTTTTGAAAAAACGAATTACGTTGCTTGTGATTTGATAAAATGTGTTATTATTGTTTTTGTGTTTTTGTGATAAGAAAAATGAGTTTGAATTTTGCAGAAAATTAAATATTATCGTATTAAAATTAAAAATTATAAATCAACTCATAAATCAAAGCATTTTGTGCGAATTAATATCGTTGATAACATATAATAATTTCCTGCCATTTACAGTGAGTTTGATTAATGCGTGCATTTATTTTATATTTACAATAATTGAGTGCAAAAGTCTGTTATCGGAAAGTTGTATACATATAAATATTTGTTTTTAAAGTTTATATATATTTTTATTAAAACATATTTAATTTATATATAAATTATGAACTGATTTTTTCTGAGTTTGTTCACCTTTCGAAACAGACGAACGAGGAGAAAAATTGTTCCTTTAGAATAATCTTGTCTGCAGCATTGAATCGATCAAAAAACATATAAATCATTTACAACTGATATCACGAACAATCGTTAGAGTATCACGAACAATCGTTATAGTATCAAGAACAATTGTTCTTGTATCAAGAGCAATCGTTCATTTAATATGGGCATTTTTCATTTTATCAAGAGCAATTGTATCAAAAGTAAACGTCTTAATAAAATTAAGAACAGTTATTCCAATATTATTCCAACAATAAATCCAAAGAAATTGCTCTTTTATTAAGAACAATTGTTCTTGTATCAGGAGCAATCGTTTTATAAAGAACCATTGTTCTTGTAATTCTTGCAATTGTTCATTTATTGAGAACAATTGTACTTGTATCAAGAACAATCGTTCTGTTATTGTGAATAATTGTTCTTGGATTAAAAGCAATCGTTCTTTTATTAAGAGTTAATTTTCATGTATTCAGAGCGATCGTTTTTATATCAATAACAACTGTTCCTGTATCAAAAACCATTTTTGTAACAAAAACAAAAACCAAAAAAAAAAAACATTTTGTTGTTTATTAAGGGGTTATATACAGTTAGGATTTTCAAAAATTGTTTTTTCTTTTTTTGCAAATTCTTAATATATATATATATATATATATATCTGAGTATACATAAAATTTCAAGTCGATCCGACGAATATTTTCGAAGTTATAGACACATTAGTAAAGGCGCGCCGAAAGATCTCGCAGTAAAGTGCTTTTAAAACTTTAAAAGCGTTTTTCTCGAAACGGTGTTTCCAAAGTCGGTGAGCAAGATTTCTCAGAAACGGCTGAACCGATCGGTCTGTAATTTTTACACAAGCTTCTTAACTATATTTTTTAGTAATAAATCGAAGGATTTCCCCATCCGACGAAAATTTCTTATTTTTTAAAACAATTAAAGAGCCAAATTTTGGTTGAAAATCGAACATTTTGCTTTGAGTAGCCGCCATTTTGTCAAAAAATTTTTTTTTCCTAATTCCTTCGATTAATCACTAGATTATTTATTATATTTTTGAAATTTATTTGGTTTTTGAATTTTGGATGATCCAGTCCAGAGATATCGTGCACACCGCAAAAGGCAAAAGCCCTTTTTTTTGCGGACCTCTGCAAAATTGGCAATATCAACGTTCCCGATAATTATTTTTGGCAATAAAACATATGTGAATATAGTTTAAGGTTGTCATAATATACCTGCCAAGTTTCAAATCAATAAACCAAATAGTTTGCTTAGAAAAATTCTTGAAAAATGCCTTTTTTCGACCTCCTAACTGTATATAACCCCTTAAGCTAAAAGCGAATACCCTGCGTGTGCTATTACGTTGTAAGTGCGTTTCGCCTGCTCTCTCGGCTCTTTTCCGTTTCTTACTACCTTTTTTTGTGCATTTCTAGTTCTTTTCGATGGCATTTTTACTATTTTTACAAAATATGTCGGGGCTTACACAAAACATACTAAAAAATACCAGTTTTTTTATTGAAACATGCCCAAAGTATGTTGGGGAACGCTGTAATCAGCTGTTTTGATTGCAGCGCACAATTGCACAAAATGTTGGGGCTAGCATAATAAAAACATAAAAAGCAAAACATTTTTGCATGGAAAAATTAGTAAATCGACTTCTTAAAGAAACCGAATGTGTCTAATGCATTGTTGCCTTTTAAATGAAATCGTTGTGGGACTCATCGGCTGCGTGGTTTCAACTTCCATAGCGGACATAGAAACATTTTTACTATTTATATATAGATACTATAGATACAATGTAAAACTTGTTGATGTCATATAGACTATCTGGATTTTTGTTCCATCATTTCCAATATTTTTCCAAATACTCTTTGCAGCTGCTAAACTAAATTTTAAGTTATTAAATTCAGATTTTCTGGCGCATATTTATACACTTATACAAGAAAAGATATATTTGTATTCAAAGAGATAAGATATAAAAACTTGTCACTACATTTTAATGCACTACGCCATTTCTAGCTACAAAAATTTTTTCTAATCTACAACTACCTTTTGCAGCTATAAGTGTGTCAAATCGATACAAAATTTATTTATAATTATTTTTATTTCAATTATTTTGAAATTGATATTTGCATTAAATTGAAAAATTTATGACTATGACTCACAAAAAGATTTTTAATATAAAAAACTTATCGATGTCTTGCCGTGAAAGCGGCTTTAGCAGCACAATTGTTTGTTTAGTATAAAAATGTATATTTTTGTATGCATTCTAATTATTTGAAATACAGATTTTGATGTTTGTAAATTTGAATTTTATTTTTTTCTATAATAAAGATACATATTGTATATCCAACTTGTTATATATTCTTGCTACTTGTCTTGTCACATGTCATATCATTTTATTTATATTTTTTTTTTTTCTATGTCAATAGACAATGTTGTCGCCGTTGTTGACTTTGTTGTTTGCTGCTCTCAGTTGTATTAGTTTTTCGTAATTTATCTCTATTTGAAAAATTCATACAAAAAAGGAGATACAACTTTTTGCATATTAATCTATTGATTATTATAAAAAAATAAAAATAATATTAGCTTTTAATATATTGAGTCTTGGTTTTGCCTCATGAAGTGGTATGACAGGTTTTTGTAAATATTTCCATATATACTAAATATTATCATAGTTTTAGCTAAACGCTAAAAATGCGCTACAGCAAATTAAATAGAAAAGCTTTCATTAATATTTTAAAAACTTAGTTGCATTTAAGACAATTCTTTTTTTTTTTTTTTTTTATTTCTTATGAAACATTTTAGTTTACGCTTAGTTCTGACGTTTAATCAAATAAAATGTTTATAAAGAAATAAACACACTAAAGCTTGATGTATGTATTTATTTTTTCAGTTGATTTCATGTGCATGTATTTATTCCCAATTTATTTTGAATTACATTTCATGAACAGAACAGAACAACGACAGCAGCAGCAGTAGCAGCTTTAGCTTTTGCATAATAAGCAAGTCAGTCAGTCAGTCATTCAAAAAAAAAAAAAAAAAAAAAGAAAAAAAAATGAAGAAAATCGTGCACATAAATTTAGCTATTTATTATGTATGCGAGGGGTTCATAAGAAGTAATCAGCGTAACACAAATTAATATATTACAATTTTTACACGTTTTTTGTACCGAGTAAAAATGTCTCCGATGTCTCCTTTAATGCGTTACAATAAAGGAGACATCGGAGGCTCCTCATTAAGTATATATATATATATATATATATATTCTTGATCAGCTCGATGAGACGAATTGAAATAGCCATGTCCGTCTGTCGGTCGGTATGTCTGTTGTGATGCGTTTTATTCACAATGTTTTTTTCAGTTGACCTGAAAATTTAAACTTAACATTTTTTGATCCTAGGCACTTGGTATGTCAGAATCAAGGTGCCACGCCCATTTTTAGGCATAGGTCGCATACAAATATACAGCCCATTTTCCAATTTTTGTATGAAAATATATATTATTTATAAATATATTCACTCGAAATTGGGTAAAACACTTCCTTTGTTATCCAATGTAGAAAAAAAGTGTGCCACGCCCATTTGTAGGTATAGCACCCAAACAAATTTACCGCCCACTTTCGAATTTTTGTATGAAAAAAGGTATTATTTATGAATATATTCACTCTAAATTGGGTAAAAACACTTCTTTTGTCATCCAATATCAAGTCCAAGGTGACACGCCCCTTTTAAGATATAGCCCCCATACAAATTTACCGCCCATTTTCGAATTTTTGTATGAAAACAATTATTTTTTCTAAATGAATTCAATTAAAATTTGGTAAAATCAATGCCAATCTCCACCTAAGTGAACACTATCGACATGGTTGGGATCGGGCTAATATAACTTAAAGCCTCCATACAAATTTGACCAAATTCATCGTGAAATTTATTCTAAGCGCCTGGTAAACATGTTAACTATTAAAAGCTTCGGTTTCACCAAAGTTAACGTTTCGCCCTGTTTCAGTTATTAAGGTCTGCAAATTCGGCCTTCCAAAATAGTTTAAAATTTCTATACCGCCATTTAAAAATTCTAAGATTCTCACAATTACTGAAATCATAAAATCCCTTGAGATTCCAATAATATTTGTTTAGAAGCTCTTTGCTGTTTTCGCTACTAAAGAGTTGAATGAGGCCTTAGAAATGGGCAATATTTCAAAAACGCCAAATATATGTGCTTATGCTCTAATTAATATTCTTGTCCCTAGACCTTCTCTCTTCAGAGAAGTATTAAAAAATAGTTAAAATTTTTTTTTAACACTTTGTCTTTAAATATTGAAAAATTCTGAAAAATTTCAAAAATATTTTTTAAGGTTTCAAAGTCAATTCTCAAAGTCTGCCTATTTCAAAAATATGGCTGGATTTCATTTTTCAAGGTCTTCTTTTAGGCGCTATGTCAAAATGTTGCTAAAAATCCTTCGTTCCTCTAAAAGAATAACCAAATGAAATATATTTATTAATTTAACATGAGCTATCCAATTCAAATTACATATATTTCTGCCCTCGTATATACGCGCGTCTGTTATTGACATTCAAATTAAAACATATTGCAAAAATAATATAAAAAAAATAAAAAAAAAAAAATAAAATAAGCAAAATATGTACATGGCGCCTCACGTTTTTCAATATTTTTTTTTTTTTTGATATTTTATTGCACATAATTGTTGAATAATTTTTGTTTCATGCAATAACTATTTTTGTTGCCACTGGAAAATTGAGACTAATAAATTATTTGATTAAGAAACTCAAGCAACAAAAAACAACAACATTGATTTATTGCGTCGCACATTTAGGCCATACAAATACATAAATAAAAATAATCACTAAATGGCAACAAATAAGCACATACGACGTACACACAGGTTTCAATCGATCGATTATATCAAATTGTAGCAAGATTTACAGCAGGCAGCATCAACTTGTTTACTCATTTCCAAAAGGAAGTGTCGGGACATAAGGTAAACACATAAAACTTTACCATTTGCTGCTGCCAGTTGCCAGCTGCCTGTGCCGGAAATGTAAAACTATGTAGCATACATTGAGGCGCGCACAAACATAATTACGTATATAAGAGTGGGTCTGTCTCTGTGTGTGTGTATACATTATTTGGCTTTGTAAGCCTTCATTTAGCATTTCAGCATACATAATTGATGTTTAGTAAACGTTAAGCTTAAGGCAGTCGAATAAGTTAGTTTGTAATATTTTAAGATTTGCCTTATATACATGTAGCATATGTATATAGTGTAAAAAATGGGTTATTTATATTAGATAAGACAAGCATGCTGTTTTTTTTTTTTTCGGAAACTTTCAATTTCTTCTTTAATTTTATTTCTTTCGTATGCCATAAACTTTTGTTTAAAGTGTATTAAAACTTCGTTTCAAACGTACGAACCGTACTAAGCGTTTGAGTGATTAGTTTTAGCATCTAATAAATTTTCTCTTCTCAGTATTGAATGCATAAACATTTTTGGCCATAAGATTAACTTAAGTGCTTCAGTTTGTTTTTTATGGTTTTAAGATTTTCTTGTGACTGTGTGTGTACCTAGTCCCTTTTACTGTTTTTGTTGTATTAAATTTCCAAGGCAATATAACTGTTTTTCGTTGGCTTTCTTTATTGATTTTGGCAAGTATGCTTACTTTAAACTTTTACCAGTACCAAAACAGCGAAAGATAAATAAGTAAATAAATAATTAATGATAGAAGAGAATTAACTCAATATCTCTTGATAGAGCTTATGGAATACGACAACAGTACTCATTGTTTGAGAGACGTAATGTGTCTGTTACCTGACATGTGTGTGTTGCCGTATCTATCGGCGGCATATTTCCACAAATCTTTTGTGACGTTATGAAAAGGGCACTAAAAGTAGTATCCTCTTGAGGGAAAAACCTGTGGTCAGGGTGTAAATCCAAACAAGTCGAAACTGGTATTGTTCACAAGAAGCTACAAAATAACCTCAAATTTAGTAATAATGCAAATTTTCCTAGGAGTTATCCTAGACAAGAAGCTTCTCTAGAATGATAACTGTGAAGCAAGAGTTGGAAAAGCATACGCAGCTCTTTTCAACAGCAAAAAGACGATAGGAAAGTAGATGTGGTTTCATCAGCTTCATCCAAACTCAACAGCCAAATTGGAGGAGGTGTCCTCTATCCGGAGCTGGAAATTGACACATCCTTTAGGCTTCCTAACCACTGCAGTGTTTATCAGGCAGAGGTCATAGCAATCAATGAAGTGATGAACCTTCTCAAAACTTCAAAAAGTTTTATTGAACATGTATTACTGTTTACTGATAATGATGTGACCCTTAAGACGCTGGAGTTTTGCATTAATAAATCTAAATCCATTACTGAGTGTCGCATATCTTTTAACAAGATGCCTCAACACAGCAGTATTCATCTCATTTGGATGCCAGGGCACAGTAATATTAAGGGCAACAACACGGTACCACAACACATATTCTTCCAGGGAAGGACTTGGTTGGGATGCCCCGTAGCAACATGCGGTATATCCAGGATTCACTGGCCTGCTTCCAACAGAATAGAACAAAACAGATATTTCCTCACTGATAGCAGTGACTACGAGACACTGTCTCATAGGCACCCATGCTAGTAGGCAAGGCATCCTTTTTAATGATTTTTGTAGAAGCTGTGGCAATGAAGAGGAGCAAGAAAATATTGAAGATCTTCTCTGTCATTGTCCAACTTTAAATAGAAAAAGGGTCGAGTTTTTGGGAAAATTCTTCTTAGTAGATCTGTCGAAATAATATGTTAAGGCGACTTTTGGTGCTATTTTATGGTCGCTGAGCAGTCTTTTTGAGATTATGTGACAATGGGCCTCGGACACTCGGACACTCGGACACTTGAACCTAATTTACCAGTCTTGAAGTTGTTTGAAGCTCAATGGGTAGTATAATAGTCTGGTAACTTTAGGCTATAGTCCTGCTAGGAGCTTTAGTTGGTTGAATTCGAGAAAAGTGAGAAAAGAGAAAAGTCGACATTCGAAATAATTACAAAATTGGGATTAGTTTATTTGTATTTTTGGGAAATTTAAGAATTTAAGAAGTTTTTTTTATTTATATTTAAAGAATTAAATTTATACATATTTTATTTTCATTTTCTTTACGCTTATTTAACTACCTGCGTTGTAGAATTTTGCGCATTTGAAATTAAATTCGCTTTACAATTCATTTAATCTGCTTTTGTGATTATTATTATTTTTATTTTTTATTTTGTCCAAAAGTATCTACTGGAATCTAATCTGCCACAATGCTGCCTATATCAATGTGGGCGTACTTTTGTAGTACAATGCGACGAGTACGAGTACCAAATTGAAAACAAAATGATGAATTGAATTTGAAATGAAATTGGTCGAGCGTAAATATTGCTCATACGCCTAGGTGACAAAATGTAATGAGAATTTGAGACAGCATTTTATTATGGTTTGGTTTATTTCTGTGTTTATTTCTTCTCGTTATAATCTTTGCATTAATCACACAAACTGTGATGACAGAAATAAAACTAAGTAATGCGTATGTTGCGTCTTTAAGCTGTAATTTTTTTATATAACATCGAGTGCGTGCCGACTACAAGATTCCCTACACCAAAAACTATGTAGGACAGACGGACCAAAGACTAAATCAATTCAGCTTTTATATAAATAAATGCAATACAACTGTTAACATTCGATGCAGCGTATCTGCTAGTCAAGCACATTCGATTGTTTTTTTTATTTATTTTATGTTTTAAATTTAGACTTGGCAATGTACAGCGTCATACAAGAGAAAAAATAGCAGCTCAACGTGGCACGGCTGGCTGGCTACTGGCTTGATGACTGGGTATCGTCGTCGTCGTTGTTGGTGGGTGGACATGTGAGCGACGTGCGGTGGACATGTGCAGCAGACGATGTAGCAGATGTGTGGCAGCATCGTTGTTGTTGTTGTTGTCATTGCCATCAAAGTGGACAGCTATGACACGCTGCAACTTGCTTACCGCTCGCTAACCGCTTACATACACACACGCGCACACATATAAATACACAAATACGCAACACACTCTTTAGCTTAACGCTTGCCAACTTGTCAACCGCTTTGTCAAGTGTTGTCTACGTACTGGCTATGGCGTTCTTTTTTTGTATTTGTTGTTGTTTTTATTTGTAATCGCGTGGTCGCGTTTATGTTTGTTGTTTTAGTATATTTGTGGGTTTACAGCAGCAGCAGCACCATCCAATAAATGTCGTTCTTGGTGCAACGACTTTAGCGTGCTTATTTTAAGTGTACACATTTCTTATTTTTTTTTAATTCAAGAAATTTAGAAAAATCAAAATAAATAGCTATAAAGAAGCAGAATGCTAAATTCTATAAACTATTTTCAACTAAAAATAAACAAGAATTTTTAGCACAAACAAATATTTGGAACACTTTTATGTCACACACAAAGTTGCTGATTTATAAAAAAAGACTACGACAATATCGACGCTTTAATACTCTTGAAAAAATAATTTACTATGTTCTATAATCTTGATAGTTAAGAACAATCGTTACTTATATCAAAAACAACCTTTTTTTATATCAAGAACAATCGTTTTTTATAACAAGAACAATCATTCTTTTTATCAAGAACAATCTTCCTTATATGAGGAGCAATCGTTCTTTAAATCAAGAACTATCGTTCTATAAATCAAGAACAATTGTTATTTATATCAAGAACATCGTTCTGTATATCAAGAACAATCGTTTCGTATAGCAAGAACTATCGTTCTGTGTATCAAGAAAAATCGTTCTGTATATCTAGAGCAATCGTTTCGTATATCTAGAACAAGCGTTCTTTATATCAAGACCAATCGTTTTTCATAACAAGAACAATCATTCTTTTTATCAAGAACAATCTTTCTTATATGAAGAGCAATCGTTCTTTAAATCAAGAAATATCGTTCTTTATATCAAGAACAATTGTTATTTATATCAAGAACAATCATTCTGTATATCAAAAACAATCGTTCTTTTTATCACGAAGAATATTCTTTATATCAGAACAATCGTTCTTAAAATCAAGAACAATTGTTTTTTATGTCATGAACAATTGTTATATATATCAAGAACAATCGTTCTAAATATCAAGAGCAAACGCTCGAACATATCAAGAACAATTGTTCTTTATATCTAGAGCAATCGTTTTTTATATAAAGATGAATGGTTTTTTATATCAATAACAATCGTTCTACATATCATGAGCAAGCGTTCATGTAACAAGAACAATGGTTCTCTACATCAAAAACAATCATTCTTTATATCCAGAACAGTCGTTCTTTATATCAAGAACAAGCGTACTTTATATCAAAAACAATCGTTCTGTATGTCAAGAACAATCATTCTTTATATCAAGAACAATCGTTCTGTATATCAAAAACAATCATTCTTTTAATCAACAACAATCATTCTTTATATAAAAAACTATCGTTCATGTAACAAGAACAATGATTCTTTATATTAAGAACAGTTGTTATTTATTTCAATTACAGTCTTCTCCAATCGAACAAATCTCATTCTTGCATTTAGTACTAGTTCTGAAAAACATACTAAATGTGTTTTAATCAAGTTGTTGCTCACTTAAAAAATGTTCTTGAAATGAGATTGAATGGAAGCTTCTAGAAAGTGTTTAATTTTTCATTTGATAAGCTTCCAAAGGACTCTTCTAAAGCAGGCTTTAGTCTTCATTGAAACATTTAAATTATTTCAATTCAAATATTTAGATCAACCCTCGAATATGTCAATGCATGCATTTTTCTTAAAGCGGAAATGATAAAAATAAGATTAAAAAAAAAAAAAGAAAAAAAGTATATTGCATAACTTAGGGGGCGTCTATGAATATCACAGACTCTGCTGCTGCTGCTTTCGCTGCCACTAACGCTGCTGCCATTAGCCGATTTCTGTCGTCGCAGTCGTGTCATTGCGCATGATGCAATCGGCAACTTTGCCAATTTTGATTTTATGCAATTTTTGTGCATTTCAAGCTATTTTAAGCAGCGCCATTTCTGATTTTGTAATATATAACATGGCAACAGTTCTATCTAGTATAAACAGCTTATTTTATATTATTATTTAAATTATTAATTAAAACTAATAATAATACGCAACAAGAAATAATTAGTTTTTGTTTTTTTGTAATTAAAACTTATTTTTTTTCTTACTGGTGGCAACTTTTAAAAATGCGTAAACAATTTAAATAAATAAATGAACTAAAGCAAAAAAAAAAAAAAATAATGTGTTGAAACTGAAATAATTAATTATAAGAAACAGAAAGCAGCTATGCTATGCTAGTATTGGCGTTTGTTTATGTAAACTAGGTTACTTGGCATGAATGACAGCAGTCGTAGTAGCATCTTAAAAGGGCGACAAAAAAAAAATGTGGTAATTAAATAAATAAAACAAAATTTTAAAATAACAAGAAAAAGTTTTAAAAATATATAACAACGTTAGAAAAATAGATACAAATAAATAATCAATATGTTTAATGTTGTCGAAAACATAAATAATTCAAGTTATTACAGACATAAATGTTAAAATGCACATTGATGAGAAATACGTGGGTAATTTTCAATGGATCAGTGATTATTTCAATATAAATATACTTTTAGCTCGATACTAAAAAAATAATCGATCTAACTTTCACAAAATAATTTGCCCATTGTTGCTCTAGGTTTACTTATGTTCTATTGCGCTCAATTCTTCAATTAGACTTTGCCTTATTATTGCCTCATGTTCTTTTTATGATTTAAATTTTTTTCTATACGTAACAATTTTAGTACGCTGACTTTTTGTTTCAAATGGTTTTAACTTTTGCTGCGTGGGCCAACGACAACCTTGCGTATATGTAATATATACAATGTGTGTATATAAACTAAGTATTGTTCCAATTGCAGATTATGCTATGCTGTGATTTGCTTTGTAAAACAAGAAGAACAACAAAAACAGTTGATATTTTAGTTGTCAACATTGTGTGTCAAACTTAACACTTTTACTTACGTTTCACGTTGCTTGCTAATTAATGAGTTTCGTCAAATGTAGCTGCCACAAAGAAATAAACAATTAAACACACTACATGATTTGGATATATGTGTGTACAAGGTTGTACACAGCAACATTTCTTTAAACTCATTAACAGTTGTAACAGTTGGCATATAGCAAATAAGTTGTAGAGAAAAGTTTTTTTTGTGTTTTTATTTAAGCTTTTTGAAAGAAAAAAGTTTTGTTTTTGCAAAAATTATTTCTGAATTATAAATGAATGTTAGTAGAGTTCGTATATGTATTATTGTATACCTTTGCAGCAACGTAAACTTGTGCAACAGTTTTGAAGTCAACAAAATGTGTTTGACTTTCGTTTGCTGCAAATGAAAGTTGTTATAAACAAAGTTTTTTTTTAGTTAAAGCTGTTTGCTCTTCAATGATATTTTAAGTGAACTTTGTGGTCATAATGACA
Organism: Leucophenga varia; assembly: GCA_018903435.1. NCBI lineage: Eukaryota > Metazoa > Arthropoda > Insecta > Diptera > Drosophilidae > Leucophenga > Leucophenga varia. Next base: position 81,142 of record JAEIFJ010001407.1, read on the forward strand.
TAAATAGTCAGGGGAAAAAGTGACAGTAGTATTTAACATTTAACATATTCGTTTAAGATTATGCAAAAGTTATAAATGGTATTTTTCACAAGCACAATCGTTCCTTGTATCAAGAACAATCGTTCTTTGTATCAAGAACAAACGTTCTTTGTATCAAGAACAATTGTTCTTTATATGAAGAACAATCGTTCTTTATAATCAAGAAGAAATGTCTTTGCATCGAGAACAATATATCTATTTATCAAGAACAATCGTTCTTCATATCAAGAACAATCATTCTTTACTTTCGTTTTTTAAAATAATAATAATCGTTCTTTGTATCGAGATCAATCGTTCTTTGCATCAAGAACAATCGTTTTTTGTATCAAGAACAATCGTTCTTTATATCAAGAACAATCGTTCATTATATCAGGAACAATCTGTTATAATGCAAACGTTGTAAATGGTATTTTTCACAAGCACAATCGTTCCTTGTATAAAGAACAATCGTTCTTTGTATCAAGAACAATCTCTCTTTATATCAAGAACAATCGTTCATTATATCAAGAACAATCTAACTTTATATCAAGAACAATCGTTCATTTTATCAAGAACAATCTGTTATAATGCAAAAGTTATAAATGGTATTTTTCACAAGCACAATCGTTCCTTGTATAAAGAACAATCGTTCTTTGTATCAAGAACAACCTTTCCTTACATCAAGAAGGATCATTCTTGATATCAAGAACAATCTAACTTTACATCAGAACAATCGTTCATTATTTCAAGAACAATCTATCTTTATGTCAAGAATAATCGTTTTATATATCAAGAACATTCGTACTTTGTATCTCATTTTTAGGAACGGACTCATGTATTGATTTGTATTATTTAATAAGTTAAAAATATTTTTTTAATTTTACATAATTTACTCAACAAAAGTTTATTAATAATTAATTTTTTTTATTTTTTATTACAGAGTCTACGCACTGCGTGGACGGTAACCCTGCATCGTGGCGTCTATCGCTCGATCAGGATTTAATTGAAACGCTTAAAGGCAATTTTCCAGCTTGGTTTCAAAATACGACAACAACAATAATTACGGATTCCAGTAATCATAAAGTGACAACAACAACAATACTAAATAATAATACAAATTGTATACAACCGATAACGATTGATACAAAACATCATCATCACCATCACCACAATCATCATCACAATAATAATAATAATACACTCCAACAATTGAACAGTAACGGAACATTATTACTTAGCTGTTCACCAATATCATCAACGTTTTCCCTCATCATCACCACTCTCAGCATCATCGTCGTCATCGTCGTCGTCGTCTTCATCATCTTCGTCGTCGTCGTCTTCATCTTCTTCAGCATCAGCATCGCCTGCATCGTCAATTGCTTCTAATAATTCATCAAAGAAATCCTGTAGCAGTGCAACATCTTCGTCGTCATCTTCCTCAACGGCGGCATCTATTGCAGCGTCTGTAGCATCAGCATATTCTGCCAGTTCTATTGCACCGGGAGCAATAGTTACTTTAACGGCAACAACAACAACCACTGCAGTAGCAAACACAGCAGCAACAGCAACGTACACCACAATAAAATCTATAAATTCCAACAACAACAAAAGTCTGACAAAGACAAAAGATAAAAGTACGCACAAAACGCAACAGAAAACTTGTGGCAATCTACTCACAAAATCTGCTTCGTTGCATAGTCTGAGCAACGGAAGTGGCAGTGGTAGTAGCAGTGCTGCTAGTGTTAGTGGTGGTTCATTGCTTGCAACCATATCATCGCCTTTGTCAACCGTTGAGATAATCACTGATTCAAACGGTTTACTAACGGCGACACAGCTGAGCGGTAAAGCAATTGAGCATACATTTCAGGATATTATATTACTGCACGAAGCATACGACGATATGTCGGAAGGTAAATATCCTATTTATATTTTTTTTCTCCTTGTATTATTATTAAAATATTTATATGGTTTTTTTTTTCAGGTGAACAACGTTTGCATGCAGCATTTTTGGGCAGCAGCGATGATGGCAATAATTCCGATTTCTATGATCCAAGACAATCGCCGCCAAAGGCAATTGTTGATTCCAGTCCATTACAGCCGGCAATGGATAAAAATAAAGAATGTAAGTGACATGAAAAAAAACATTTTTAGTTCGTCTAGTTTGATTGCCGCCTGACAGAACTCTGTTGGAAGCCACTTAACATTATATTTAGAAACTTGCCGTCCGTCTTTTATTTTCATTTTAACTGACAATCCGTTTGGCAAGTGTACAAAAAAAAAATTCTTCGCTCTAAATTCGCTTTCGTTGTAGTTTAAAATGTAGCTTCCTGTCATTTATTTGGGAGTATAGCAGCTACAAAAAGTGCCAAACAATTGCAATTTTACATTATTTCCGGCAACAATGCCCACCAAATCCTCTTTGTCTTAGTTTTATTTTTCTCATCGTCGTCGTCATCGTCAACGGCATCTCAAATTTCCGCGAAATGTGTCAAAATCAACAAAGTAAAATCTTTCCTTTTTTTTTTTTTTTGTTTCATTTATCTAACAATGAACTACAAATTATTGCAAAATTGTTGAATTTAAATTTTATGTAGTGAAATGTTTTCGTTGTATAAACAAATTGCAACAAATTTTATTGTAAACAAGGCGCACGGGTTTGCATTAAAACGCGAGCTAAAAAGAATTTACAAATTTTTACAAACTATTTCCTTATTATATAAATGTGTGTGTAGCATTGGCATTTGAAATGACTGCACGAGACTGAAAAATTCAAATACATTTTTCTGTTTAGTTTTTTGATTTATTAAATATTGACAATAATTATTTTTTTTTTTTTGTTTGTCTGTTATAAAAAGTTTGTAAATTATAAAATATTTAGTATTAAGGGGCGTTTAGACAAGCAAATATTTTGAATGAAATTTTTACAATTTTAGATTTTTACATAATTTTTTTATTGATAAGTTTTTATAGATGGTGACAGGAAATTAAAAAAAAAAAAAATAAAAATGGAAATGCTAATATAAATTTTAAATATATGTCTGAACACGTCTTTAATTTTATTTGCCTTTTGTATCCATATGAAACGAAATGTTCCGTGGGTATTTGCAGAAGGAAAACTTGTTTGGCAAATATGTAATCATCATGGTTGTTAATTTCAGTCTTAAAAAGGTCCGCTTTAAAAATGAAAGCTATTGGGAACAAAAAAAAAAAAACAAAGTTGCTGGAATTCAAGATTTGACGGGGAACACATAAAATAGAGGTAAAGGAAGATAGATCAAGAGAAGCTGAGCAAACATATAAAAATGCGGAAGATATAAATATATGCAGACAAAGAGAGAGTGATAGAGGGGTAGACAGAGAGTGAGTGAAAGATTGAGTAATGGACAGAGTGAGAGTGCGAAAGAGTAAAGTGAGACAGATAGAGGGAGGAAGAAAGAGGGGAAGATGGAGAAATTTGAGATAGAATTTTAAGAAGTAGTTAGATAATGGTGGTGGAAGAGGGGAGAGAGAGGAAGAGAGAGGAAGTGGTAGGAAAAGGGAGAGAGAAGAATAGGAAGAAAGAGGAAAAGAATGATAGAGAGGTACTATTTTGTTTTATACCCTGTATCCAAAGGGTACAAAAGAAGGCTAGATAGACCCTATAAAGTATATATATTCTTGATCATCATGGGAAGGGGAGTCGAACTAGCTATGTCTGTCTATCCGTCTGTCTGCCGTATAAGGGAGATTATCTCGGAGGCTATAAAAGATAGGACCACCATATTTAAAGCTCTCAAGATCTCCTAAGCCGTCAAGTGTGCAATTGCAAAGGGTTTTTTCTCAAGCCCCACTTTTTTAGGGGAACCTCCCATACAAATCGACCTTAAAATTGTGTGATTTTGCACAAAAACGACATTGTTTCTTATTATAGGAAGTCTAAATTTAGTATAGATTATGCCTAGGATAGTACCAATGAAATATACCAATATGGGTAGGTCCAATATAATTTTAGGTATAGCCCCCATACAAAGATAAACCCGATTTTTTAGGTATTTGTATGAAAATTCAATTCAAATTGTAGTAAAATAGAATCGATCTTAAGGCTCATAAAGATTGGATACAGAGTATCTTGTAGTCAAGCATACTAGACTTCAGCTTTGTTTCTTGTTATTTTTACTTTTTTTTTTTTTAGTTGTTTACGAAGGTTTGGTACGTAAGTAAGACATCGATAGTTTGTCTTATAGGGTTGTCTTATTGAGTTGAAATTGTTGAAATATGTTCACAAGTGCGTCTGAAAAAATATGTACTCCTAATAGTTCCGGTCTTCCCTATATAAACTTTATATAATTGTGTGTAACAGACAAAAAGGAGGTAATAGTAATATATATATTCTTCATCAGAATTGAAAAAGCTCAACATAGATATGTCTGTCTGTCTGTCCGACCGCTTCGCTGTCTGCCTTATGAAACGGATTATCTCGATTACTAGGATACTCTTAATTAGGTCGCTATTGTTTTATGACTTTTATTTTTTTTTTTTTATAGTAAACATTGCAACAAACAAGTAAGATGCAATGTAAATAATAACAAATAAAAAAAAAAAAAAAATAAAAAAATATTTATATATGTACGTATACATGTCGTATGCGTAATATATGCTTTCTGTATATTACGTATACGCAATCAATCTCTTATCACTTTCAAAACACTTAAATATTAATTTATGTCAAAGATATAATCGCTGTGCATAAACTATTACAACAAATTATTGTAATATGGCCATGGAACATTCGGGGTAAGACATAAATTTTCATAAATTGTTGCAATTACATAGTGTATACGCGTGTTTGTATGTGTAAACATGATATTACGTATACGACATGTTAAACTGGTCAAGCGTTTACATTAAGCCTATTAACATAATTAGTGCATATTAGCAGCGATTTTCTATGTATATAAATAGACTTTTATATATAAATAATAAATACATAAAATATATTTTATGCATCATTACTATTTAGCTTTGAATATTTTAAACGCTTTGTCAATGGGCGCAATAATTGGCACTGTTACAGTTTCGATTTCACAAAAATATACATAAATGTTTTATTGATCGTCAATTTGTTGTCGTCGATGAAGGTAGGCGTTTATTATTTGATTTTTCAGGCGAAGCAATTATTATGCAAAATAAGAACAATTATCAAAATATCAAAAATTAGGTGAATAGATACGCCAATTTTTTTTTTTTAGTTTTTGCTTGAAATTTTTATTCTCTAAAGTATTGCCAATTTTTTTGTTCTTAGCAGTAAATACTTTTGACGCCACAACAAAGCCGCAGACGACAATTTTTTCGCCAAAACATTAAAAAATATGAAAATGTCAAAATTGCGAGAAGAAAAGTTAAAATTGTAAACAAGAAAAGACAAAAAAAAAACACGAAACATTTTCATTTAACGCTCAATGACGTTATTAAAGTAATTTGTTAAAGAAAAACGAAAAAAAAAAGAAAATTTCGTTTAGAAAAACAAACAGCAACGCTACAGACAGACAGACAAGTAGCTGTGTGAGTGCCTAGCGGGTGTTCAAGTGCCCCAAAAACTAAGAATTGTCTCAAGCAAATAAAGTAATAATCTATGCTGTAACACTTTGCTCCACCTGCCGTTGCGCTCATTTTAGTCTAAAATTTTGATTGAAGTGTGCCACGTATTTTCTTGACAAGCGCAAAAAGTGTGAAAAACAAAACAAAAAATACCAAAAGACGCATATAAAATTTTTGTATTTTTTATTTTGTAATAAAATATTGTTTAAAGAATATTTTGTTTTCTATTTTTTTCCTTTACTATTTTATGTCGTGAATTGTATATTAATTTTGTTAGTAATTTTGTAATACCAATATTCCATGGCTGCAATCCAAAGATTCGGTTCAGTAGTTCGCGATGCCTTTAAAACGCTCGTTCTTTTCACAATGGTGGAGGAGGGAGGAGGATTTAAAAGTTTATGTGTGTGGCAAATCCAGGGGGGGTAATTTCTTCAGTCGCCGAGTCGTTGTACTGTTATCCAGCAGGTTGACATTGTTGTCCAGCCTATCCAGATATGCCTTAGTGAGCCTAGCCACCTCCTGGCTAATGCAAGGGACTTCTAGTTCCTGGTGGATTTCTTCATTTGTATGATATGGGTGCGCCTCAGAAATAATGCGCAGAACCTTGTTTTGGAAGACTTGGATTCTTTCCCTGTTGCTTCTCTTTGCAGTGACCCAGAGTGCTATGCCATACGTTCACATAGGTTTAAGTATGGCTTTTTAAATAAGGAGTTTGATCCTTAGTTTGATAGTGAACCTTCTATCAAGCAGCAACAGATGCTTACGCAACCTCTCGTTCAACTGGGAACGTTTTTTGTGTGAGATGACTACTCCAGGTTAAGCGCCTATCCAATACCAGGCCTAAGTACTTTGCAGTCGCCATCCAGACTGACGGCAGGGCAGTCTCCTCTTCTCAGGGCAAACGTAATGTGTGTGCACTTGTCTGGGTTGACTACGATATTCCACCGTCCTAGCCATGTGTTTAGGCGGTTCAGCTGAATATGCTGGACGCCACGAGTGGGAATTTATCATTGGCTAAAAAGGCGGTGTCATCGGCATAAATGGCAGTGAGCATTCTAGGGTCGCTGATGGTTGGCATATCTGCTGTATACATTGTGTATAGCATCGGGTCCAGGACACTTCCCTGTGGGACTCCAGCTCTGACTTCTCTTATTGCTGAGCTCTCCTCGCCGCATTTAACGTAGAAAGATCTACCAGTTAAGTAAGATCTGAGCAGCAGATAGTGAGGGGCTGGTAGCGCTAGCTTCAGCTTGTAGAGCAATCCTATATGCCAAACCCTGACATCAAATGCTTGCCTGACATCTAGGAAGACGGCCGAGCAGTATTCCTTTTTCTCAAGAGCTTCCAGAATTTTGTGAACGAAGCCAAACTGATGATGTGGTATGAAACCGGCCTCTTCCAGTATTGGTCGAACTCTACGCAAAAGTAGTCTCTCAACCACTTTGGAGAGTACGGCCAATAAGCTAATCGGGCGATAGGAGGCAAGATTGGCTGCAGGTTTCCCAGGTTTTCGGATCAGTATCACTTCGGCGCATTATATTAAATTAAAAGATCTTTTTTAAATAGTTCGGTTTTTTGTTCAAAGCCAAAAAAAAAAAAAAACATTCTTTTTATACTTTTCTATAGTTGGGTCTCATAGTTTCTTAGTTGAGTATTTCAGTTACTAATAATACGTTTAAGACCAAGAAGATTCCTGTACTTATCCTATACAGAACTCGTATGAGATAGTGAACTTTGGTAACCGCTGTAAAAGTCAAGAAGTCTGCACACTAATCACTATGTGTGCAGTGTGAAAAGTATTAAAGCTTCGTTTATTACCAAAATTTACCTTCTTATTTTTTTTCAATTATTTTTAATGTTTACTAATTTTATTGTATTTTTGTTTATGACGCCGTGAAAACATATTTTGATGTAAAATATCAACAAAAAACTTATGACAGCTCAAATCAGCGAAAAATAAATACGCCAACTAATTTATGCAAAAACAAAACAAAGAAAAAAAAATACGTATGACTAATAATAATAATTAGAAAAACACGCAATAAGAAATTATGTCGAAAATAAAATCTTAATTATGTATTAAACGAAATTACAACCAAAAAAAAAACAACAAAAATCTTTTAAATAAAAAACTACAAAATGTATACAAACGAGACAGGTGCTGCTTGTAAAAAAAAAAGATAAAAACAATTTCCAATTAAACGCATAAAAAACGATTTTCATTTTTATTTTTTTTTTTTTCATTTTTTAAAGCAATAAAATTTGTTTTCGTATCTGCTGCACGTTTCTTATATGTTTTTTTTTTTTTGTATGTTATATGTTTTTAGATATTTATATGCTTTCCCAAATAAAATTCGCGGCGAAGGTCATGTAAACATATAGGGAAAAAAAAAAAACAACAAAACAAAAAAAAAAGAAAAATTGACAGCTAAAATAACAACAAGAATATTTGTATTGTATATATAAATCAGTGAATGAATGAATGAATGCATGAATGAAGAAAGGCGCGAATAGATACAAAACAATTTTATATACAATACAAATGTATCTAGATACGAATACATAACATATAAGATATTTGGTACAATAAACCGCAAAAGGTATTTTATTAGAAAATCGATTACGTGATCAATATTATATCAATATGCCACAGGAATTTGTTATTGAAGTTAGTCATAACGGCAGCTGACGCATGGTGGCAAATTGCGAAGGTGTCGTTTATTTCGTTTTTATTTTTTTCTCATATGGCTGGAGGCAATTAATTTAATGGAATTAAGAGAAAAACATTTTGTTATAACAAAAATTTAAAGGCTCATTGGTTTTTTTTTAGCCACAATTAAGAAAGAAACTCTACGAGAGCAGAACTAGCTTTCAGACACAGCTGTCTTCAATGAAATTCTTGCATATTTTGACTAAATTCAATAAACTTAAAGTAACAAAATTATATTCGATCATTCAGACCGTTAAGGACCTAGAAATATACAATATGTAGATTCTTGATATCCGTATAGTAACCTTTGCAACTCTACCATATAGCAGGTCCAGTCTTACTCCTCTTTTCAAACTCGAATGGGAGTCTCTCTCTCTCTTACTCTTTCTCACTCTTTCGATTACTCAATCTTTCGCACACTCTCTGTTTATCCCACTATCACTCTTTCTTTCTCTGTCTATCACTCTCTCTTTTGATATATCTATCTGTATATATAAAGGGTGTCCCAGAATTAACGCAAGTCCTAGAATTAACGCAGGATTTACAGTAAAGTGCTGGCAAATTTGAAAATTTAACAATTTGACAGCTGAAAAGTTTAGGTCAAGTAGAATTTTGTTAGGGTTGCCAGCTATTTATTGCAAACCTCGCTGTAATTCTGGGACTTGCGTTAATTCTGTGGCACACTTTGTATAAATATCTTCCACATTTTTATATGTGTGCTCAGCTTCTCTTGATCTGTCTTCCTTTACCACTATTTTTTTTATGTGTTCCCCGTCAAATCTTGAATTCCAGCAACTTTGTTCTTTTGTTTTTGTTCCTAATAGCTTTCATTTTTAAAATGGACTTTTGGCCATATTTTAATAATTTCATTTCGATTCGATAGTTCGTCTTACAGAAAATATTTTGCTCTACATTGTTAAGCAGTCAGAGCATCGCAAATATGTGTTTATGGTCGATTTATGAAATAAAATGTTCCGTTCCAATTAACCCCATCGTGGGGCTAATAGAAACACATGTGAGACTATTCGATACTTCTTATTAAAAACTTAGCCGTTGGGTAAAAGAGCATATTATGTTTGAGCCAACATGGAGAAGAAATAATAATACTCTTGGTTTGCATTGATAACTGATTTGATGAGCCATGTCCGTCTGTCCGCTTTTCCGTCCGTCCGTCTATATGCCGTATAAAACCAACCAAAGTCTTATTACGTTAACACAAGCCAACCTTATTAAAACAAATAAAAAAAAAAAAAAAAAAAAAAAATTTAAATAGAAGTCCAAACAGCCAAAAAGAAAGCGAAGAGCAAGTTGGATCTGTTCATTTTAACAATTTCTGTTGTACAGATTCGAGAGGTTCCTTTTGCTTTAATTAGAAAATTATAAACATTTTGTATGCAAAATTTTGCGATATTTTGATAGAAAACGATAGAAGACATGGAAACATACAAGACACGACGAGCACGAAGTCTTGCAAAACTTGTCATCAAAGAGAACAATAACATTTACATAAAAGTGTCGCCAACGACAAGACATACCCACGAAAAACACACAAAACGTCTTTCAAGACATGTCATGCACAAAGTCATACAAGACTTGTCATCATAAAAGTCTTGCAAGACATGTCATGCAAGACATTTGTATGAAAGTACCCTCGAGAAACACACTCGACGTCTTTCAAGACATGTCATGCACAAAGTCATGCAATACTTGTCATCATAGAAGTCTTGCATGACTTGTCATCCAAGACATTTGTATGAAAGTGTCGTCAATGACACTGACTGAGACTGTCGTCGGTATGTCTTAGTCTTGCATGACTTGTCATGCAAGCCATTTGTATGAAAGTGTCGTCAACGACTTGTATGAGACTGTCGTCGGTATGTCTTTGTCTTCAAAGCAACATTGATGATTTTCTCGCTGGGTTCGTTTGCAAGTTAGGCCAATCGACTGGAGTCGTCCCAGCTCAGGTTCGAGTGCCGCATATTTTTTTTTTATGCGTTTCAAACGATATTATCCAATTTGTGCAACGGGTTTTTATTTTATTATTTTAACTTTATTTTTTTTGTGTCTTTTTGTTTAAATTTTTAATGCTCAAAAAAAATGAATTGCTGAAAATAAAACATATTTTTCTTTCTATTTCTAAAGCAAAAAATACGCGCACAGTCAAACAATTAAAAATTATTTATTTTAATTATAAAGCAGAACAGAACCGCAATAAACATGAAATTATACGAAAAATACTGCGTAAAATTTGATGTTTTGCCACAAGAAGAAGTTCTTAACTTTTTTAGCAAAAGCAAAAAAAAAAAAAATGTTCAACGATAAAAGCCACATAAAGAAATTAAAACTTTATCGCGTTTATGAATGATTGCGGAGACTGTTGTGTTGTTTTGTTTTGTTTGAGCTTTTGTTTTTTAAGATTTGTTTTGTACATTTTTATTTGTTTTTCTTTTTACAAATTTTTCTTTTTTGAAGTTTATAACACTTTGGCTGCAATGGCAAATTGGACTGTTTTGTAGTGTTCCGTGCTAGCTTAGTCCTTAAGACGTTTTTTAATGCCTTCTTAAAATTATCGGATTAATCAACTCGACGAGTCGTATTGGTCAAGCCATGTTTGTTGATTTTTATTTAAATTTTTAATACTTCTTCGAAAATTTTGCCATTGTTAAGAGTATTAAAACTTTGTTTCTGCTATAGTTCAAAATTTTTGCTGTTATTATTTTTCATATTTTAACAATTCTATTTGTTGTGGTAGCTTAAAATTTATTGTCTAATTTGCGGTGTATTTACTTTTACTGCAATTTTACAAAGTCTCAGAATTTTATGTAGCAGAAATTCTACTTTTAAAGATTTATAGCATTCATTATATGGCAGCCAGCAGCGCCTATCTAGACACATATTCTTTTTTTTTGTGTAGGTGTATCAAAAGATATATATTCTTAATTAATAATTTCGTGTCTCTTTTGTTTTTTTTTTCTTTTTGCAGCACTTAAAGTTAAATTGATGGTGCGACGTCCACATTCGCAGCTTGTCGAACAAGGCATAATACCATGTAAGTTTGAATTAAATAAATAGAATTTTAAATGTAAATAAATAAAATAAAAAAAAAAGGTAATTTGAAAAGTATAAATTAAAATAAACATGCACAAAATACAACGCTGCGTATGCTTAATGCTAGCAAAATTTATTTGCACAACATGGCGTATACTTAATATAGCAAAAAAAAAAAATAATTTACATTTCAACAAGAAACGCCGGCATTTATGACGTCAAAGTCATAAGCAAATAAACTTTTTTTTTTTTTTTTTTTTTTTTTTTTTGTTTATTTTAGTTTTTTCCTTTTCGCTTATTTTGCGAAAACATTTTTTTTTTTCGGGTTAAAAGTTGTACACACTCATTCTCCCTCTCGATTCAATAATCACATTCGTAGTCATAGCCTATGTAATACTTTGTGTGTGTATGTGTGTTTGAGTAAGCCTCATATTTGTACGTTTGCGTGGGTCGCTTTGTCAGTTTAAAATTGCCTAGAAATGATTTTAACATTTTGCGCAGCTTCTTATGATACAAGCTTTTATTTGCTAACAAATCGATTAAAAAGTAGCTAGAAATAGGTACTCAAGTAGCTAGAAAAAAGTTAAGCAGTGCAGTGCGGGCAAATATATTTTTATAAAATACGCCTAAAAGTATGCAAATATCTATTTCAATTGCATGAAATTTATGCGCAAGTATTACCACCAACAAAAATTCAACAAAATTTATAATAAACAAGAAAGAACGCTGAAATTGAGTATGTTCGATTGCAAGATACCCTGTACTCAATCTTTATGAACCTTAATATTGGTTCTATTTTACTAAAATCTCCAAGATAATCTCTTTCATACGGCTGACAGACAGATAGACATAGCTAGTTCGACTCCCCTTTCAATGCTGATCAAGAATATATATACTTTATAAGGTCTATCTAGCCTCCATCTGACTGTTACATACATTTACACAAACTTAATATACCCATTTACCCTTTGGTTACAGGGTATATTACATTAAAACTTCAGAACTAAATAAACAAATTTCTATTTAAATTTTAAACGAAAATGTCGTTGAGTACTCTTGATTTTCTTTTTCTTTTTAGTCATTCAATTTATTTACTCAATCAACTTTTTTTTTTTTTTTTTTCATTTTGATTACAGCACTAAAAACCTCGCCCGCCATACATGAACAGTGTAAGCAACTGGAACGTGCCAAGACAAGCGATTTGCTCAAAGCAAAAATACAACAGCGCCCGAATCGCGAAGATCTGGAACGGCTACACATACTCGAAGAGGATGAGTGTCACATTGATCCAAGTCTTGCCGAAAAGCAGCGCATGCTTAAAAAGGCACGACTTGCCGATCAGCTCAATTCACAGATACAACATCGACCGGGACCGTTGGAGTTAATCAAGAAGAATATTTTGCATACTGAAAAACCAATTGAGAAAATAGTCAAAGAAGGACTCGTCTCATTTAAGGCAACAAGCGAAGGACTATTAACACGACCGCAACATCCACATAGTTATATAACATTCGATGATGATTCACAAAGCTCGGAGCAAAGTGATACGCGTCAAACGCCGCCACGTGTCGATGAATTGCTATTAAGTCCGCCGCCACCACCACCGCTACCGCCACCGTTGACATCGTTTGTAACATCGAGCAGCACAGCGCCAGCAACACAAGCAGCAAACGCAGCAGCAGTACCAGCATTAAAGTCAACGACATGCGATGTTTTACAGGAAGCTGCAGCTTCAGCTGGCATTGTCACTGTTGCTATGACTATACCAACAAGTGGTGGTCCTGTTGTCGTCAGTTCACCCGATATATTGCAAACAAAATTTCCGGTAACACCAAAAGCAACTGCAATACCACCACCGCCACCGCTGCCACCACCATCGCTGGTTGCTGCTGCCACCACACCAGACATGTGTTTCATCAAAAGCGGCGGCGTTAATCTCTTTGAAGACTTTTGTCCACCTGTTACCGGTTCTACATGTCATAATTTTTTGGTTTCATCGCCTGGTTCTCTGGGTTCAACCACATCTACACTTAGTCCGCTGTCTTCCATTGCATCGCCACCTTTAATAATTCCATCCTTACGTGGTGCTGCTGCTGCTGCAACAATAATGCATGCTGTGGGTAAATCTGATGCACCGGGTAAGGATAAAAATCGTAAAAAATCGAAATCGAAACCCGTTTCAAAAGCGCGCACCATTAAATTTCACGAGTACAAAGGTCCACCGAGTGCTGCGGGACAGAAGCAAGATATGTCAGCAGTACCCGAAGAGACTTCATATCAATTAATGTTGGAACAGCAGAATTGTCTATTGAAGTTTTTGGAAACGCTTAATAAAAATCAATCCATAATACCCGCACCAACAACAACGACAACAGCAACAACAACATCAAACAACAGCAACAACAACAGTAGTGGTAGCGATCAAGTATCATCGACAACAACAACAACTGTTGCTGTTGGTAATGTAAACAATGCAACCAACAGCAGCAACAACAACAACAATGCAACAGCTACAATCAACAAAACTGTACCAAATGTTGCTATGCAAGCGGCAACAAATCTAACATTACAATCGCCTGTTCACAGCACAATATCCATAACGAGTGCCAATACGAATGCTGCTGCAACAGCTGCAAATGTTTGTAATATGTCAGCACCATCACCGGCTAGCTCAACGCTATCGATTATATCGACACCACGTCCGCCACCATTACCATCACCAGCAATGTCAGTAAGCTCTTCGATACCACCTAGTCCTGCAACAAGTTTTGCCGAGTCGACCACATCATTTTGCGTTAGCGATATAACACGTTTGGAGAAAATGAAGGTATCCGATTTGAAAATGCATCTTAAGAAACGTAATCTACCCGTTTCTGGACCAAAGCCACAGCTTATTGAACGCCTAAAACCCTATTTACCACTGGAGGCACTCGATTGTGCCTCCAGTGCGGTAAATACACCAGCAACTGCAGTGGCTGCCACAGAGATTATAACCATTAGCGATGCCATGGACACAAGTACATGTCCCATGCCAGATGTGGCTACAGCTGCACAGTCAGTTTCTATGATTGTCGCAAATTCTCCAGCGTCAATGTCGCCGGAACGTATTAGTATGGATCATGTGGAGCAAATGGATGTTGTACAACAATTGGAGACATCACATCCGGTTACGCTGCAAACAGTTATATCGCCACAACCACAGACCGCAACAATAATATTATCCAATGAGGAATTGTTACGTGAACAGCAACGTAAGATTGATGAGTTACAGCGACAGTTGCAACGTTCACAATTGGAGCTGCAGCAAATACGTAAGAAGCAACAGCAGCAGCAACAGCAACAAAATATAACAACGCAAATGGTTAATGGTTTGCCCACGCAACAGATTACGCTTATAACGACAACAGCACCAGGTAGTGGAGCACCACAGACATTGACAGTGTTGCCACCACTTAAAGAGACGCTAATACCAACAAAGATGACTACAGTGAAGACTACAACACAGCAGCAGCAACAGCAACAACAACAACAACAGCAGTGTAAATTGAATGGCGCTATTACGCAAACAGCAGCAGCAACATCAAACACAGCAACAATTAAGAAAAATAACATGAGCAACAATGTCAACAATGCTAACAACAGCAACAATTGCAATGCTGCTAACGCAAATCCGCCGCCAGTCATGACTCAAAAAATGGTTGTAAAACAACATCTCGAGGCAAAAATACAGAAACAGAAACAAGCAGCAGCTGCGGCAGCTGCAGCAGCAGCGGCGCAGGCACAAGCACAAAAGCAACAGCAGCAACAACAGCAATTATCGCAACAACAACAACAGCAACAACAGCAAGTAATGTTGCTCACTCAAAAGACACCAACTGTACTCATTCCAACTACAACACAAACAACAACCATGAAGAGCAACAACAATCGCAATACAGTGTCCAATAGCACAAAATCCAATGCAAACAAATTGAATGAGAAATCAACAACAGCAACACATGCAGGACGACATGCAAAGAATTCCACAAATGCCAACAGCAAATTAAACAGCAACAACAACAACAATGTTAACAACACACATACAACAACACATACAGCAACGCCACCAATGGCAGCAGCAGCAACAACCACAACAACAACAACAGCAACTACATTACTCGCTAATCAATTGCCAAATGTAAATGGCAAAACATCGCATAACAATCTTGGTTTGGTATGGAATGAAGGTAATCAAACCTTCTTTTTAGTCGGACTCAACGAGCAACAAATGACTGCGCATACCATTGGCAACATAAGCATAACAAATGCACCAACAACAAAGAAATTGGTCAATGGTCATCAACGTACCAATTCATTGCCGAGCATAGTCTTTCCCATTAACACTAACAATAACACAACGCATGAGATTGAAGCTAAACCAATTATAACGCAACAACAGCTACAACAAATGCAGCTGCAACAGCAACAATTTCAGCCACAGCTCATACAGGCCGGGCAACAGATCATACAGCTCGATATAAAACCAACGAATTTAACGCCGCCGGCACTGGCACCGCCGCCACAATACGAAGAGGCTACTAAGCAGCTGGCTGCATCAAAAGCAGCCGGATTGAATATAGTGCCATTGGTAAAGATCAAAGAGGAACCACATTGCGGCGGTGGTATTGTCGTAACACAAACAACACCGCCACCGCTCAGCATAACAGGCTCAAGCAATTCAGTGACAACGCAAACACACAATAAACGCAAAGCACGTGTCAAATCGGAGAAGCTAACCGATGTCTTGGATATACTCGTTAAGCAAGGTGAACTGCCGGAGAGTGCACTGGAACCTATAACACCGCTGACACCGTTAACACCCGGCGGCAGCAATACGCTAATGACCGATATGAGCGGTAATTTGATATTTACCACTGCAGCGGGCACCACTATAACGCCTTTAAAAATGGAACCGCATACACCAGCGACGCCACAATCGAATGTAACACTAGATATTGCTATGGATACAACGCCGCACAGCAATGATAGTATCTATGGGCAACAACAACAGCTGCCGAGCCAGCGAGAACCAACACCGCCTTCGACGTTAGCGCATAATTTTATTGAAAACATTGATATGGCATCACCGCTACAGCCGTCCGCGCATATTGATGCTGAGAGTGTTGCCAAGGAATTGGATATATTCTTGGAGCAACATCAAACCGCAGCAGTCGCAGCAGCAGCAGTGACAGCAACGCAACGTGCACATACTTCACCGACGCATCATGACATGCTGGCATGCAAGCCGAATAGCGTAGAAAAAACGCTACAACATGCTGCAGCGTCTAGTCCCAATGCAAAAATGAATCATTTCGATGAATTTGAATTACTCGAATTAATGTCGCAACAGCTTGAAATGGATATTGGCGATGAGTCGAATAATTATTGCAGCAACAATCGAACGAGCGAACGTGAAGAGCATAAATGCAATAGCGGCGGCGGCGGCGGTGGCGGTAATGTTGCAACGACATCGTCTGTTGGCATGCGTCGTCAAATGAATCCAAGTCTACAGCCTTCGATCAATGATTTGCTCAATGATGACAATGCTGATGCAGCGCATATGATGAGCGGCTTGATCAATAATAATAATCACAATCAAGACGTTGATTTTGATGCCGAAAGTTTTGTTGCACAACTGAGTCAGCATAGCATTGGCAATGTTGTTGATAGTAGCAATGTTGTTGCCAATGGCAATGTTAGCAGCGCCGGTAATAGCAACAATCACAACAACAATAATCAGTCAAGCGTAAATGGCACATTTCTAAATGAAAACGTTGGCAGCAACAGTAACAACAACAACAACGCTGCTGTTACTGCTGCTGCTAACCATAATCATAATCATTACGTCGATACACCTATGGATGTGTGCGATGATTTTGAAAATACGCTCAATTCATTCAGTTTTCCGTCTTTATCGCCAGCGGATAATAATATCAATACACCACCACATCCATTCGGCAATAGTAGCAATAGTAATAGCAATGCAGCTGCTAGTTTAGGCAGTCTTATGTCTGCCACAAGCACATGCGGCATGCAGGCAGTTACACAGCCGCAGCATCTAACATCAATGGGCGCACACGAGCAAATGTCAATTTGTAGCAATGGCCTCGGTGGTCTCGGTCTCGGCGTTGTTGGTAATATGTCGTCCAATGTCGTCATTGGTGCAACATCATCCAATTCGAATGATGCCAATTCTGCAGTTGATGCATTCAATACCAGTGGCGATATTTTCGATTTATTCAATATGGATGATTATAAAATGTCCTGGGCGAGTGGTGATTTTGCGGTTTAGCGGGAAGTATTAAAATAAATAAAAAATAATACAAAATATGCAAATAAACGAAACAAAGTAAAACAAAAAAAAGACGTTATTAGTATAAAATTTTTTTTTTATATGAAACATGGACGCCTTGTGAAATAAATATTTTGAGAAAAATAATAATACTCTCAAAACTCGAAACCACAACAAAATACAAATTCCTAAATTCGTAAAAAAATCCTATTTTTCTAAATGCATTTAAATCGAAAATTTTGTTAAAATTTTTAATGCTCAAAAATCGAAACTTTATTTCCAAAAAGTAAGTAGCATAAACGTAGCGCCAATATTGCCAAGAGAGAGTCTAAACTCTTCAAAAAAAAAAGAAACTTTTTAAACTTCTCATTGTCCTCCCCTGCAGTTAAGCGCTGCAAAAAAAAAAAGTACATGTTTCTAATTAAGGTCATTCCAATAAAAAAAAAAAACAAAAAACATTAAATGCAGCAAAAACAAGACAAAAATATTTTAAAAATATATTAAAAAATACCAGCGTCAGTGTCAATGCTAAAAAAAAAAATGTGGAATTTGTTGTTGCTGATATGTGGACTACTTGTGGAACGCATATCTAAAAATATCCACAACAGCTAAGCATAAAAAAATGCATGTATAAAAAAATCATTCAAAACATAAAAAAAAAAAAAACAGAATGAACATTCAATTTTAATTAGGTTTTATTTATAAAAAAATAATAAAATTTAAATATTAGAAAAATAATACAATAATTAAAAAAAAAAAAATAATAAAAAAAAAAAAAACAAATAAAAAATAAAAAACGCGCAAATATTAAAAAAAATTCAATGATAATAAAGTATTTCCTGCAAGGAAAGAAAACGCCTTTAAAAGCACGAAATAATAAAAAAAATCAATTAAAATTAAGTAATGAAATTTTAATCTAACTAAAAAATAATTTTTTTTATTACAAAATTTGTAAAAAAAAAAAAAAAAAAAAAAAAAAATAGCGCTAAAGAATTTTAATAAATAAAAAAAATTCCGTACAAGTTTTATACAAATTCATAATGCGCTGTTTTTATAGTTCTCAAAAAAAAAAAAAAAATGTTTTTTTTTTAAATAAAATATTAAATTAATTCAAATTGTACTTAATTATTTAAAAAGTAAAAAAAAAAAAAAAAAAAAAATGTTACACAATTTTTGGTACTTTTAAATGTAAAAAAATATATATAAATAGTTTAGTACGAGAAAAAAAAAAAATAAATAAAATTCATGCAAAGCATTCTGACATATTTTTTTGCTAAACTTAAAAAAAAATTAAGTTAAAAATAAAAAAAAAATTAAAAATTGCAAAAATATTAAAAATTTATAAAAAAAAATTTATTTTTATATGAATCAATTTATTATGTTTTAAATAATAATTCAAAAAAAAAAAAAATTAAAAATATTATATATAAAGCTAGTCTAAGTGCATAACACTTGTTTCGATTTACATTAATCCACAAACTATTTACTTAATTAAACAGTTTAATAAAATTATATATTTATATATTTTAACAGCAAACTATCACTCCTAAGACACAAATGTGTGTGCAAAATACTTATATAGAATTCATTAAACTATATTTTTTTCCATAAATAAGTTATATAATTAATTACATAAATTATTTGCTTAAAACTATTAAAAAATATATTAACAAAAAAAAAAAAAATTATTAAATATATATAATTAAAAATCAATTAAATATTGATTTAAAAAAAAAAAAATAATATAAATAAATCAATTTTAAAAATTTGTTATTCAGAATTTATTTGAGCTTAATTATATTATTAAAAATATATCATGATTAAATATCAAATTGCGCTTTTTAGCTGCTTCGAATTATTCGTGCAATAGAAATATGCAGTAAAAACAAATAAAAAAAAAAAATAAATAAATAATTCTATATAATCTACACAAATACTTTAAACAATATTTGATAATTATTTATACATATACATATGTAATTATTATTAATTATTGTCATTAAGTTTAAATAACAAGTGATACATATATTGAAATTAATATGGATGAAATTATTGAAATAAAAAATAAAATTCATTTTTTCAAAAAAAAAAAAAAAAAAATGTGCTTTCTTTAAATTAAATAAAAAAAAAAAAATAAAAATATATAAAAAATAAAGCTATGATGCTACTATGCTATTACAAGCCCTAACTACAATTAGCATATATAGGGGCGGATTCAAACTCAGCAACCAAGATGGAGGAGAATCTAGGAAGAGGTAAATTTTAATAAATGAAGCAATTAATATGGGTCGCAAACGTAATTCTATTCTATGCAATTTTTTTTTACATTCCACGTGGAAAGTAATGTTTCGGAGTCCAAAATTTGCAATTTGACAATCAGTGGCAACTATTTGTGCAATTTAAATAGGCACTTAGAAGCTAGGCACAAAAGTGAATACAATGAAGTGACCGAAACTAAAGTAACCGAAGTGCCTGATAAAATGAAATTTTCGGTGGAAATGGGGCAAGATGAAGTGAAGATGCCTATATTGACCTGGTTATTGCCGCAAAAGATCCGTTGGCTGTACTGGTTTACTGTTCTTCGATTGTACAGAGGCCCTTAAGCACTTAGGAATGAATCAGCAAATATTGAGAATACTTGCATTGCAGAATTTCCCCTAGCAACATGCAGGCTACTTACAAAAGAAGAAACTCTTTTTACGGTAAACAAAAAGTGGTCAAACTAAGCGTATTTTGGATCACAGAATCGCAAGATATCATATGATAAAACATATGATAAACAGAACGGAAATTTTTTCTCTAATAGCAGTGATCACGGGACTTATATGCACTCATGCTAGGAGGTTTAAAGTCTCCTTCAATGACAATTGCAGAAGCTGTGGCAATGAAGAAGTTAAAGAAAATGTTTAAGAAAATGTTCGAGTATATGAGGAAATACTTCTTGTAAGATTTGCTGGAAATAACAACGATCGAAATTAAAAGCTTAGCTAGACCACAATAGTTGGTACCCTTCTTATACCCATATTAAGTTTGTCTAAAAGTTTGTAACGCATTACAGGAGATATCGTAAACATAACGTAGACCCTATAAAGTATATGTATTCTTCATCAGCATGAAGGGACGAACCGATTTAGCCATGTTCCTGTCTTGCTGAAATTCAAAACTTAAGCTTGTCTCAGCCATAAGCAGTGTCAATTTTAGACATAGCTCCTATACAAATCTACCGCCCATTTTCGAGTTTTTGTATGAAAATAGGTATTATTTATGAAGGTATTCACTCCAAATTAGGAAAAAACACTTCTAATCTCATCCTATGTATAGTACACACTACTGATATGATATGGATCGGGTCACTATAACATACATTCCCCATACAAACATACCTCCTATTTAAATTTGACACATGGGCATTTAAAATATACCTCAGCATGGTGTCTAAAGATGAGTTGTATCTGATCATCATCTTGCCCGTGTGACTCCTCGATGTGAGGTTGGTCTGTGGGGTGGTTAGCAACGACGCAAAACAAAAATACCAATTGCAATGATGGCTAGTCTAAACAAAAAGTACTCCAGGTGGCAGACACAGAGGTGTTAATCTCCTCGTGGATAATTTTGGCAGGGGCAAGGATTCTGAAGGCCTCAACTACCTTTAGAGCAAAAAAAAACAAGACGAATCCAGAAAACGATGTAATGATAACGATATACGGATGTGCACGTGGAACATCCGAACCCTCAACAGGAAGAGTGCAATAGAAGAACTCATTACCACTCTTGTCAACTTCAAAGCGAACATTACTGCTATCAAGGAAATGCGATGTAGTTTCGTGGTTAGTAATAAACTAAGTGGACTTGTCTCCAGGTTTCCAGCTGTAGATGAACGTCTCGCCTCGATGCGCATAATAGCAAAATTTTTCAACATTGGCCTTATATGTGTACACGCCCCGACAAATGTAAAAGGTGAGATGGAGAAAGATGAATTCAATGAGCGATTAGAAACCTCCACGATCGCCCCCAAATTAGAGAAGAAACTCACCATCGGTAAATTTAGCCTACATTACATCACCAACAGTAATGGAGAAAGCGCAACGACTTTGCTGCGGGCAGAAACATGATCATAAGTAGTTCCAGATACCAACATCTCGAGATTTATAAGGCAACATGGCGCAGTGGCGACCTAAATATCCGCTCTCAAATAGATCATGTGGTGTTTGATGCTAGGCACTCTTTTAGCGTGCTTAATGTACGAGCCTACAAAGGTCTTAACATCGACTCGGACCACTTCCTTGTTCTAGCCAAGGTACGTACTAGACTCAGCACAGCGCACGGTTCGATAGCCCTTTATCTGAAAATCTAATATTATTTGGCAATAGTTTTTCTTTGCGGAATGAATATTAAGTCAAGGAAACGTTACAGTTGAATGTCTTTGGGGATCAAACTGAATCAGTTTCTATATAGGGTCTTCATAGAAAACTTTTGTTAATAACACTAGTTTACCAAAAATGGGATTAATTCTACGCCCCAAAATATGTTACATGGAAATAGGTTAATCAGAAAGAACCTAACTAATAAAAAATTAAATAAAATTTTCTGGTTTCAGTAAGCAAGTCTTAGTTTAAGAGTTTTGTTGCTCAATTCGAAAAATATTGACAATATTTCTATTTCAGTCAATCAATATTAGCCAAAAGAGTATTTAAAGTTCAACACGACCAAATCATGATATTATACGAATATAAACGTTACTTGAACCTTATGCCAATTATAATGAAATTGTACAAAACCATGAAACCAGCGCACATCCACACCGGCACGTGTACACCTACACAGACTACAATAGATAATATACAGTATAATCGTCTTAAATAAGCATAGCAATAGCAAAAGCAACAGCAACAATCAGTGTAATAATGTTTATCATTAGTAATATTCGAAATTCGGTCATTCGTAAAATATAAAAGAGGCGCAAAGGAGTAGAGTAAGGAGACAATTTCAGTTACATTGGAAACAATTATTATAATTATTATTATTTTGTATTTTTAGGTTGCAGCTTAAGTGAACAATATGACATAAAATTACAATAACAATTTCAACAACAATAATGCGCTTAGTTCAATATTAATGGTTTCAGGCAAAGATAGAAATTCTATGCTATTGGAGCGTTGCCAATGTGTAGGGGCCATGCAAAACTTTGGCACTCTAGCATATTTTGTCTACGATTCAGATAGACACACATACACATATACACAAAATGTTGGAACCCGAGAGAAGCAAAAATAAAGACAATACATGTGGAATTATTTGTGGGCGTAATGCCATCTGTGCGTATGTTCTGTTGCCTCGAATTGGACAATATCTTGCAACAAAAGCAAATAGACAAAGTTTCAGTGAAGTGAAGTGATGTGAAATATAAAAAAATTTGAATAGCATCAAGCAGTAACAATGAAATTATATAATAAGACTTGCATAATATCGTATCCTTGTCAGTGTGACTCTAAAAGACAATATTCCTTATTTTTAATATTTTGTTGTAGATACACAATACAAGAACCATTGGGGGAAATATGAAAGTAAAAAAAGCAAAAGCAGCTGCTAATTCAAGATATTTAAGCTTACCCAAAACAAAATTTTACTTTGTTGAAATCGATACTTTAATAAAAGATTTATAAACTTGCGATTTGTCATAAGCGGCTTTTTTCATAATGTCTTGTTTTTATTCTTTCGAAATTTTGGTGTTGGATATCAAACGATGGCATACATCTTTTCTTTTGAAAGTAGACGTAGCTACCTAAAATTGTTGCCGTATTTGAACTTCCAACGTTGAACCAAATATGTATTATAAAATCAGGGCTTCAAACTGTTTTTTAAACAAATTCGGGATTTAAACCGAACCATAGTACTTTTCGCGTGATTGCTGTGAACCGAACTACTTTTGATGTAAGCGAACCAAAGTTGTTCGGCTTAGACCGGTTTACGATCATTTTAATTTTCTTTTATGTTGTATATTTGGAAGAAGATATTACTGATGATCTGAAGGGTTTGTTACAAAAATATTAAAAACACACATAGAAACTTAGGTGGAACCGATGCTTCGATATCCGTTCCACGATGATTAGACTCAGTTTTCTTATATAAATATGTGCGTTCGGCTTGTATGAGGGCTATATGTTACAATGATTCTATTTTAAAAATGTATCCTACTGTGAACGTGGGTTGCTACAAGTATTTTGATCATATTTGACCATAAATAGACCATTTTCATACAAAACTCAAAAATTGGTTAATGATATGTATGGGGGCTATATGCTATGGTGGTCCCACCTCTACCATGGGTCATTTTCTGAACATGGTTTGCTATTAAAAGTCATTGACACAAATCCTTCATAAATAAACCATTTTCATTTTTTATATTTATACTACTTAAGGCTAAGAAAGTTAGTTTCGACTTTCAGTTTAACATCTTTAAAATCTAAGTGTATCTTCAGATAAACAAACAGACAGACGGACATAGCTGGATTGACTCGCTTCGTCGTGCTGATCAAGAACGTATATACTTTATGAATTTTTATTTATTTATTTATACTATATTTATTTATATTTATACTTTTATTTATACAAGAATATATATATTTATGTTCAACTGATAATAGCTGTTCACACTATGTGTAACGGTAAAAAACCAGAAAGAATTTGCCCGACTTCATAATACCCTCCACCCAATTTTTATAAACCTTAAGTTCTGTCCTATTAGTAAAAAGTTATGCATATAAAGTTTTCATACAAACAGTAAGCAAGAAAAGAAAGAGTCAATTTTGCTCGTCTACAAGATACCCTGTGTCTAATAAATTTTGGTGTAGATTTGTTTGGTAGCTATACCTACTATATTTTTTGTTCCTTCCCACATTGGCATAATAATTACCAAAATATAGAGATCTTAGATTACATAACACAGACTTAAAATTTTGGGGTAGGTTTGTATGAGGGAATACTCCTGACAAGATAAGTGATCACTTGACTGCTCAGGAGGGTCTAAGTTTCAAAGAGTTTAAAGGGGATTAGGAGATATAATAGACCCTATAAAGTTATATTTGTCTGTCTGTCTGTCTATCTGTCTGCTGTATTAGATTGACTCGGAGACTATATGGGATAGAGTCACTATTTATATATCTTAGATAGAGGTGCCCGAGGAGAAATCCCATATTCCCCACACAATTAGCACGTAAGTGCCGTTTTGCTACCACTTAAATATCTCGGAAGTGGGCCATGATGGCTCTGGAGGATCAAAGCCACCCAGTACAGTTAAGGAAGGACCGTAGTTTAGGGGGACATTGGAGAGTTAGATCGCTAAGCGATTCCAACTGCCAACCAAAGTGCCTTAGCCTACTCGATCTAAGTGCAGGAAGCACACAAATAAAGTGTTCCCACGTTTCCGGAGTGTTCTCTTCCTTACAACTTCTGCAGGTGCTGTTATAAGGGATACCCAGTTTAGCCGCGTGCTCCCGATAGGCCAATGCCCAGTGATGGCGGCCGTCAGTCTCGCAAGGTCTTTGCGGGGTTTGACAGTAATGTTCTGGTGCGTTTTGGGTTGATCGAAGGCCAAATAAGCCTAGGAACCCATGAGAGGCAAAGTGTGTTGCGTCGACCAACAAGATTAAGTTGGTTTTACATTCCCTTACTAACTTAGATTTTTTAATGTGAGCATCCAGTGCTTTTTTGATGGCAACTTGACTATCTGAGAAAAACTCTAATATCTTTATTTTTAAAATTTTTAGCTGATCTATTTCAGGTATCGGGTGCGCAACTAAATAATTTCGTATTTTTTTTGTTAAAAAAACCATTTATTTAAGTATGAAAGTGAAAAAAATATTTTATTCAAAATATTGTCCATCGGAAGCGGTAACTTTTTTCCCATCTTTCAGGCAATTTATGGATTCCATCCCAAAAAAACTTCTCATCTTTTGCGCCGAGAAAATCATCAAGCCATTCTTTAATACCTTCAACATTGGTGAACCGTATTCCAGAAAGGTGATTCTGCATCGACCGAAACAAGTGGTAATCAGAAGGAGCTATGTCTGGGCTATAAGGCGGCTGAGGTAGAATTTCCCATTCCAGCATTTTCCAAATAATTTTTGACCGGTACTGCAACATGTGGCCGAGCATTGTCATGATGGAAAATCAATTTTTCGTGTCTGGTCGCCCATTCTGGCCGTTTTACGGCTATTGCTTGCTTCAAACGTATCAATTGTTGCCTGTATAGCTCTCCCGTGATTGTCTGGCCCGATTTTAACAGCTCATAGTACAGCACACCCTTCTGATCCCACCAAATACAGAGCATTACCTTCAAACCATGAATATTCGGCTTTGGTGTCGATTTGGCTGGTTGGCCTGGCTTCACATATGATCTTTTACGCTTAGGGTTGTCGTAATGAATCCACTTTTCATCGCCAGTGACAATACGATGCAAAAACGATTTCTTTTGTGGCGATTAAGCAGCATTTCAGACATGCAAAATCGTCTCTCAACGTCTCTCGGCTTTAATTCGTGTGGCACCCAATTTCCTTGTTTGTGAATGTATCCAGCTGCTTTTAAACGTTTAGAAATGGCTTGTCGAGTGACTTCCAATGTTTTTCCAAGTTCTTCTTGAGTTTGACATGAATCTTGATCGAGTAATGCCTCCAAATCTTCGTCTTCAAACTTTTTGATGGACCTGGTCGCTCTTTGTCTTCTGTGTCAAAATCACCACTTTTAAATCGTGCAAACCACTGCTGACATACTCTAACCTCTGGAGCATATTCAGGATAAGCTTCTGAGAGTAAACGATGTGCTTCTGTTGCACTTTTCTTTAAATTGAAGAACAAAAGCAAACCTCCCCGCAAATGCTGTTTTGTTGGAACGTAACTTGACATTTTGACTGTAATAAAAAAAAAATTTGTGTGTTTACTAATATTCACTGTGATATATCAAATGTTCTTGATTTTTTTGGCGCGCTTTAACATAGAATAGCTGTCACTGTCAAAATATTAACTACATAAATAGATATGAGGTTAGTAACAAATACGAAATTATTTAGTTGCGGACCCAATATTTTAACTTATAATCACAGTCGACTTCCACCACATATGCAACAGTTATATTTTATGATTAAAAACTAACTTTTCTCGAAAATCACTTCAATATTGTAAAAAAAATATTTTATATATTAGTTTTGAATTAAGTTAATCTTCTACATTCCACAGTATTACATCTTAGCTGTAAAATCTTTTTTTAATAAATTGTTTTATTTATATGCACAGCTTTAGTAAAATAAAAAAATAAAAATAAAAAGAGCAAAAAAGCTGTGAAAAAAAACAAGACACTTTGTCTTTCGGAGTACCTCTATATTTATGTATCATGTATACATATGTATGTATGTATGTATATGTACATATATATGTATGAATGTTGACTGTCATTTGCGTTATTAAAATGGCGTCAGTTGCGTTGCCAACGCGTTGCGAGCGTGTTTTTTTCTTGGCAAGCTTTCATTTTGCCACGTCTCCAACCAACTTTACACACAAATGGCGCAACAGGCCATACTTTGCATCCATAATGTCTGTTCGAAAAAGAAGAAGAACTGAAAAAGAAGAAGAAGAAGAAGTTTTTGTTGTTGTTATGTACTAGAATTGTGGGTGTTGACTTCGTCTAATTGTATTTAAGTTGCTGGGTGGCTGATTTTCTCTGCTTGCGCTGTTATTGCTTTTTAGCTGTTTTGTTTTTATTGTTTTGTGCAACAAGTTGGCCAAGGCTAAAAGCAAGCAAGCAAGTGTCTATTAAATATATTCCAGTTTTAATGTTTCCTACAGAAATAGAGAGAGACAGAGAGATATAGAGAGATAGAGAGAGAGAGAGAGAGTATGATTGGGGCGTATGAATGTTACATGTGACAGGCCCAGGCCAAAGGCACTTAGCTCGAATGAGTGCAAACAAACTGTTGCTTCACATGGTTTTATTTTCTTATTTTCGCATTGGACTTGTTTTTCTTTTTGTTGTTGTTGTTTTTGTATTTTAGCAAAGTATTTTCCTTCGTTATTTGGTTTTTGTAAAATAGCAAATTTACAAAATATGCTGATTCACATCGTATACATTGGGTGTGGCTATTTGCTCATTCTATTTACTATTTTTAATGCACTTATCTAACATTTTGAATAATTTATTAAACTAAAATTGTTTACAAAGTTTTAAAAAATTTAATACTAAACTTTTTCACACACAATTTTATGAGAAATAATTACAATGGCCTTCGATTCATTAAACTGAAGTGATATGGACTTTCATTTAGAGTATGAAGTATTTTTTTTATCACTCTTACTGTAAGTGTTATTATTCACATAAGTATTTATTACTTATAAAATAAACTCCACAGAATGGTAAAATATATTAAAAATATTTGGGTTAGACACAAAAAACTAAAGTTGAGTTTTTTGAGTTTTAAAATTATGGTCCTAAATATTTGTGACTCTCATTTTTCACAAAATACAACTTTCTTTCATACATTGCGCTCTTAACCCAGTCTTCAAAACAAAAAGTTCGTATTTTGCTTAAATTAAACCATATTTTGTATGGGAGCTGCTTTAAATTATCCAGAGAGAGAGCCTTATGATAAATGAAAGCAATATTGCTCTAAAAAATTAAAATAGGGATTAACTATACTTACAAAACCCCCTCAGATCTACCGTTAACCCATTTAAGAAAAATATTTAAAAATTAAAAATACAAAAAACTCAAATCTTTAATGACTCATTAGCGCATTTTTATACCCGCCACATATAGTGTCTTTCGAGCAACCATCGGAGAATATAGCAATGAGAGAATATAGAATGGAGAAAGGCTAATCGACTTTGCTGCGGGCCATAATAAGTCCAGATTCCAACACCTAGACATCCACAAGGCAACTTGACGCAGTGGTGTCCCAGAACAGTAGAACCCAAAATATACCACGTGCTGATCTATGCCAGACATGTATCCATTATGATTAATGTACGAGCAAACAGAGGTCCCAACAGCAACTGATACTACTATCTTGTTCTAGCCAAGGTTCGTACCAGACTTAGTACAGCAGATGCCAAGCACACGCCAATCCTCAAGAAAGGAAACCCCGAGGTCTGTACAAACTATCGCGGTATATGCCTCCCTTCAATCGCTTATAAAATCCTGTGTAATAGACTGAAACCGTGCTTAGGAAGTATAGTTGGACAATACCAGTGTGGTTTTAGACCGAAGAAGTCAACCACCGATTCCATATTTACGCTACGCCAGCACCTGGAACACTTATTTGTCGATTTTAAAGCCACTTTCAACACGCCAATAAGATCAAAAGTTCTTCAAAGCACTGACTGAACTTCGTATTCCTGCATGATGTCGCTGAAAAGCGGCCAAAGCTTTGTCAGGTACGGTAAAAATCTTTCCAACCCCTTTAAGACCAAGAAATGCTCCAGATAGGGCTACGCGTTGCCGTGCAACTTCTTCAATTTCCTGATGGTGCATATACATGTCAAGTGCCCCACACGTCGATTTGGAGAGCAATATTTTCTTACAAAAAAAAAAAAAAAAAACTATGTTGCTCGTGTATGCCGTTGACATCGATATAATCGGCAAAAATTCACGTACAGCAGGGCTTTTAAAGAGGTTGAAGAAAAATCCCGATTAATGGGACTAGCGGTGAACAAAAGAAAGATGAAGTATTTGGTTTCTACTCGCAGATCATGAAAAAGGAGAAAAAAAACGTGAACGAAATCAGAGTAGTACGACAGGTCTTGAAAGCCATTCTCAAGGTTGGAGTCCGAAATTGGTATCTAGTAGCATTGGAACATACCAGCTGGGTTAATACTCTAAGTGATGCCTAGGCTTATAATAAGCTGTAATGGTCATACAAATATTTATAATTCTGCTTGTAAACAAAAACTTAGAACCAACAAAATTTTTGGTAAGTTTAGAAAATGTCTTCCTTTTCCAGCTATGGAAAACCAAGAAAAATTATTGATAAAAAAATCATAACAAATAAAAAAGTATTTCAATGCGCTGTTGCAAGGCATTTACTGCTGACATGAAACTGACTTCTTGTATGGTCACATCGAAAATAAACAGACCTCTTCATCGACTCTGACTATATTCAAGCTGTAGAATGACGTAGAATTGTTGTGCTTGGATATTGATATTGGATGTGATGGAATAGTGCTTGCGACATCAGAACATTCGAATTCGAGAAAGAGCGAGAGAGAGAGAGGGCCTTCAATGATCGTGGTCGAAAGCCGTTGGAAAGCGCAGTGCTTACAGCTCCTCGGAAAATTGCTTCGTTGAAGAAAATGCCAAGTAAGAGAGTGGAAGGAGCTGTCCGCCTGTTGCTGCAAGTTTCCAAGGTTCCATGCACACTTTAAGGTATAGCTTCCATACGAACCTAGTTTCCAGTTTTTATATAAAAAATATTTTTTTATTTACTCCAAATTGTATAAAAACATTTCATATCAACTCATTTGCACACTACAGATTTGAAGAGAATCGAATGTTTGTTTTTTAAAGAAAATTATTCTTCAACTTTTTTCGTAGTATATGTTTCTTATATAATGTCTTAACTTGTTTCGTTTCGGACCATTAACAATTCCGCTCTTTACAAAATACTATCAACGCCATTGATTCGATTCTTGCTATTTATTTGCTGCTAAGCGCCTCTTTTAAAGTTCAAATAGCATAAAATCAAAAATGTCTAAAGTCAATTTAACATTTTAAATTGCCAACTTTTGTCTCTTGAAAATCCATTGAAATTATGAACCACTTGACAGGCTAAAGTTCCGTTAGCATTATTCGGACTTAATTACTTTGTCAAATGAAACAAATTTAAAGCCTACTTTAAGGCGAATGAGAATCTTTGTGTGTGTGCCTGGGGTGGTGTGAACTAAGTACTGTCGAGTGAATTGGTTTGTTTTTTTCATATAAACTGTTCGCTTATCAAATGCAGATTGTGTAGAATGTGGTGGCATAGGAGAAAAAAAATTTTGCTTTTAGCTTTAGCGCGCGCGAGAATTCAATTAACTTTGGCTAAAGTGACGCGCACACAAAAACACACAAAGAAACATTTTAATTTACATATATACGACGACAGGAACAGTTAACAAAAAGGATATTTTTGCGTACACAAAAGCTAACTAACTTTGCTGTAGGCAGACATAGTCGTAAGCTAAATAAACACACAAACACACACACAGTTACAATAAGTCTTACTTTTAAAGCGCACCATTTAGGGCAGCTTATATACATTTAATAAATTTGCTATAAAAGGTGTTGAAAAATACAAAAATAAAGATTTAAGCAATAATTGAAAATTTACAAATGGCGTCTATTATTGTTGTACGCCATTTTGTATGAAGTGAAAACGCGTTGTTTTTGTGTAATTGTAATTAGCATAAATATAA
The DNA here is from genome assembly GCA_018903435.1 of Leucophenga varia. Taxonomy (NCBI): domain Eukaryota; kingdom Metazoa; phylum Arthropoda; class Insecta; order Diptera; family Drosophilidae; genus Leucophenga; species Leucophenga varia. Next base: position 112,265 of record JAEIFJ010001407.1, read on the forward strand.
ACTCTGCTTAAATATGTTAAGCCAACATGAAAATAATATAAAACAAGGAAAAAAAATTAACTTCGGTGGAACCGAAGCTTTAATATCCGACACACTTTTTTTAAATAGTTAATGTGTAATTATCAGTGGCTTAGATAAAACTTCGAGATGGGATAGGAGGGGGTCAATGGGTCAACTCAAGTTTGGATACCCTAAAAATGGGCGTGGCACCATGATATTGGAAGAGTTTTTACCCAATATGGAGTAAATTCATGAATAAATAATAACCATTTTGATACAAAAATTCGAGAATGGTCGGAAAGTTTGTATGGGGGCTATACCAAAAAAAGGGCGTGGCACATCTGATTTGACATTGGATGACATTAGAAGTGTTTTTAGCCAAATTGGAGTAAATATATGCATAAATAATAACTATTTTCATACAAAAAATCGGTAAAAAAACGGACAGTTTATATGGGGGCTATGCCTTAAAGAGGGGCGTGGCATCTTGGTTTTAACACTGGATGACAAAAGAAATGTTTTTACCCAATTGGGAGCGAATACATTCATAAATAATTAGCATTTTTATACAAAAAATCGAAAAAAAACGGTAAGTTTGTATGGGGGCTATACCTAAAAATGGGCGTGGCACTCTCATTCTCGAATTTAACATAGTCGTTGCCGAGAAAAGCTTAAGTTCCAAATTTCAGCTTAATATCTTTATATCTTCAACAAAAAAGATTCCTAGAAACATACATACAGACAGACGGACATGGCTAGATCGATTCGTCTCGTCGAGCTGATCAACATATACTTTATATTGTCTACGACGTCTCCTTCAATGCGGTAAAAAACTTTAAGACAAACTGAATATACCCTTCACACTATGTGTGGCGGGTATAAAAATCGAAAATAATGGAAAGGATTGTGGGTCCCATGCCTAAAAATGGGCGTTGCACCTTGTTGTTGATATTGGATGATATTATAAGTATTTTTACCCAATTGCTATACATTGCTAAATTATACATTGCCAAATAATAACCATTTTCATACAAAGTTCGAAAATGGGCGGTAAGTTTGTATGGGGGATATATTTAAAAATGGGCGTGGCACATTTGTTTTGACATTGGATAGCACTGGAAGTGGTTTAACACTATTTGGAGTAAATAAAAATACCTTCTTTCATATAAATAATTTAAAATGGGCAGTCAGTTTGTATGAGGGCTATACCTAAAAATGGGCGTGGCACTTTCATATTCAAACCTAACCTGGTCGTTGCCGAGAAAAGCTTAAGTTTTAAATTTCAGCTTAGTATCTTCAGTAGTCTCCGAGTAAATCGCGTTGAAATCAAAAGACGGACAGACAGACAGACGGACGGACATGACTAGATCAACTCTCTCATCGAGCTGATCAAGAATATATATACTTTATGGGGCTTACGACGTCTTCTCCAATGCGTTACAAACTTTCCGACAAACTGAATATACCCGGTAACACTATGTGTAACGGGTATTATAAAAATGTTCACCACTACCGGAAATGAGTATTTCCGCCATTATTGTCCAAAGTTGACAGTTGAAATTGTCGAAATAGTGTATTTCCCGCTTAGCTTAAATTTTTAAGCAACACAGGATGCGGTAAAAGGATTTAGCATTTTGCATTAATTAAAACCGACAAAATGCAAAGCACACCAACTGCTAACAGCCGTTTTCGCTCAGCTCAATTAATGATAAACTTAAAAACTACTTTGGCACTTATTGTTCTTGAGTTCTATGTTATGTAAGTGCTTCCAGTTGCTACATTGCATTTTCTTAATAATAAGCAGCAAAGTTGTCGTAAATTATGCATTGCTGCATTTGAAGTATACTTTTACAAATCAAAAGTAGCTGTCGTTGAGTAGTAGAATTATTTTCTTTATGCACAAATCCGATTTCACTGAATTATGCCTTTTAATTATGTTCCTTAATATGCTATATACTTGCAGCAGAGCAATGCAACAACAACAACAATTGTAAGGTTTCAGTGTTGCATTTGTCATTTAATAGTAATTCAGTTAATGGAATTTTGTTTGATTTGGATTTTCAATGTCAACAGAAAATAAGTAACTGGAGCATTGAATTCAATTGACACAAAGGATTTGTTTTGCTTAAAGCTTGCCAACAACCATTTAAACAAATTGTAAATAGTGCTTATATGGTGCACTTTAATTGAGTTGATTTCCGTATAATTGCTTTTTATTCTGTGCATTGAATCGATAAAAGATTATTATTATAAGTATTCTTTTACGATGAAAAATTAAAAGTGTTGCAATAATTAATTTAAATTAATTTGTTTGTAATTTTAACAGAATCGAAGTTAGACTCAAATGTTAATTTTTATGTTCATTATGCGAAATTATGATAATCGCTTTTTAGTCTAGATTTACAAATGTTTTTTGTACTTTTTGCACAAGATTTTTCGTTTGTATTACAATATTTTTTTCGTTTATTTTACGAAACTTTTGTACATTAACTAAAGAGTTTCGTACAATATTTTTGTTTTTGTTTATACAAAAAAATTATTTTGTTAATTTAACGAAAAAGAAGGTATTCTTCTTCTTCTTCTCTTCTTTCTCCTTGACCGCCTGAATGCACTGCTACTGCAAAAAAGGTTATGGTGTCTTGTAGTCCTTTCATATTTAGGCAGACTATATATGAAATAAGATATTTTGTCACTGGGTGTCGCTCATGCTCACTCCGGACCAAAAACACAAACGGGAGAGCACTTTGCAACCACGGCTAAAATCAATTTAGAGCTGCAATTGATTCAGCATCCACTCTATTCGCCCGATTTGGCTCCCTCGGACTTTTATCTCTTCCCCCCTCAGACGAGGAAATCATTAACGCCGTGGAGTAGTATTTTGCAGAACTTCCGGAAAATTATTTTTCGAACGTGATCAAGAAGTTGGAAAATCGCTGAAATAAGTGTATCGAGCTCAAAGGGGACCACATTTAAAAAATTTTTTTTTGATTCCAATTGAGGTTACTTTTCACCCCTAGCACTATTATAAATTTTTTCCTCGCTTCTTCAATCACCTTATATCTGTCATTTACATGGATCTAGCGGATACCCGGCGTGTGTTACTACGTTACAAACACTCAAACCGTTGTCTATCCGACCCCATTGACACCAAGACAGGGCGATGCGTTGTCGTGCGACATTTTCAAGCTCCTGATGGAATATATACTGAAACAATGCCCAAACGTTGACCTAACGGGTATTATTTTCTACAAAGGAGTTATGCTGAAGCATATGCCGACGACATAAACATAATCGACAAAAATGAACGTGCAGTCATCGGGGCTTTCTCAGACATAGAAAAAAGTCTCGTCTAATAGAACTAACGGTGAACGAGAGCAAGACGAACTACTTGGTATCCACCCGACTTCAGACAATCTACACGACGTAGACGGTCTTTTAGGAAAGAGAACTTCATCTTTGAGGCTGTAGAAAACTTCATCTATTTGGGCTCAGATGTAAGCAATGACGATAGCATTAGTCAGGAGATTAAAAGAAGAATATTTTATATACCTATAGTATATTACGTAAGTACAGTGCCGCTCAACTGAATATGTTTGACTTCTTTTTAGACTTAGAACACACTCAGTGAAATAGTTGACCAGCCTTTTTTAATCGCTTCAATCAGGGTCGCCGAGTCCTGAAATTGTCTTCCCCCTTCATACACTCTCTTGGATAAAAGTTCCCAAATGTTCTCGATAATATTTATTTCTGGAGAGTATGGCGGCCATTCGAGCAAGTTGACATTCTGGTCTTTAATCCACTGCTTTGTAACCCGGGCTGTATGGATGGGGGCGTTGTTTTGTTGGTACGTCCATTGAATAGGTTCAAAAATTTCGGAAAACTGGGGAAAAGCCTTTTGGAGCACAGTCTTGTAGAAATTTGCATTCATCTTTGATGAAACAAACTGCAGCTTGCAAGTTCCATAAAACGATATGGCTCCCCAAACCATTACGCCTCCTGTATAGGAGTGATGACGACTCAAAAAGCATTTCTCTTTTCGCATATCGTGAAAATAATAGTTGTAGCCATCCGGTCCTTCGAGATTGAACTTTTTTTCGAAGAAAGAAGGAAAAAATGCCATAGGAACAAAGAGAGAAGAAAAATAGAAGAAATAATTTTCAAACCTATTCAGTTGAGCGGCTCTGTATAATGTATTTGGTTTTCTCTCTCTGTGTATCGACTACAGCGATCTTTTTTGCGATATTCACACTGCAAACTTGTTTGATGATATTATTTTTATTTATGGTCTAAAAGCAAATTTATTTTGATATGCACCGTTTTCTTTTTTTTCCTTGATTGAATTTTTATAAACTTTTCTACATTCTTTTTTAATTTTCTACCTACTCCCTGCATCCAAACCATTCGACTGCCACGTACATTGGTAAATATTTGTGCTTATTTTCGCTCGGTTTGATTTTGTTTGCGCTGAAATAGTCAAAAAGTTTCGTGTTAGTTTTGTGTTTTGAAACTATTTTTGAGGTTAAACAGAACCATTTGCACGAAAATTTTCCTCGCTTTCCTCGCGCTCGTGCACAATTTTTATTTTCTTTTTTTTTTTTTTTTTTGTTAGCCTCTGGCAAAAACTGTACGCGTAACTAATTGCGCTTTTGGGAAGTTTAGGTTTCAGGTTGCAGTATTGAAAGGAAACATATTTTCGCATAAAAGTTAAAACTTAAAGAGCAAACTTTTGTATTGAAAATAAATAATTTATTTCCTTATACCGCAATTGGCTATGCAAGCAAAATATTGCGCAGTTATACTTCTAATATATTTTTTTCAGAATGAGCTTTCACTAATCTGATGCCACAATTCCGCAATGAACTTAAATAAAGCCTTAATGAAAACTCTTGAAAAAAAAAACTGAAGGCTTTGCTATACGCGCTCAGTCCACAGATTTCGCTTTATAACTTTCGTTGGCAAAGCCAATGCCAAAGACAGTACACATCACTCCTCCATTCTTGTTATTTCGTTCGCATTAAATGGCGTTGATATCCTTTTCTACAGCAACACCTTTATATATGGATTTGCTGTTGATACTCCTACACACACAAATACAACAACACGCAATTTGTTTTGTCAGTTTCTGTTTTTCTTTTTTTTTGAACTAAGGGAAAGCATTTTTTTTTGTGCTCCATGCTTAGAGTGGCACACTAAAAGTTTTTTTAAGTTCAAAATATATTTGCAATATTTTTTCATGAAAACTTTTAGTGTAACCCTCGCTCTACCTGCGCTTCTTTATTACTGTATTTTTTTTTTTCATTTTTTTTCCATCCATCGAATTTTATTGTACGCTCAAATTGTTTTGGTATCCTTAAAGCACCACGCGAGCACTCAGCATACAACAAAAGAAATAAGTATAAAAAAGGAGGAAAAAGCATTTCAAGGTAGATTTACTTGCCCTCTGCATCATGTCTGCTTTGGTCGGTCTACTTTGGTCGGTCTGCTGCCTTAGTGCCTTAGTCTCGGCTACTGCCATTTTGCTTTTACTACTTTTCATTGTGCGATGTTTTTTTCGTTTTGTTCGTTTTGTTCGTTTTTCATCGTTTTTGTTTATTTTTCAACGTAGAGCGGCGTTGTTTTCCAACATATCCTGTTGCGCGTCACCTTCAACGCAACCAGTTGAATATTTATTCCAGTATACAGAGTGCAACGTTCTCTTTACCACAATTAACCCTCATTCATTTGAAACTCTCTCTCAGAAAATAAGGCTCTCTTATGTGGCTTTAATTCTCTTTGTATAGCTGACACATGTTCGATATGTTCGTATTATTTGCGTCCTGTTGCGCTTTGCATTTGTGTTAGTATTGCATATAACTTGTGCAAATGATTGACTAGAAGATTTTATATGGAGCTATAGATTGTGTAATTAGGGTATTCACAATCTTGTCATATCATGTTTGAAGCTGTTTTTCAAAGCTTATTTTGCAATTAAATATTTATATTCATTATATTTTAATCGAGGAACATTGGAAAACATTTTGAAAAGTAACGGGTGATTTTTTTGAGGTTAAGATTTTCATGCATTAGTATTTGACAGATCACGCGGGATTCAGACAAGGTGTCAAAGAGAAAGATGCTCAGTATACTTTGACATTTCATCATGAATAGACTTACTAACGAGCAACGCTTGCAAATCATTGAATTTTATTACCAAAATCAGTCGAAATGTGAAAATCCGCTTTTTTATCGACAAATTTTGTTCAGCGATGAGGCTCATTTCTGGTTGGATGGCTACGTAAATAAGCAAAATTGCCGCATTTGGAGTGAAGAGCAACCAGAAGCCGTTCAAGAACTGCCCATGCATCCCGAAAAATGCACTGTTTGGTGTGGTTTGTACGCTGGTGGAATCATTGGACCGTATTTTTTCAAAGATGCTGTTGGACGCAACGTTACGGTGAATGGCGATCGCTATCGTTCGATGCTAACAAACTTTTTGTTGCCAAAAATGGAAGAACTGAACTTGGTTGACATGTGGTTTCAACAAGATGGCGCTACATGCCACACAGCTCGCGATTCTATGGCCATTTTGAGGGAAAACTTCGGAGAACAATTCATCTCAAGAAATGGACCGGTAAGTTGGCCACCAAGATCATGCGATTTGACGCCTTTAGACTATTTTTTGTGGGGCTACGTCAAGTCTAAAGTCTACAGATATAAGCCAGCAACTATTCCAGCTTTGGAAGACAACATTTCCGAAGAAATTCGGGCTATTCCGGCCGAAATGCTCGAAAAAGTTGTCCAAAATTGGACTTTCCGAATGGACCACCTAAGACGCAGCCGCGGTCAACATTTAAATGAAATTATCTTCAAAAAGTAAATGTCATGGACCAATCTAACGTTTCAAATAAAGAACCGATGAGATTTTGCAAATTTTATGCGTTTTTTTTTCTCAAGTTCTCAAGCTCTTAAAAAATCACCCTTTATGTTCCTCAAAATTTAATAAAACCAGAAAGTTAAGAAGTTTCTAAAAAGGTATGAAACTCATTAATTTGGCCACAATTTATGTAAAGAATGCCGAATTCCCGAGCTTTCTATGTGGATCAGACTATCAGCCTTACCTGAGAAAAAACATTTTCATCAGCTTTAAATTTAGAAATTGAATTGACAGAAAATATTTAACCTAGATATTCTCTCGATGACCGTAACTTTCTATCTATTCTAGATTTTCGGTTATATAGGTTTAGTTAATAGTTTTGTTATTAATGGTTGTAGTTCATAATAACCTAGTGATTTACGGGCTTTTCGGCAGCTCTTTCGGCTCTTTTCCCTTTTTGCATCTGATGTTTTTTGTGCAATTGCAATTTTAGGTGGCTTTTTTTCTCAATTTTTTTATTGCACTGCCACCAAAATAAGTTGGGGCTAACATAAAAACATACTAAAAATCCCAGTTTCTTTTGATTGCAGCGCACTCAAAATATTTTTGCGTAGAAAAATTTAGAAAATCGTCTTAAATGAAACGAATGTACCAAATGCATTTTTTAATTAGAATTTTAATTTACTTGTATTTTTGCTTTTCAAATGAAAACGGTTTGGGACTTATGGGTTGTATGGTTTCAACGTTCATAGCGGACATAGAAACATTTTGAATGATTTTATGTACAATATATAGATAGATAGATTAAGATTTACAATAAAAAATATGCGTAAGACTCTGTCAGAAAACAAGCAATCTGCAAGTTGTGTTTTGAATTCTTTGCAATCTTGGAAAATAGTAGTCGTACATAGGTAACATAGGTAAAGAATTTGTAAAACGACGTATGTTGTGGTATGTTAAAAATCAATGCTGTGCTTTTTAAAAATATTAATGTATCCGAAACTATTGGAGGAATTTTAAGAATATTTATATAATGGTACTAACATAATGATACTACTAAGTTTGTCGATGAGATATCCTGTACCCAATTTGTATGAACCTTAAGTAATGTCTTATCTTGGTACCATTCTTTATTGTGTGTTAGTGTTTCTTGCTCTATTTTAACATAAAGTTTTCAACCATTAAGGCAAACTTTTCATATAAATTTCTATTCTTAAGATAGCTTTATATGGTGGGTCTCCATTAGAGGCTATAAGTTACAGTGGGTTCATATACATGAAAGTAAGCCATATTAAATTCGGACAAGGGAAAATCTTGTTTTTATATACAAACAATTAAAAAATTGAGGTATATTTGTATAAGAGTATAACTAAAATATTTTTGGACTTACCCGGACTCAGAAATTTAATTAAGGTATAAACTCTTCTTATGACCCTAATTCAATATACATTCGAAAAGGTTCGGGATTTTGTCAAAATTCGTATACTCGTCACATATAGTATGAACGGGTATTATCAATTTGTCCGAAATTTTCTAACGCATGGAAGAAACCATCGGAGAACCTATAATGTATATATATTATTGATGACCTCGATGGGACGAATCGATCTAGCTTTGGTCGTCAGTCTTAATTCAGTTGGTTATAAAGATAGGATCTTGAAATTTTAAACTTAAGCTTCTCTTGGACCTAGTTAGTTTATATGACAAATTTAAGATGCCATGCTTATTTCAAGGCAGAGCCCCATACAAACTGACCACCTTATTTAGATTTTTGTATGATAATAATTATTGTTTATGAATGTATTCACTCCAATCTGGATAAAACCACTTCTACTGTCATCCTATGAATATACTTACTTTAAAAATTTTTTTTCAAGAAAATGATTATTTTACAAGCTATTTAGCTAAAAATTTTACATATACATATGCTTCTTATTTGAGATCCAATTTGAGTAGTCCCCACCGAACCCCTTTTGCGGAATTATATCTACGACACTGAAGATCATACATGAACTTATTAAAGTTTTGAGTGGCGGGTATTTAAGCTTCAAAAATTACCGTTTTTCCTTGAATTTTTTTAATAAATGGTGAAACTTTTAGGAATTTTTTTTAAACCATATTAAAAATTTCTAAATTTTTAATAAAGTTTTTTTTTTAAATACCAAAATCTTAACAAGTCTATTAAAACCTAATATAAACTTTAAGACTCAATTAATTTAAAAGTAATCTGTCATAAAACATGACGATGAATGAGTAATAACGAAAAGTCTGCATGCAACAATTATGAAACTCTCCTAAAAATTTGAAATAAATTTTTAAGAGAAATCTATTTTGCATGCTCTTCAATTTTAATTACTTTTTTTCTTTCCGCCTCTCAATTATTCATTTATTCCAATAAAACCAAAACAGACAAGAAAAAAACAAGAAAAAAAAAACATTTTAACATTCGCTGCATCCAGGGATATTTGTCGTTTAGCTGTTGCTTGCCTCAGCTTAGCTTCGTGCCTGTCGCGCTGTCGATTGAAGGCAGAAATTGATATTACTTTTTAATGCTGCGCCAGCTGTCCACTTGCTGCTGCTGCTGCTTGGAAGTACGCAACTCTCAGCTACGCAGAAAATAAATACTCATACGACGCGATGCGTTGCAAATGAGCGACGCACATAACGACGACAATGACGAAGCTAACGAGAAAGAGCTAAATGTCGTCCTCGTCGTCGTACACAGTCGGGAATTTCTTTAAATCTATCCTTACGTGCTTCAGCTGTAAGCCATAAGCAGCTGAGTGTACGAGACAAGTTTTTGTTATACAGTTCGAGTTGTGCCGTTTCGTGGTTAGGACACAGAACGCGGAAGCTGTCAACTAGTCAGCGGAAAGCGCGCGTTCTGCATACAAAAAAAAAATTAAAAAAGAAAATAAATTGAGAAAAAACAGAAGAAGAAGAAGCAGCAAAACTATAAGCATACACAAACACTTACACTAAAGAGCAGCTGAAACGGTACAAAGAAACGTAGTAGAATGTGAAGTAAAGGAAACAATTATATCAATGTGTAGTGTGTATGTGTGTGGGTGTGTGTGTATTAGTGTATTAGTGTTTATAACTGTGTGATTTTTAAACTTTAAACAAAATCTGCTGTTGCTGTTGCTTGTGTTTCTAACAAAAATATTTACAAACAAAAAAAATATTAAAAAAAATATTTTTAAATATAAAAAAAAAAATACACTTGCTTTAAAGTCACTATTATTAGACTACATATATATTTCTCTCAGTGTACTTTGCGTGCTTTAGTAAAAAAAAAATATATATATATATGCGTGATGTCTTTGAGTGTTTTCACGTTATATGTTAATATTGAATAAGTATATAAGTGTACATATATATATATCTAAATAATATACATAAATATATATAAAAATTGTTTGAAATGTGCAATAATTTTGAAGTTTAAAAAGCAAAAAAAAAAAAAAGTAATAATAAATAAATAAATAAATAAAACGCGTGAAATATTTACCTGTATTAATACATATAAAAATATACTAAATATATAAAATCATATTAAATTCAATATAAAACATTTAAAAATTTATAAAACGTTCTTGTCCTACAAAAAGTACCTTGAACATTTGTAAAAAAACGAACTTGAAAATAGTTGACAACAATAGCGGGAAGCTTGCGTGCTTGAACCTTGAATGCAGGTAAATAAAAATACATAAATTCATTTCATAAATATATAAAATAGCTAGAATGGAATATTTTAAGAAGCGCATTGCAAAAAATCAGTGGTAATAAAAATCAATCTTTAAAATTTACCAAAAATTTTATGCTGATTTTCAAAGATATTTGAAAAACAAGAAAAATCTAAAATAGTATTATTTTCAAAATACTTTTGAGTTTAGAATATTTACTTTTGATAACATTTTAGTGCGTTTCTTTCTGTAAAAAAAAAATGATTTTCATCGTTTTATGCATAATAATCTCTAAGTTTAGTTTGTATCGATTAAAGCTATTTGAGTGTATTTCTTGTTAGCTGAAAGAATCGTGTTTTATTATAAATAAATATGTCATTGAAAGATGAAAGTTTTAAACAAAAATAGAATTCATCAAATAAAAAAGGAATACTTTCAAAAATATTTGATTAAAATATAACTTTTCCTTTTTGATGAAAAAAATATTTGCTTGTGTTGATAATATGAAGCAATTTTGTCATTGGATTTTTTAACATTAACATCTTTGATGACTCAATGAGAGCTTAAAAAATACAATGAAATAACGATTATAATTCACAATTAGTTTGAACTCCTTTTTATTAAAATAAAAAAAATAAAATATTGAAGCCTTATTTTAAAAATAAATAATATTTTCACCGTATTTTTTTATATTTTAATAAATGTAGTTCAAACTAATTGTGAATTATAATCGTTATTTCATTAAATTTTTAGAAGAGATTTGAAACCCGCCGAAAGAGACTTTGTGTGACTCGCCTGAATATGTAAATACACATATGGTTGTTTATATTTATTAACTTATTGATTGATAATTAATTTCGATGCAAATTTATTGGTTAGGTCTATTTATCGCTCCATTTCGGTGACTAGGTGAAAAAGGTTCTCAAGCTAGCAATGAATCGATTTTTATCAATCAAATGCCAAACAATTTGAAATGATTATCAAAAAACTAGAATCTTTTCACGAAAAAAAAAAAAAAAATTATTTTTCGATGTTCTTGTTCAAACTCTTTTTATGTTCAGAAGTTGTTTGTTATGAGGGCAGACAATATCAGGAATGCTAACCACGAACACGAATTTATGCTTTAAATTGGTTTGCTTTTTTGTGTTCTTTGCATTAATTTGCATTAAAGTAAAAAAAATGACTTGCTAAAACGACATTTTTTGAAATTGATGTTTTTTGTACAAAAATTTTGTATAGGTAATCTACTATATGTGAAAAGTTTTCAGAAGTGTCAAGTTATTTAAGTTAGATTCATTTTAGCATTGAAACTCTTACGTTTAGTAGGTCTAAAAACAATTTCTAAGGCCGGTTTAGAAGATTTAAGGGGTTATATACAGTTAGGATTTTCAAAAAAATCGATTTTTTTTTGCATTTTCTTAATATATATATATCTGAGTATACACACGATCCGACGAATATTTTCGAAGTTATAGACACATTAGTGAAGGCGCGCCGAGAGATCTCGCAGTAAAGTAATGTGCTTTTAAAACTTTAAACGCGTTTTCCTCGAAACGGTGTTTTCAAAGTCAATGAGCAAGATTTCTCAGAAACGGCTGAACCGATCGGTCTGAAATTTTTACACAAGCTTCTTAACTATATTTTTTTAGTAATTAATCGAACGATTTCCCCATCCGATGAAAATTTCTAATTTTTAAAAACAATTTAAGAGCCAAATTTTGGTTGAAAATCGAACCTTTTTGTTTTGAGTAGCCGCTATTTTGTCAAAAAATTTTTTTGCTAATTCCTTCGATTAATCACTAGATTATTTATTATATTAATGAAATCTATTTGGTTTTTTGAATTTTGGATGATCCAGTCCAGAGATATCGTGCACACCGCAAAAGGCCTTTTTTTTGCGGACCTCTGCAAAATTGGCAATATCAACGTTCCCGATAATTATTTTTGGCAATAAAACATATGTGAATATAGTTTAAGATTGTCATAATATACCTGCCAAGTTTCAAAGCAATAAACCAAATAGTTTGCTTACAAAAAATTATTGAAAAATGCCTTTTTTTCGACCTCCTAACTGTATATAACCCCTTAAGATAATTGGTGTTAAAAGATTTTAAAAAAAATGGTCTAGCAATATATGAATTACGCAATAAACTAATACAATTATTGTAAATAGTAAATGTTACAAAAACTTTGATATTTTAAAACAATTTGTTTCAACGAAGTCTTTGAAATAGATAAAGCATTTCACTCGAAATACTTTTTCAAATAGCTACTATTCAGGTTTTTTTTGAATATAACTGCAGTGTTGCCATCTTTAGTATTTTGAGTGGAATTGAAATGTTTCATTTTTTGTTTAGCAAGTCGCAAAATGCAATTTTTTTGTTTAGAAATGCAAAATCTTAGAAAAATTGGCTAACCGATGCAATCAATGAAAACATTCGAAACATAGTTGGCTTGGTGTTCAGTATTTATACCAAAACACTACACCAAAACTCTGCAATATCTGTGACACCCTTGATAAATAAACTTTGATACAAAGTGAAAGAAAAAAATCTATTAAAATCGTTTACTTTTTCATTTTGTTACTTCAACGACCAAAAGATTTACATGAAATAACTCGAACAAAAAAAAAAAAAAAAAAAAGGAAATATAATATTAAATAAATTATGATAATTAGTTACTCTAGGTTTATTTTTCAAAAATTTGTGACAATAAAAGCAAATTTTTGGAAATCTTATAATCATGGAGATTAGTTAATTTATGATTAGAGATATAAAAACGGTATTCAGAATGTTCTTGCAATTCTAGTAACGGAGTAAAATGCAAAACAAATTTTGCACAACCAACAACAATTTCGATACAAAAATCTTAATCTACTTTGCTAGGGCTGCAAAATAAATTCGAAAGTATAGTAAGAGGCAGTTCGAATTTTAGCAATTTTTATTTAACAAGTTTGGCAACGCGGGAGAAAAGGTAATCAGGTTTTGTTTGAACGTGAAAAAAACCATACAATCAATAAAGTTCCCATACCCTCAATAAACTCTATTTTTTTCCCGAATAGTTTATTTTATTATATAATTTTTTAATGTTTCTTATGCTTTCTCGTGGCATTTTTCACCTAAATATAGAACTATTCGAACAGCTGTTTGCAGCAAGTTGCACAGAGTTACACAAATTTACCATTGAGTGCAAATTTTTAATTTTGTAGAAGATTAAGCTGAATAACTTAAATATGATTCAATAGAATCCAATTAAAATATTGTATTGTGCTGTAAAAATGGCTTTCGAATTAATTTCTTGTGAAAAATTAATTTAAGAATAAAACTGATGAGGGCAGCTTGCAAGCCTTCTTTTCACAGAACAGCTTTATTATACAAAGTGAGCCAAAAAAGTGTGCCTTTGTAGTGAAATTGTCGAAACAAGTTCGATAGTTTTCAAAAATTTTTTTTTTATTAATTAATTCAACGAGTTTTTCAGTTTTTGAGATGATGTAATACTGCGTTTTTTGAATTGTTTAAAACCACAATTTTGCTATTTTAACTCTATTTTTACAAACTAGACAGACACGTGGACAAACAAATGAAAAATAAAGAGTTTTTCTATATAAAAAAACATTTTTTATTAAGAAAAATACCAAAATTCATGAAAAAACAAAAATTCAAATATTAAATGTTCCAATGTATGCGAACCAATCTAAACAAAATGTTTAAAAACCAACAAAAAATATTTTCGAGCAAAATTCATTTCATTTTGTATTTGCACAACATTTCTAAAAAATGTTGTTACTCGTTCTTTTGTTGTAAAAACATTTTTTATATCATTTCTATGACATATGTCATTCAACCGAAAATTTTCATTATAATTTCAGTTACAAAATAGTTTAATTTCCGGAACTTTTCCATTGCACTTCCGGTTTCAGTTTTGATTTCCGTGAACAAGTTGTACTCGACAGTGAACAAAAAAAAAACAAATATAAGAAAAAAAAAATAGCTTTTACGCATGAAATAAATTTAATAAAATATCCTTTTTGTATATCGAATGCGTTGTCCTTCGTGTAAAATAATTTCTATGCGTAACAATGTGTGTGTGTGTGTCTGTGTGAGTTTAGCTGTGTTCTATAAAAGTATTTTCTTGCTGTCATAATTTATTTCAATTTAAGCTTTTATAGCAGAGACACATATTGCCATATTCCGCCATTTTGCTTACATTGCTACTCGTTTATTCTATTTTGGCACATATAAAACAATTTATATTTGTTCATTGTTGTTGTTGTTGTTTTTGCTGTTGTTGTTGTTGTTGGCCTTCATTCAAGTTCAATACATTCTGCGCTGCTTTATTGCGCTTCTGGGTGTATTTGTGCGTAAATGCGCAACTGGTAGCGCGTTATATCATGAAAATAATAATAAATATAATAAAAATATATTATATGAAAAAAAATAAATAAATAAAATGAAATGCAGCAAATTAAAGTGCCTCCGTTGTGTTTATATAATATGTATAATATAAATTTAAAGTAGCTGCTTTCATATTCAGCGTATTTTTTAATTTGTTGGTTTGTTTTTTTAATCAATTTTTTTTGTTGTTGGAGCACTGCATCTGACTTTGTTTAATTGGCTCGCAGCTGCAAGTAGTTATTCGAGTGTTTAATAGTTTTTATTGAATTGATTTTTCACTTATCCGACTTAATAAAATGACATGGTCACTAATGACTGCTTGATGACATGTCCTCGGTTGCGTTACGATTGGTGAGTTTTATTTTAGAAGACACATACATGACAAACAAACAGGACGTCTTGCAAGGCATGTCATGCATGAAGTGTTGCAAGATTTGTCAAGACATCTCATCCAGGATACATGCGAACGACATATACGGTTCTGTCTTCGGTATGTCATTAAGGAAAGGACCACTTTGATGACTTTTCCGCTGTGTTTCTAACAAGTAGTCAAATGTCAGTAGATTAAAAATTCAGGTGAAATTGAACATTGGGCCCAATCGACACGCCTACCTTAACCGCTCATATAAAATAACATGCGTATACGTAATTTCAAAGTAAATAAAGAATCATGATGCAATTATAGCAGGTGTAGTACTTCGAAAATCTTTGGTTACATAAATTTGACAACTAAGTTTGTGGTGAATTATATTTGATTTCACCATAACAGGAGGAAGAGTAGGAGAAGTTTTCAGAAAGAGATATTAAAAAAATTATTTTTTGTATTTCTGCTTATGTTGTTTTGGCATTTAAAAAAAAAAAAAGTTATTTAAAAATTAAAAACTTAAAAACGAAGTTGTAGAAAAAATTCAAACTTTTAAATTTTATCAAGCAGAAAACTTGACACATGTAAGGTGAAATTATATAAATTCACCATAACATGCATACTCAACCAAATCTTTTACCAAATTAGAAAGAAACAGTGGAGGAATACGTGATCTGGTATAATTGCATCATGTATTTAATAAGCACTCAAACTTCTGAAATTACGTCTTTAAGCAAAATAAATTTTATTAGATTAGCTGATCTGAAGTGTTTTTGTGCAGTCAATTGCTCAGTGAAAAATGTAAATGTCCTGCAAGAGCCACAAAAAGTCGCAAAAACGATTATTAGCAACATTTAACACACACTTTCTAGTATTATTTTTTATTTTACACATTACATTTGACAGAAACTTGACAAAGTTTTGTTTTTATCCTTTCTATATAATTTGGCCTTTATAATCCATTATATTCAATAACTTTTTAAGCGAACTGTTCAAAAATAACAAGCGCACAAAGTAAGCAAAAAGTTCCAGCCAATATTATCACAATAATCAAAAAAACAGTTAATTTTATAGACCGATAAAAATATTGGGGCTGAGTTAGTATCTATAATATATTTATCGATTATATGTATCGGAGAACGTCTTCCGTTCAGCACAAAAACCTTCATACACGAACAAAAGCCGAATAATCAACCCATTCGGCTCAACCGCTCGCTTACGCTCGCATTTGTTTTTACACATGAGTTAAAATCACTCAACTTTGGTACATTTGTTTTGCTCGCTGAGTTTACTTCTGCTCGTTCGGCTCAACAATGATCGTGTTGAGTCAAAAAAAAAAAAAAAACTCAAATGAGCAAACTCAACTCGTATAAGTAAACTCATAGAGTTTGATCGAAATACATAATTTCACAATACATAGTATTTGTGTTCGTCTGCGAGCTGATTTTCATTCGACGCTGTATTTCGCTCAGTTACTGAGATTGAGTAAGAATTTTTTGCGTCTGGGCCGACTCATGGAAAGTGTGAGTTTGAGATTATAATGACATTGGACTGTTTTTTTTTACAAAATTTTGAATTTTATACCAAAAATTTGGCGATTGGTGCATCGTCATTTTACCACAATTTCAAAGAAAAACTTTATATTTTGAAAAACTGACTTCAAAATTTTTTGACAACTGAAATATGTCAACAAAAATTAACGCAGCAAATGTTGTTTTTTTTATTGTTGCTCAAAAAGTATGAATAATATCACTGAGTGTGTTTTTAGATTGTGGAATATAAATAAAAAATAAAAAAAGATTTATCTTTATTTTTATTTATAACTGTGAAAAATTATAATCGTAGATGAGATAGTTTCAAACGTAAAACGATTTTGAAAAAAAAGTTTCGTCAGCTATGCCATCTTAAAAATCACAGTAGTCTTTTTTTAACTCAATATTTTCGAAACTTTTTGATGAATTTTAATAAAAAATTACAGGCAATATAGTAAATTTAATACAGTTTAATTAAATTTTTTTCTCTTAATATAAATAAATAAAAAAAAAAAACTCAAAATGTTTACCAAGAAAATATAAAGAAATATATTTAAAATGTTTTTAAAGGGAACTTGGCATCTTATTAAAGTTTTCTTACATAAAAAGTTGCCCTAGTACAAAGTTTTTACTATAAATTAGTTGTTCGTCAATGTTCAACGGAAAGGAATATCCATATAGGTACTCTCAGTACCCACACTGAAATATTGCTCATTTTAAAATTACATAAACAAAATGTATTTTGTTGGTCAAATTTTAAAAAAGTAAGCAAATACAGTCAGTCAAATAGGCGCTCTGGGTACTGTGAATACCTGTAATATTTTATCATTTTAGGAATGTAATTTCATTTTATTACCCGAATTAAAAAATTAATAAATTTACAGACCACAAAAAAAAAAAAAAAAAGTAATAATAAAAAAAAAAAAAATAATAATTATATAAAATTAATTTAATTATTTAATGTTAATATTTTTGTTCAAAGACTTAACGTGATAGGTTAAAATGGACAACAACTTAATCGAAATGTTTGTTCGAGTCAAAAAAAAAAAACTTACCAAACAATACTTTCGCCCTAAGTAAACCACTTAAATTTGTAGCTCTTTAAAATATTTCTTTAACATTCTTGCTAAGCACATTAAATTCAAATCCTTCAAGAAATAATTTATCAGCTGTGCGGTTTCAGAAACAAAAGGAAAGTTAATATAAAATGCATTAACTCGGCTTAAATGTAACTCAAAAGTTGAAATTGCTTAGAAAATCTAACGAAACGAAGCGCAAGTAAAGCAAACAAAAAACATTTGTAACTGACGCAATACATGCTACAAAAAAAAAAAAAGCAGCAGAAAATCGTTGAATTTTAGTTGTTTTAACTGAATCTGAAAGCGGTTTTCTTATATATTTTTTTTTTATCATACAATCAAATATTTTATTTCGATTTACTTTAGCCGCACACTACTGAAAAGCACAAATTTAATGAAGCAAAAAATTGAAGATATTATCGAAGCGATTAATTATTGATTTACTTTGATGTGATGTTGCCTACCGAGAGAACTCTGTCTATCGCATCACATCTTCACTCAAACCCACTTGAGAATATATTAGAATTTTTGTTGGCAAACAGCTTTTCCAATTAAATAATAATTAAGTTAAATATTATTATTTTTTTTTTTTTTTTTGGGAAAATCGGTTTTGTGCCTAATGCCAAAGTTTGTGTTGCTTGTGTATCTGTAAGAGGCTGTGAAAATGAAAAAAAAAAAAAAAATGCTATTTAAGATATTTATGCGCTTAAGATACAAAAACCTTATTAACAGCTTATTTAATTATAATTAATATTTAATTATTATATTATAATTTTTTGATAAATTTTTTTGTATCTAAAAATAAATTAAATTCAATTAATGTGTCTAGTCATATAAAAAATTCATAGGAGAATTTAAAACCAGCTTCTTAGCTACTAATTTTAGTTTTCATAAATTCTTAAATTAATTTCAAAATTTTAATAGAAGTTTTGAAAGTTTTTTTCTTTTCGAAATCACTCAAAACACTCTCACAACACATACATACAGCACACTTTGTCAACGCCAATTTAATGGCACAAAATGTTTGAAAGTTGCCATTAAAATGTTACCTGCACCTGGCTCAATTAGAATATTCTGTTGCAAATTTGAATATAGCTTATTTTCGTTGACGATGATGACGACGAAGACGACGACATTTTTGCTGCCCCATCCAGTATTGAGTTAAGGAGACAAACAAAATATTTGTTTTGTTTGCAACAATTTGGATAGACGTTGACTACCTGTGCACTGTGGGCTAGAACAGCAAAATTTATGGTCAAAATTCAAAATTTGATTTAAAATGATTTGAGGGGACTCACTCAAGGGCTATGGGGGTGGCTGAAAACAAAAATGATTACCTAAGCGTCTATTGGCAGATTTAAAAGTCCCTGCCTCTCGATTTCACGTTTATGTTACGAAAGCCTTTCTAGTTAAAGGTTTAAGCTTTCCAATAAGCTAATTCAAACAATGAATAAATATGATGTCTTCACAGCTTTGACCCCAATTTACACGAAATTGAGACGTGATAGAGAAATTCCGATTTCTGATTCGTATTATACGGAAAAAGTCCTTTCAGAATCAGTTGGACATTTTATTTTAAAAATTTAAGAGTTACATTTTGTCGAACTGTGTAATTTAAATTGAGTTTTATGATGCAAGAATATTATTTATTTGTAAAAAACTAAGATAAAGCAAGTGTACCAACGAATTTGTACAGATGCGGTGTTCAAGCTATTATGAACGAATCGCGAATCACAATCACTGAGAAATGTACAGTTTGTTTGTTCGCGTAGAGCGATACACAACATTGTCGATAACTGTACACGTTTACTGAGGAACAAGAAAATCTCAAATTCAATATTTTCAGTAGCAGTGCAACATTTAGCCAGGTTCCCATTTTCGAAATCACTAAAATTTAGTGATTTACTTTTCAAATGAAAATGTTCGTGCTCCGAAAACATAATTCGTTTTACAATCGGTTACAAATGACCGATTTATTTTTATCAGTACGTTCGATTGTCGATACATGTCAAACTATTTATTAACATCATTTATTCCTTCATGTATATATGTATACAATTGTCCCAAAAAATTATTGAAATCTACATTTTAATGAAATTTTTTGTTATAACCGATAGCTAATAATAACCGATAGCTAATGATATTGAAAGTAAAAAGTTACGAATTTCGGAACACCCAGAAATGAAATCACATAATTTGATTGAAAAAGTAAAACGAAAAAGTAAGTTAAAATGGGAGCCTGGCTGTATATGTTTGTAGTCTAATTAATAACACAGCCCTGCATCAGTTTTGGGAATAAGATGGGACCTAGTGTTTCCGAAAATATGCAAATATGCAGTTAGATTTCAAAAATTCAAAATGGCGAATCAATGGCTTCAAGAAAAAAATCCCGAGTATCAAGTTTCAAGTAAATCTTATCAATTTTTAACAGACAATAACTCTTTAAAAATGGCCAAAAACGCTATTTTTAGGGGTTTCTCCATCCAGACGTGATGGAAAATTTTTTGAGCCCAGATTCGTGTTCAGCACGAAAATTCCCTTCCCATTTTATTCGCATCCGAAAAATGGAAATTTGCAGGGCTGTGTAAATAATTAAATAATATAAAAATGTTTAATTATATACACAGGATACTAGAAAAATATAGGCTTTAAACTCATGACCACAGCTTAGAACTCATGACCACTAAGGCTTAGAATTTTCAGTGTTTCCAAATAATACTATGAAGCATAAATACATACAGCTGTGTCTGCGAGCGAAGTTTGCAGCACTGAAATTCATGTCTTCAAAACAACAACAACAAATGCATTACATTGAGATATGGATATGAATTGTAAAAATTTATAAGTCATGATTTGTACTTCATGAGTTACTTTTCCGGATCGGTTGGCTCTAAAAAAATAAAACAAATTTTAGCAGTGAAGTGGGCTGATGAGTTGTCGTGGTGGACAATGAAACAGCGCTGCCTCTCCATTTTTCATTTTTCTTCATTTATTTTGTTGTTGAGTTTACTTTTCTCATTGAAAAAAGTTTCTAAAAACATTTCTTTGACCAGACCTGCTAAAATTCATAATAATCAAGTTTTAGTTACTTCAAAACGTGTGCTAATTCTTTTATTTGTATTTTCAACAACTGTTTTTTTGTCACGATTTGTGGTGTTCTGGCCCATAGTGCACTGCCCAAGCACAAAGTCTTCGTTTGCAGCGTAATTTTAAACTGAAGTTTTGGATAAAGTTTCCTACACAACTTTTCTTAATTGCGTACTTACTTTCTTTCTTTACTCTACAACGTTTTTTTTATAGCTGCTGCCGCACACAGTTTGCCACAATATAATGTCCTTTCTTGTCCTGCTTCAGGTGCTCTAACGTTTTCAGCGCTAAGCTGCCCATTTGTCTGTCTGTCCTTCTCCATCTTAGTTATTCTTTGTGTCTTTTACTGCTTGTCCACCTGGCGTTCGGTTATGCTACTGAAATTTTTATTATGCCATTTTAATTTAGATGCTTATCAATCAGTAATAAGTTTCACTAACATTCAGTGTCCTGCTTTTTAAGTATTTCCTTTTTTTATTTCGAAGCTAATTCATTCATTTATTTATTTGAGTTTCTCATTTTTATGACTTTTTTTTCTGCTGTCTTTTATTATAATGAAAACATATTTTTTTTGTGTGTTATTCTGTTTTCTTGCGTCGTTTGTCTGTCCGTCCGTTGTCGCTATTATCATATAACAAATATTTACGATATTTTTTTTTTTATATTTAATTTATTTTTATTTCTTAAATACATTTTTTTTTTCTTTTCAAAAACAAATTTATAAAGTTTTATAGTTTTTACTTTTGCTGTCTGCATACTTAGTTTGCCTGTCCATCAGCTTTCATTTTCAGCTTAATTCTTATGCCGTTCACATTGTACGCTTTCAAATTTTGTAGACATTCTAAGTTTTATATAAGCAATAACAAAATTCTAAACGAAAAAGTTTTTTACTTTTGTTAGAAGTTTAAAGAAATAATCTAGACGCAACCATTTCGTAGCAATTTAAATTCAAAAAAATTATGAATAAAAATTAATAAAATAAAAGGATGAACAAATAAATTTCATATCTTGTATGCCAGTCACAGTTACGCCATTTTAATTGAAAGCAAACAAAATAATATGACAACTCATAATCCGGACGGGCAAATGACGATGAATAAATTCAAATAGTAAAACATATAAGCAAAAAAGATATCTACGTATATACATATGCGAGGGTGGTACATTAAATTAGGCACTACAATATGATACTCTATCGAACAAAGTTGAACTTATTATAATAAACACTGTTGTTGTAGAAACTTTGACAAACATAAAAGAAATTCAGTTATTAATAGTATTTGCCCGAGTGGTGTGCGGGCTGTCAAGAATACCACCACACCAGGCTCAGCTTGACGTAAGAGGTGTCTAAAGAGACAATCACTCATGAGGTTGGTTGCGCAGGGTTATTGGTCCCTCAACCGGAAAACAACTTAAAACCATAAAAACACACTAACCACCCGTGGGGAACTCAGTGGAAGGGGCATGGATTCTGGAGGCCCCAACTAACATTAAACATTGTCCACGGAACGATATTTTGAGTGTGTTTGATAGCCTGAAGTCACAAGGTTCTAGACATAGTAAAGTGAGTGTCTCTAGTTTTGTCTATAAAAGACATAGCCGAATAAGCATATAGAACTGCCCCCAGTGATATTTAAAAGCTCTAAATGAGGTTCGATAGCTCTTGATCTGAGAAATTTTCCTGCGTATGTATTTTCCTGATATCGGCAATATTAACGATAATATAGCGGCAAACGTGAATTAAGTTTTTATAGCATTTTAATAATTTTTTTTTATGCTAGTAAGACTCAATACTGGGAACTTTAGACTCCTTGTGGGTGGCCGTCGGTGAACCACTGGTACACTGACGGCTTTCTCACAGGCAACGGGTGTCCTCGGACCCAATTCTAATATCTCGATTGCCATGGGTGTCTGGCCCACGGTCTTTCAATCAGAGATCCACGTCATTGACATCTGCGCCCTTCACCTTTTGTATTATTCAGATAATATTCCAAGGAGGCTACTATCACTATCTTTTCGAACGGTCGGGCGGCTTTCAGAGCGCTAACCTCGTGGTCCTTTAATACAAATTAATTCAACAGTGTTATGAAACTCTTCAGCACCTATCCGTAGGACGCAAAGTCACCCAATGTTGGGTCCCGGGTCATAGAGGCATTGAAGGAAATGAAGTTGCAGACGAACTAGCCAGGATAGACTCGTCAGCCCCTATGATCCGACCTAAACCTTTTTTTGGGCTCAGTTTTGCCTCAGCAACACTCTCCTTTGAGAAACATTTCTGAAACTCTGTCTCTCAACACCTGCTACATTATCCTTCAGACGTGCTGAACTAAAACTACTCACATGGTAACTTATGTATCTCATAACGTTCTGAGATTCCACCTGAACAAAATGGGTCTTTCCTCCGAAACGGAGTGTAGTCTCTGTTTAGAAGATGACGAAACCAGTTCACATATTCTATGTGATTGCCCAGCCTTGGCTAGACTTAGATTCATGCAGTTTGTTCACTACATTATAACCCTGAACATAACAGACATTCCTCGACGAAGAACATTCTCAGTATCATCAAAGCAGCAGCAAATGTCCTGAGGCTTATAACCTAACCACAATTATGTCTGGGTATAAATGACATATCGAAGGTCGAAGTAACCATTTTTTCTGCTCAGGAAGCACGCCATGTCTGGTTTCCGACCTACACATACGTCAAGTTCTTTATAGTTATGGTTACGGCTATGGTTATGGGTTATTATCTATAGACGAGAATTTTTTGAAATTTTTCGGGTAAAAATTCTATAAATTTTGTAGTAAACATCCTCTATTTTTTAATATGTTGTAGTCCATGGAAAAATCCTTCCCTGGTAATTTTAATGATTAGGTATGACAGAAAGAAAATGATAAAACGATTAATCGATTAGCCAATTTAGGAAATAGCCGATTAATATCAAATTTACGATAAGTCGGGGTATCACTCCCAATGCTGCTCCTTAATAATTCAAAGAATGATTAACTATTGTGCTACCCTCGTATAATTATATAAATGTATGCAACAGACATACTAACAGCATTGGTGACAGCATTGCCCATTTTATGACACACTATCTCTGCACATTTGACAGACAGACGGACAGACAGACAAAAATGAGCAAAGCTGTGAGCTGAGCTGCCTTTATGCATGATTTTCAATTTAATGATTTTTTAAATATTTCACAGCTCAGTGCTGCTGATAGTTAGGCAACAAGTAAGAAGCAGCAAATATTATCTCTCTCTTTCTCTCTCTCTCTCTTTCCCTCTCAATATGCATGTACAATAAAATAAAATATATATATTTACGTATTCATTAATACCAAAAAGCCGTAACATTTAAAATGTATAACACGAGTTTTGAGTGTTTACAACATAAATTACATACATACATCGTATATATGTCTACCCGTATTTTCCTTTACGGTTTGTTTGGCATCATTTTTCGGCACGATTTACGCAAAAGTAGAATTAATTAATTAATTTTGTTTCGTTTGTAGCGGTTGTTTTTTTTTGGTTATTTGTAAAAGAATTCCATGAAATTGAATTTCAACAATTTTATGAGCGTGTGGAGTGCTCTAAAAAAAAAAAAAACAAAGTGAATAAATAAAATGTTTAAATAACAAAAAGCATGCGCTGCAGCAAAACATTAAATGAAAATTGAAATAAAAATGACCAACAAGTAACAAAAAAAAAAAAAAAAATAATAATAAAAATGGTGTAAAACTGGCGAAATTTAATCAGCAACAAGCTCTATTACAATAAAAACAACAAACACAACCAAAACTAAATAAATGAAAGAAAAACAGCCGCTGGTGTTTGACGCTGTGCTGTGGCAAATTGCGCAATTTAGCTTCCGCCTTCGCACACTGCCATCTTCCGGCATAGAAAATTTTTTTCTTTGCCAAATAGAGTCCGAAATTCATGCTTCAACACTTTTGTTGTTTTGTTTATTTATGTAATATGTATATGGTCAGTTTGTTTTGATCTTATAGTAGTTCTATATGCAGTGAAAGTCATAAAAGTTTATAACTAAAGCAAACATAAGGACACACATACAGTCCCTGCAGCCATTTTTGATTGTATTTTTCTATATTTTGCACATTGCTTTATGCATACAAATATTTTGTATTGCATACTTTTAGGGGCTTAATTAAAAAATTCTTTTCAATGAGACAAAAAAGTCGCTTTATTAAAAAGTTTCAATTAAGGGGCTATTCTGGTTACAGAAATTTTTTTTTAGAGATTTTTTTTTGCATTTTTTTATAGCTTGGATATTTGAGAATATCGCTCTTAAAGGATTTTTTTGAAATTCGAAATACTTTAGAAGATATTCCTGCCATTTTTGTCGACCAATGTCTTCGCAAAATGAGATTTGCTTACTAAACATACGCATGCACCACTCGATAAGAATGTCCAGGAAGCAATCAAACCAATTTTCGCAGCGTTTTCATGCAATAATTTGTTGAGCAGCTGCCATGGCTCGGATACGCAAAATAGTAATTAGCCTCTCAACGGAGTGCTGTGAACATTTGCTAATTATATTCTACTGAACCAATTTTGATAAAACTAAGTGCAATCGATACAGAATTGTCAAAATTTTAAAACTGCGCACTTTTTAAATATTCGATTTCTATAAAAATTTCATAAAAAAATCGGTTTCTTACCCAATTTTGTTTTTGGGGTTTTCAAAATCACTTTTTTTTACCATTTTCAGTCATTTTTCTCCGGTTCTACTGAACCGATTTTAATGAAACCAAGTGCAATCAACGCAAAATTGTTGAATTTCTAAAACTGCATTTTTTTTCATTTTACTTTTTTTTTTTTTATGCAGAAAAATTACTTCAAACTTTAAACGCATTTATCTCGAAACCACGTTTTTCGAACTGGTTGCCAATATTGTACCAGTTAAAAAAAAAAAAAAAAATTTTAATGGCCTCCATTTTGAAAAAAAATTGCAAACATTTTTCGAGGTTCACACGAGAATTACATCTATACTGATTATAACCCCATTTTTAATTTTCATTTCGGACAACCTGTGGACCCGGAATCGTGGCCGCCAGCACGATACTTTTTTTTTGGACCACGTACTTTGAAGGCTGAGAACTAATTGAACAGCTCTCGTAAAAAAAAGTTTTTTTTTAATTTCAATTAATTAGATTAATTAATTGAATAAAAAGTCTCCAGTCAAACATGTCTTTCCCTTTTCGAATAAGATTTTTTTTTTAAATGGTCCAAAAACAACCTCGCGAACCTGAATACCCCCTTAATGCTGTATAAACTCTGAACGTTTGGATGTAACCATGTTTGCCGTTTAAGACAACTAATATCGCAGAATTGATATTAACTGAAAAGAGCGTAGCCGAGTGATAATTAATATCCTTAAATGAGTTTCGATAGCCTTGGACCCGCTATGTAGCGGCAAATGTGAATTTAGTTTTTATTTGTTTTCTGCTGTTTTCTGCTAATTAAACATTTTAAAAAGAATTTCAATTTTTTTGCGTAAGTAATATCCAGGTGAAGTACTCCGGAAATATTTGGTTATAAATTTGACAGCTTAGTTTGTGGTGAATTATATTTGATTTCACCATGACCCAAAAAATCAAGTTTTTGAATTATATCAAAATCAAGAAGCAGAAAAATTGATACTAGTAAGGAGAAATTATATAAATTCACCATTACATGCGTACTCAACCAAATTTGTCCCCAAATTAAAAAGAGACAGTGGCGAAATACTTTTCGTTGAAAAACTCAGCATTTAAATAATTAATTTAAACTTTTTTGTGATTAGATTTTCGTTTTGTATTTCACTTACATTTTGTATGCCACACACATACATTGTCTTCCCTTAAAAATGTATTTTTGACAATAATTTAAGCTGAAATGTGTGTCTAAACACAAACTCAATACGCGCACTTAAACAAACCACGATAAAACAAAGTGTATCCACTTTAATTAAATTAATTTGCAACGCACGTGCAGCTAAGTTTTCTGGTATTGCTGGTGCTGTTCGCAAAATGCCTTCTAGGTAAGTGCTAAATTTTGTAGTTTGTAGTTTTGACGTGTTTTTATAGTATTTATTCTACGATATTATGCATGCAGCAGTTGTTGCCTAGGCTCAGCACAGTTTACGACAGCTTGAGTAGCAGTCATCATCGTATTTATTAAGCGTTGCATGCAAACGTAAATTACACAGCAACTTGGCATATCAACAGTCGCGCAGTTTCTTCCTATTTTTATTTAGTTTTTATTCTTGCCATAAGCTTGTTCTACAACATTTTAAAATGTATCTGCCGCGTGCAACTGCTGCTTTTCGTATTTGGCAACAGCTGCTGTCTAAGCGCAACGTAGGCGTAAATGTCATTTTTATATTTATTTTAGCTGTGGTTTGCGCCAATTCCAATTAAAATGTTTACCCAGCTTGCGAACTTATCCGTATTTTAGTTTTAGTTTTGTTTGAATAAATAAATTAAGTTAGCATACATACATTCTTATGTATATTTTTGTTTGTATTTATTTTAACTCTAAAAAGTAGTGTTTTTTATTTATATAATTTTTCAAATTAAAGTAAATATGTTAATAATGTTGACAAATTTGTAAGGAAATAATTGCTAAAGGCTTTGAAAGCCATTTTAGTGAGTATTTAGTTTAATCTCTAATTTATACATTGTATATAAGAGATATCACAAAGCTTGATACTCTTCCTATAAACAAAAAAAAGTTACATTAGAATATAAATACATATATAAAATAGTAAAAATGTTTCTATGTCCGCTATGGATGCTAAAATCATTCAACCGATAAGTCCCAAAACGGTTTCCTTTAAAAGACAAAAATGCAAGTAAATTAAATGACCACTAAAAAATGTGTTAGGCACATTTGGTTCATTCGTTAAGTCGATTTTTTAACTTTCCAATACAAAAAAGAATGTAGCCCCAACATGTTTTGGTAGTGCTGCAAAAAAAAAAAAAAAAAAAAGTGTAAAAGTGAAAAAAAAAAAAAAAACAGCAGATACAAAACGAAAAAGTGCCGAAACGCTCGTAGAACGTAGTAGCACACGTCGGGTATTCGCTAGTATTAAATAATATTTCTGCTTTCATATATTGAATGTGTTTAAATTCATCGAAAATTAAAATCAATCCAGTGCTTTCTTAAAATAAGTTAATAAGAAGTTGAATCAATCCCAGAAGTTCTTAAATCAATCTCATTTTGAATAGAATACAAAACAAATGTCGTGCTTAAAACAATTCAAGAATTCTTAAATTGAGCTACTTTTTGGATCGAATCAAGTACAAATTAGAGCCTAAATCAAGCTCTAATCAAGCTCAAAATTATTAAATCAAGCTCGTTTTCTTCTCAAATCATTCCATGTTCCGATTTGAATAAATCTTCCAGTTTCTTAAAGTATTCTCTTGTTAATTAAAGTTAAGAATTTAGAGATAAAAAAAAAAAAATAAACTTAAATCCAAAATTTTATTCTTGATTTAAGTCATTTGAATTTTAGTGATATTCAGACTTACTTTTTAACTTATTCAAGTCTGTATGACTTGATTATTTTTTATACCTGTTACACAAGTTTAAACAGGTATATTCAGTTTGTCGGAATGTTTGTAACGCATTAAAAGAGGCATCGTAGACCCTATATAGTACATATATTATTGATCAGCTTGATGAGACGAATCGATCTAGCAAATCAATGTGCCACGCCCACTTTTAGAAATAGCTCCCATACAAAAGTACATTTTGTCAAGTTCTTACAAAAAAAAAATTGTTTATAAAGCGAATGGCTTCAAATATGGTTCAAATGTTTTCTTATATCATGCCAAATCTTCAGTTTAAAATTGGTTCAAATCGGACCGCGAATTCCTAAATTTTTAAGAATATTTTTAATTTGTTTACTATTTTAAAATAAAATTTAATACAAATGCTACACACGAAGGTCTATCAACGTCAAATGATGTGTAACAGGTACATATATAGTATAAGCTTCGGTCCAACCGAAGTTAACTTTTTTCTTGTTTCTGTATAAAATTGAATGTGTTTGTGCTTTATGGCACCCAGATCTCTGGAGACACTGGAAAGAATAATAGGATATTTTTTTTGACAACGCCCACCCATGCGCCCATATTTTGAAATAAATCTTATAATAATATCAGATTTACCTCAAACTTAATACAAATGAAGAATAATTAGAAACAATTTTTTCGTGTTTCAAATTAGATTTTTTACCTATTTTTTCTAAAGGTTTATTTTATTATATAGGAAAGCCCTAAGACGTGACGAAGGGGTTAGCGAAGCACACCGCGTTCAACTAGTTTAATAGAAAGTTCTTTTGATGAAATCGCTCGGTTCGAATCGCATTTTTGTCGCTTTTATGGTTCGGCTTTTGCTTCACAGCCCATTTCATTCAAAAGAGCTGGCTCAGAAATGCTGTGGCTCGTTTCTAAACTGCTTTGCAACCTTTGCTATAAAAATAAATCAAGCAATACGTTAAGACTGTCGAAAAGTGTGTTAAAGGTTCCGAAATGATTAATAATATCTGTGTTTAATTTTTTTCCCAAACCTTAAAAATAATGCTTTCTTTTCCACTACTAACAGTTGATAGGCACTAGAATTTCTTTTAATAGTTGTGAACCCATCAGAAAAGCTTAAAATTCGACAAAGCGAAGGAATTTTTTATACCATTTCAGTACCAAAATTCGCATGGTGATGACTACAAACTATACAAAATTATTAAGTACAATTTTTTTTAGGTATCAATTTCACTTATATGTGTTTCCAAAACGCTGCAGTATAGCTGATGATACATAAATTAAAATCTCCAATGTCATTTTGGTTTGGAATTTTTTTCCTGGTAATGTTAACCTGTACTAACCAAAAATGTAACATTACTCAGCC
Organism: Leucophenga varia; assembly: GCA_018903435.1. Lineage (NCBI taxonomy): Eukaryota > Metazoa > Arthropoda > Insecta > Diptera > Drosophilidae > Leucophenga > Leucophenga varia. Next base: position 142,176 of record JAEIFJ010001407.1, read on the forward strand.
ACCTGCTGCGCTATGCTGTCCACTGAATGTCGCCATCTATTAGCCATGATGAATAAGCACTCAAATGAACTAGAACTGATAATGTTTCATTTTGCTTAGCGCAGCTTATCCTACTGAAAAGCAGTAAAATTTAGTTGATTCCTTTCTTATCCTTGTTTGTTCACTTAAATGTTGACATATAAAATTGATGTTTTTTTGCGCTTTTATAGTCGCTGCTATTGTCATTGGCAATGTTTGTTTTTCTGTAGCTAATGTCGTTGATTTGTCAAAGGATAGTAGTATACACTCATTTATAGTAGAGCGATTGATTAATGAATTGTTACCTTATATTATATAATTTACTAGATAAAGGATACAAAAGTAGCGCTGCATGTGCGCAATGTTAAACTGATTAATGTACTTGAACAGTTTGTGTGGACTTGATATATGGAATTGCGCTCGAAAAAAAAAAAGAAAAATATAAAAACTAAAAGTCAAACAAGCAAGAGAAAAACTGCTGAGACACAGGATATGATAGACGCAGATTTGAAGTTGTTGCGCCACTTGAGCAACAGTTTGTTTTTTTCAGTTCAAGTTCCTTTTTTCTTGGAATGGGAAATGTTTTTCTTTATGTTGCTTGAATATTTTGTTTTTGTCATTTTACTTTTTTTTTTTTTTTTTTTTTTTTTTTTTTTGGCAGCTTTAGGGCGAGCACTGGTGTCAAAAGTTATGGCAAACATTTATCATAAACGCAAAAAAAGCAAAAAAAATATTTTATAGTTACTGAGAAAAAAAAAGATGAAAAGAGTGAAATGCTATGAAATAAATGTAAAATTGTCGAAAAGTTTTCAACACATACACACAAATATTTAATACACACACACACACATTGCTACACTACATAGGCGAATTCGCGCTTATTTCCTTTGTCACATTTGGCATTTTTGTCGCTTTTTTCGTTGTAAAAAAAAAAACATTTTTCACTTTTCAAAAAAAAAAAAAAAAAATGGGTAGTACCCTTTTGAATAGTCACTGTGTTTGCCTTCAGCGCGAAACCCTTACATAAGTGTTGCCATTTTCTTTTGTTTCATCAGCACAACTCAAAGCTATTTATCAGCCTTCTTTCATTTCATGTTGTAAGCCATTTTCTGTGTGTAAGACTGTAAACGCTGTAATAGCCTGCCTGCCGTTGTCGTTGTCTCATTAAAGCACAAAGGATTGACAGATATTAAAAATAAAATGAGGCAATTTCGTTTTTTTTATTTTATTTTTTACATAAAATTGTTTCGAAAGTGTTTTTTCGAACAATGAAGAAATCGTTTAAAGCTTACCTTTAATAGTGAAATACATAAAAGTAAAGATACTGCTAAGCCACAGTTTGTTTTAAGTCAAATCATTTAGAAAAGAATTTTAAATGCTTCCTTTTATAAACTTTTTTTCCAGCAATTTGGTTTTAATTAGTGCCAAAAAGATCTTGGAGTTGGACAGACGGACGGACATGTCGAAATCGATTTGTTCAAGCATAAACATCGGTTTATCTGTTTATGTTTATTTAATACGCGATAAAATAGACAAGATATCCTGCTGCGACTATATTTTCAACACACACCGAAGATATAACATTTTACGATTGTGCTAAGTGACGCTCAGCATACTTAAGTAGCAACAAACATGTTGAGCGATTACATTTGACTCCTGAACGCATTATAAATTATCTGCCTCAAACAGATAAAATATTCGTATATTTATACTCATTTACATTAAATATAATTTTAATAGACAGTCCACTTTGTAATCGAAATAGAATTTAAGAATTTTCAATTGTAAATAAAAATCAGTTAATTTAAGTGTGCAAGTCGTCGCACATTTTTTGGTCTTTCGAGCCGGATCAATTTTGATCCTACGTGCTGGATCACGTGTCGTCTCATCTAGCTGATCAAGAATATAAACATTTTAGTTAAATTTGTATAGGGGCTTTACTAGGCCAAGAAAAGTTTGGCCTAATGGGGGCCTTGAAACCGGAAAGCAATATCTTTGGATGGAATAGACGTAGAATCTTGAAACAGGGCTCATTTGAAAGATGGTTAAAAAATATTTTGGCGTTCAAGGTGTTCAAGGGATTTCCGGAATTTGGACCTGGGACTCTTATGTGGACCCAATTTAGATTTTTTGACCAATTTTTATCTTATTACAGGTGAGCACTTAGACGGGACTCTATAAAATTTTGACCCGGGGCCTAATGAGAGCCTTGAAAAAAAGTCATACATTTGGATTGAATAGACGTAGAGACTTGAAACCTGGCGCATTTGAATGATGGTTAGTCGTGTTTAGGGCATTTCCAAAATTTTTAACCCACATTTTTATAACAATTTATTTTTAGCCACCAAAGAGAAGAAAAAAAAAAACGCAACGCAACGGGTTGACTGATTCTTATGAAATTTAGTGTGTATATTCAGTTGGTCTAAGAATTGGACATAAACTTTTTTATACCACTAATTGGAGTGGCGGGCGTTGTGCCCATTGAAACAATCATTAATTCATCTAATATTTCCTGAAACAACTCCAAGTATTTCAATTAAATTTTTTAGATGTCTTTTTTTTGGTCCAACTTACACAAAAAGGAAGTATGTATGTAGTTTTAGAAAAATGGGCGGTGGGCGTGGCTCCCATAGAAGTATTTGAGAGAAATTTAAATCGGTATACATGTTATAAAAAAAAGTTTGAAAAAAAAAAACGAACAATGGGCGAGGCCTAATAAAAGCGATAAAAAAAATTAGTTTTATTCTTGCAAATAATTGAATAAGAGAAATGAGAGTCGGTATAAATGATATTACACCGAGAAAAGTATAATCCATTGGAAAAAAGAGCGGTGGGTGAACCAAAAAAAGTTCGTCTTATTTTTGCCAATAACTGAGCTAGACAAATGAAATAAGGTATTACTACAATACATGACCCGAGCAAGGCCTGGTAGTTCAGCTAGTTACTTCATAAATGAACCATTTTTAATAAAAAACAAGAAAGAACGCTGAAGTCGAGTATGCTCGACTGCAAGATACCCTGTACCCAATCTGTATGTACCTTAAGTTAGGTTCTATTTGACTACCATACATCATTGAATTGGATTTGAAAAACTTAAAAAATCGGGTATATCTTTGATTGGGTTTATACCTAAAATTTGGTTGGGCCTAGCCATATTGGTCTTTCTCATTGGGACTATCATAGACATAATTTATACTAAATTGAAATTTTCTAGAATTAAAAACAATGACGTTTTTATGTAAAAACCCAAAATTTTGGGGTAAATTTGTATGGGGGTAACCCTTAAAATGGGTTTAGAGAAAAACCGTTTGTAAGTGCACACTTGACGGCCTAGGAGAGTCTAAGTTTCAATTTTGAAAGCTCTACCTCTTATAGTCTCCGAAATAATCGTTTTCATTCGGCAGACAGCATGACAGACGGACGGACAGACGGACGGACGGACGGACGAACGGACAGATAGACAAAGCTAGTTCGACTCCCCTTCCAATGCTGATCAAGAATATATATACTTTATAGGGTCTATCTTGCCTCCTTCTGTCTGTTACATACATTCGCACAAACTTAATATACCCTTTTACCCTTTGTGTACAGGGTATAAAAAAACAAGGAAAAACGTTAACTTCGGTGGAACCGAAGCTTAAATACCCGCCACACGAATCTTTGAATAGTTTGTGCGATCATCAGTGGCCTATACACATTTATAAATGTACTTTTTCATACAAAAGTTCGGGAATAATCGGTAAGTTTGTATGGGGGCTATACATAAAAATGGGCGTGGCATACTGGTTTTGGAACTGGATGATATAGGAGTTGTTTTATTGAATTTTGAGTGAATACATTCATAAAAAATACCTATTTTTATACAAAAATTCGAAATGGGCGGTCAATTTGTATGGGGGCTAAACCTAAAAATGGGCGTGGCACGTTAGTTTTGACATTAGAAGACATAAGAAGTATTTTTACCCAATTTGGAGTGAATACATTCATGAATAAAAGCTATTTTCATACAAATAACCTAAAAAAAGGTAATTTTGTATGGGGGCTATACCTAAAAATGGGCGTGGCACTTTCATTTCCATACATGTTATAGTCGTTCGAGAGAAAAGCTTAAGTTCTAAATTTCAGCTTAATATCTTTTAAACTGACCAAATAAACTGCGAAGAAACAAACAGACGGACGGACGGACGGACGGAGAGAAGCTTAAGTATTGTACTTCATCCAAATATATACATATATCTTTAAAACTGAGTAAATGAAACGTAGAACTAGTGACGGACAGACGGCGGACTTACATGGTCTATGTTATACTTTATGGTGGTACGGCGTCTCCTTTCATGCTTTACAAACTTTTTGACAAACTGAATATACCCTTTCACACTGTGTGTGTTGGGTATACAAATTGGAAAAAAAAAACAAAATAAATTTATACAAATGTTTGCTGTGTGATACACATTGCGCTTTGTTTTTTAACTATTTGCGAATTATAATCTACACGCTATCTTTCTTTGTTTATATTCTTTTAGCTAAAATCGCATAAATCATTTACATCATGCGTTCACTTTTTTTACTCACTGTTTTTGACTTTTTCGTTTTTTTTATCGATATCTCGCGTTGCATACTTTATAACAAAATTAATGTGCACCATTAGTATTTCGTTAAGTGTATATAATAAAAAAAAAAATATATAAAATTTTGCACACTTACAGTCAGTTTTATTTTGCACGCTTGTTGATTTTCAGCTATTGCAGACACTTAATAAAAATTGTAACTAATGAAACATTTATGCTATGCTGACAGCTGCTAAGATACACGCGCTCAATTGTAGCCTGTTGCTTGGCAAACAGAGTTACAGTTAGATACATAACTACTCATTCCGCAGATACTTATTTAAATAAATAAACAAAACAAACAAACACAATCTCAGTTGTGTTGTGTGCCAAAATTATGCAAATTTTATTTTGCTGTGGGGTAAACAAAAAAAAAACTTTACGTTATGAAAACGCAAGTAGCAAGTAGACAAGCGCATGTTTAAATAAAATGAATGAATATACACGACTATGAACTCTAAAAGGGCAAATTTAGTTTTGAATGTAGAACTTTATGTGTCTTGTTAACTAGTGCAGTGAATAATTTTTGGTTGAAAGTGTTTCACCTAAACTGTGAAAAGTTAAAGCAACAATTTTAATGCCGCAAGAACAGCTGAAGCAGAACTTGCAAATTTATACATAATCTGCAAAAGTTAAGTTAGAAAGTAACCACTTGCTAACATCTAACTGCCTTTCTAAACAGAAATCAGCAAGTTATGCTCACACACACACAGACACACAGATACTCACATACATTACTATGCAAATGTTTCATTTATTATCTTTAAAAGGAAGTACACAACAAAAGCAAAATGTCAAGAAGTTTTAGAAGAGAAGTAAAGCAAACGAAGTTGATTGTAAAAAGATTATTTTGTTTTTATTTTTTTATTTATTTTTATTTTAATAAAAAAAACAGAAAACAAAAATTTTTCAATAACAAAATGGCGTCTTACAGTATGCTTTGATGTTTTACATCTACTGACGCCTGATGTTATGCTATAATTGGCAAACATTTTCAAGCAAAATATTACGCTCAAAGTGTCACTGTCAAAAGTGGCTTCATAATGCGTGTAACACGTACAAAAGTACCAATATAATATTTAATTTCACCTGGGATTAGACAGCAGATTATAGCATGCTTACAGACTAAAGTGGCAAATGACATTAAAGTAAAAACTAAATACAAAAAAAAAAATAAAATAAAACCTTAAAAAAAACAATGAAAACAAAAAAAAAATTTAAAAAAAATGCAAAATTTATAAAAGACAGGCAGCATGATTTATGGTGGCAGACAAACATAAAACCGTTCTTAACAATGCACAATTCAAAAAAAAGTCTGTTAAGGCAACGCAAAGATAAACTTTTTCATCTTTTTTTCTTTTCTTTTAAAAAAACATTAGATAAACATTAAAAGTCACAAGGCAATCAGCATATGCAGCGACTTAAATAAAAATGTATAAATTTATGTTTGCATATGGAAATTTTAAAAAACAAAAAAAAAAAAAAAAACTTTGAAAAAAAAAAATAAAATATAACAAATGTTGTTCTGTTGAGAGCGTTAAAAGTACAATCGATGTGTATAGACAACATCAAATGAGATAAGAAAAATGTAACGAAGAAAGTGTCTGTATTTAAGCCCTGTGATTTTCTATAAAAAAAATGGAAGGAATGCTGCAGTGGAATATGCTCGACTAAGAGATACTCTATAGCCAATTTTTATTCTAACACCATTCTTTTTTGTATGACGACAGTGTTTCTATGTTCAAATAAACACAAAGTAAATTAATACAGTATGGTAAAGTAGGGTGTTGTGCGCTGTTGTTTGATTTGAGACGAAAACCTTCTCCAGATTGCATATTGTTGTAATGTTAAAAATTCTATTTGAAGCTTATCTTATTGTCGAAGAAACTGTATGAGCAGTTTTCAAATTTCGTAGATTTTAAGATTTGATTTCGAATTCTGAAAAAAATGTAAATTTGGAATTTAAAAATTTGTGGGATGTTGTGTACCACGACTGTAAATAGTAGAAAATAGCTTTTTTGATAAATGTTCTTTATTCAATTTTTGCCTATTTTAAACCATAAACTAAAGATCGCTTTACCTGCCTGAAGAAAATTTGTCTAAGATTACAAATGAAAAGAGAAGAATTTTTGAAACTTATGAAACACACGCACAAGCGTCGGATGCTAATGAAAAGTGAGAGTAGATGTTGGAAAAAACATGACGCTAAGTAGATGATGTCATGCTTATCGGTCATGGTGCACATGGACACGACAACCTATGGTCCCACTTCATCACATTTTTATACCCGTTACACATAGTGTATTATCAGTTTGTCGGAAAGTTTGTAACGCATCAAAGGAGGCATCGGAGACCCCATAAAGTATATATATTATTGATAAGCTCGACGAGACGAATCGATCTAGCCATGTCCGTCTGTCTGTCCGTCTGTTTGTTGCTATGCGATTCACTCGCTTAGTTTCAAAGATATTGAACTGAAATTTTAAACTTAAGCTTTTCTCGGCAACGACTATGTTTTTTTCGATTTCTTGTTTAAAAATAGTAATTATTTATGAATGTACTCGCTCCCAATTGGGTAAAAACATTTCTTTTGTCATCCAGGGTCAAAACCAAGACGCCATGCCCATTTTTGGGTATAGCCCCCACACAAATTTACCGCCCATTTTCGAATTTTTGGATGAAAAAATGTATTTATTCTGAATGAATTCAATTAAAATTTGGTAAAATCAATTCTAATGTCAACTCCATCGATATAGTAAAGATCGGGCTAATATTACAAAAAGCCTCCAAACAAATTTGATCAAGTTCATATAAACTATTAAAAGTTTAATGTAACGGGTATTTCAGCTTCGGTTCCACCGAAGTTAACGTTTTTCCTTGTTTTTTTTAACTTATTAAAATTGGGTAATCTTATAGGAATATATGCATAATCTGTACTAAATAATAATTCCTTGATTAAGAAACAAAGAAGTTTTTATGGAAAAACTATGTATAGGGGTACTTCTTTTTGGTTAAATTTTTTGAAAATGAAATTGAGAACCCGAATAAGAGATGCCATAACTTAGCACATATAAATTATGTATGTTGATTTTGATTTGAAGCTTTTTAATTCTGTCTAAGTCAACGAAATAGCTGTTTGCTTATCATTATACCCTGTATCCGAAGGGAAAAGGGTATATTAAGTCTGTGAAAGAAGGCATGATAGACCCTTTACTGTATATATTCTTGACCAGTTTTGAATTGATGAGTCGAAATAGCTATGTGTGTCTGTTTGTCTGTCCATTCAGCTGTCTGCCGTATGAAAACGATTATCTTGGAGACTATAAGACTATAAGAGACTACCATATTCGAAACTTAGACTCTTCTAAGCGAGTCATGTGATCACTTTCAAACTGTTTCTCTCTATTCCCATTTTAAGGGTTATTTTGCAAGCGTCAGAACGTTTTCAGATGACGGGTTGAGCGATTTTTTTGTAAATATTGATCTCTCTTTCCAATGCTCATATGTAATCGTGGTTCACGCTTTCAACAATCGTAATCGCGTGAAACGAAATTTTGTAGTTCAAAGTTGGTGCATGAATATTATTCAATACTTTAAAAATATCGATTTTTTTTTTTAAAGTTTCTGCTTTTGAGAACTCCATACGATAAGTATTAAAAAACTATATATATATATTTTTCAAGCAATAATATCTGGTCGTGTTATGTTAATCTCCAATTTTGTTAAGCACACATTAAGCCATTTTTGAGAGTGAATTAAGTTGTTTTTCAATATTAAAGTATCGATACCATAGTTGTCATATCGATATTTTTAAATGTTGTTCTCTTAAGTTTTTTTTTTAATGAAAGATCATTTTTGGCATAGAACAAATTTATTATCTAAGGCAGTTGACAAGATTTTTTTTGTTTACTGTTTTCTTTATTTTACTTTCTGGAAAATGGTTTAAATCTTTATATCGATTTTTGTATTTTTTTCTTTTGGCAATTCATCAATTTCAATCTGTTTTTTTCTGGTTGAATTATGTGCCTTCAGTGTACTCTGTCGTTGTTACATATTGTTCATGAACTCTAGGCTTTGCTTAGCTTAAAACGTCTTAAGAAAAAAAAAAGATTAATCGAATACTTTTAAAGTATACCTCGCATATTATTTTATTGTTAGAAATAAAAGCTTTAAACATTTAAAGCGTTGTGAAGCAAACAAGAATATTGTGCTTGCTTATAATTTTTTATTTATTTTTTTTTTCATTTTTGCTTTTTATTAATTTGTATGAAATATAATGCTTCATTATTTTGCGTATAAAATATTGTTGCAAACGCATATCTAACGTACACACGCTGCGTATGCGTAATATTAGATATTTTGTATCTTTTTTTTAAATGAGCAAAAAAAAAAAAACTGTATAATAAGAATTTTAATGGTATGACGCGTGCAAAAGCAACATGTGTATTATATGTCAACGCACTGCAACATACACACAAACACGCAACTCACTTCCTAACTTTCTGTTGCTTTGTGAAGTTTTCTTGTTCCCTTTCCAAGCTAAAATGTATCTGAATGTGTTTGTGTATCTCAGCTTTTTAGTCAACTGTCAACTTATTAAGTCAAAATGTGTGCTGTTTTATGATTGCGTACGCTGAATTATTAGCATCGTAAGCTTGAGTCGACAAGCTAAAAATATAACTGAAATACTTACACACACACGCATATGTATATGGCAAATGTGTTGTATAAGGCAAATGTGTTGTAGGCGTTTTAAAATAACGTTATATGCGATTTTTCAGTTGTGTCAACGTAAGCGTTTCGCATAATTACTTGTTGTGCGCTCTGCCTCATACCCAAGTCTTTTTAGTGGTCGTATAATTCTACGTCCTCAGTGTCGCGTCACACCAACGTCTTTATGACGCCTTGGGCGACACTTGAGACACTCACTTGCTCACTCACATATGGCCAGGGAGCTGTTTGTGTTATAAATTATTTATTTTATGCGCATATGGCTATGTTCTACACGCTTCAGCTGTGTTTGCCTAAAGTAGAGGCTGAGTTGTTATTTAAAAAAAGTATAAACTATTAAATATGATTCAATGTTATTTGACGTACTTGATAAAAAAAATGCAATCAAAAATAAATTTTAAATACTTTTAATTCTTATTAAGGGGTTATATACAGTTAGGATTTTCAAAAAATCGACTTTTTTTTTTTGCATTTTCTTAATATATATCTGAGTATACACACACAAAACTTCAAGTCGATCCGACGAATATTTTCGAAGTTATAGACACATTAGTGAAGGCGCGCCGAGAGAACTCGCAGTAAAGTAAAGTGCTTTTAAAACTTTAAACGCGTTTTTCTCGAAACGGTGTTTTCATTCGATTAATCACTAGATTATTTATTATATAAATGATAAATGAAATCTATTTGGTTTTTTGCATTTTAGATGATCCAGTCCAGAGATATCGTGCACCCCACCTAAAGGCCTTTTTTTTTGCGGACCTCTGCAAAATTGGCAATATCAACGTTCCCGAAAATTATTTTTGGCAATAAAACATATGTGAATATAGTTTAAGGTTGTCATAATATTCCTGCCAAGTTTCAAATCAATAAACCAAATAGTTTGCTTAGAAAAAATTCTTGAAAAATACCTCCTAACTGTATATAACCCCTTAATATAAAAAATACTAACCACGAAGCCATATCCAAATATGTGTTGACTCTCATGACCACTGCACTAAGGTCCAAAATTCGTTTTTTTTTTGGCATAAAGTCGAAATTTGGATGCAAGTGTATCGTATTTTTACAATTCAATTCTTAATGTAGATACATTAGATATATTCAAAATTAAAATAAGATGATTTAATAGCTCAATTGAGTGTAAACCAGGGATCAGCTGAATATGAGGATCATTTTGCCGCCAAATTAATTCTATACATTTAAATGTTAAACGGGAGAATATTTGATCAAATCATTTCAGCAAAATATTGGAAAATAATGGTCAAGGTATGTATTATCTAATGTGCAAAGTGCTTTTAAGTGTAGTCTTAGGATTGTAGTGTTGTCCATTTCATGTGTATTTTCATAGAAAAGTAAATATCATCGCCCCTGTTTCGTTGAATCTAACTAATGTACTGAGGCCTGCTGAGACCAATTGTTTATGTCAGTATGTATGTTACTTATATATGTCTTCTTTCATCGCAATGTTATAACTGTGGCCGTTTTGGCCCCTTTTTTACTTATTTGATAATATTCAGGCAAGTTCAAGTTTTGGTATAGCGACCTGCTCGATATATAGCGCAGCAACAATCGACAAATAAAACTGTGATTTTCAGTGAAATTAACATCGATAACCTGGTACATGATATAAAAAGAGAAATAGATAAAAAATTAGTAATTTTGAATCCTTTATTAGAAGGAATTCGCCGAAATGCAACAAAATGTTGGAAATTACAGTTAGTTCAGAAACCTTTAACCCCAAGCCTGATGCTTTGAAATTTGGTGTAAGTCAACTACATGCTTGGATTCGGTTTCTAGAGTTTGTCCTGAACATATCATACAGAATAGAGATAAAGAGATGGCATATGAAAGGTGATAGTAAGGTAAAATGAGTATACGGAAAAAAATTGGAATGATATGGGCCTTTGAATAAGCATGTCGAAGCAGAATGGCAGCGGCAATTATTATTATTATATTAGTTCACGGTTTTCAAATAAACAATTCGACGATGGTTCCACTTGGATGCTTGGGCGAAAATGGTTCAGAGGCACGAAATAAAATCTACAAAATTGACAGACTATCACATGCAAGGAAAAATAGTCGAATCAATACTATGACTGACCTTTTTCACAGAGCGATAGATTCCACGGATTCACTACTATCGAGTGTCTATTTAGAGGAAAGAGAAAGAAAAAAACTTCCAAAGATGTTCTTAGTCTTCTTGAGATGCCTCCCACCGAAAATAGAGATTCATCTAACAACAAATGGGACTCGCAGTTTGATTCTGATGACGACATTGAGATGAGAATTTGAAGAAGAAGACAATGACTCCTAATAAAAATAATATTAAATAAATTTCAATAAATAATAACTATAACTATAAGCAATTAAGTTGAATTTTGAGTCATACCACACTATTACTAATACCACTAAGAATTAGTTTACAAGAGTGGGCGTGGTTCCAATGACCCAAAAATTTTTTCACAAGCTATTCATTACGTAACAACAAAATATGCGAAGTTAAAAGTCTCAAACTCAATTTTTCGACTTTATGCCAAAAAAAAACTAACTCTGGACCATAGTGCACTGTAAAAGATATCGCAGGTTGCTTTTTCAAGGTGTCCGTTTCCAGTCCATCGCATTAAATTTGTCAAGAGTGTCAATCAGTTGTTTAGATGGACCATTTCTGTTCCTTAAACCTTTTCCGGGAAACTTCTGATTCAACATAACGAATAATAGAAACCATTTAACAATAACTTAAATATCAAATATACTAAAAATATTTCTTTAATTTCTAAGAAAATCTATTCAACTTGAGTTTGACATTTGAACACAATGCACAGTCATAACAAAAAATATTTATAAATTCTTTCTAGAATCTTAAATTTAACCTTTTAAAATATTTCAAGCAAACTAAAAATACTTGACAAAGCATTTATTTATAGCTAAGAAAAATTCTGTGTGTACACAAATATCAAATAAACCAATGTCAATAACAGGTGAAGTAGTAAGCATATTTTCGCTTTTGTTCGCTGCGAAACATAAAGTCAGAGCATAAAACGTGTTACCAGAAGTAAGAAATAGCTTAACAGTGAGCGCTAAACAATGCTTGGAATTTAATAAGCCAATGCCAACGAGCAGGTATTTTTTATGCACGCCAAAGAGCCACAGAAAGGAAACCATAAAAAACAAGGAAAAACGTTAACTTCGGTGGAACCGAAGCATAAATACCCGCCACACGAATCTTTGAATGGTTTATGTGTGATCTTTAGTGGCTTATATACATTTATAAATATATAGACAAAAAAATTAATTTTTCATCCAAAAGTTAGAAAAAAAATCGGTGAGTTTGTATGGGGCTATACATAAAAATGGACGTGGCATCTTGGTTTTGGAATTGGATGATAAAAGAAATTTTTACCAATTTAGAATAAATAAATTCATAAATAATACCAATTTTGATTCCAAAATTGAAAAATGGGTAAATTTGTGTGGGGGCTAAACCTAAAAATGGGCGTGGTACTTTGTTTTGATATCGGATGTTGTTAGAAGTGTTTTTATTCAATTTTGAGTGAATATATTCATAAAAAATACCTATTTTCATACAAAAATTCGAAAATGTGCGGTAAATTTGTATGATGGCTATACCTAGAAATGGTCGTGGCACCTTGGATTCGACTTTGAATGACATAAGAAGAGTTTTTACCCAATTTGGAGTGGATACATGTATAAATAACAACTATTTTAATATCAAAATTCGAAAATTTTGGTAAGTTTGTATGGGGGCTACACCTAAAAATGGGCGTGGCAACTTGGATTTAACATACAAAGTAGTCGTTGCCGAGAAAAGCTTAAGTTACAAATTTCGGCGTTATATCTAAATATCTTCATCAAAAAAATTGCGAAGAAATAAACAGACAGACAGACGGACAGACAGACGGACAGACGGACATGGCTAAATCGATTCGTCTCATCGAGCTGATCAAGAATATATATACTTTATGGGGTCTACGACGTCTCCTTCAATGCGTTACAAACTTTCCGACAAACTGAATATACCCTTCACACTATGTGTGGCGGGTATAAAAATATTTAAAAGCAAAATAAAAATGTTACAGTCAAGCTTGGCTAAGCTGCAACAAGATTTCGAAATTGAACTTAAAAAAAAAAATCTATTAGAAATCAAAGCGCATGACTCGCTTTTTGGAACTGATTAAAAAAAATATACTATTTAAAATTTTATTTGCTTTAAATGTGCTATTTAAGCGAATTAAAAAAAACTTATTGCATTGAGAATTTTCAAATGCAGCATGCATTTTAAGCAGCTGAACAACTACTTTCTCAGATAATTTTGCTTGATTGAATAAAGCATCTTGTAGCTGCAGTAGCTCAGGGGAAATGGGAAAACTTTTTCTAAAGAAAAATGCTTAAGAAAGCAAAAATAAAACAGCTAAAGTGGCATTCGGCAAATAAGTGTCTACTAAACTATAAATCCAATCCGAGAAAGCAGCGAAAGCAAAAAAAAAAAAATAAAATAAAATAAAAGAAATATTAAAACCAAAAACGTTGCTAAGCAAAATAAAATGGAAAAAAATATTACACATTTACTTGCTGCAACATATAAAAGCTTAGTAGCCCGACATACGTTTGCCCCTTTTTACGCGCTAAGCTTTACATTAGGCTTTCAGACGAATCGAAATGAAAAACAGGAAAAAAAAGAAAAATATTGATACACCTACAAATATAAAAATAAATCCAAATAAAATATATTTTAAGCGGAGCAGCAACAATAAATGCTTTGATTTCTTTCAGATACAAATCGCATTAGTAGCGCGTGTCGTAAAAAAAAAATAACGCACACACAAACAACAGAGTTACACAAACAGATTGTCAGCCATATTGGCAGCCATATTGGCAGAAAGGTAATGCCGTAAAACTTGTACTCAGCAAATAAACATGCCGCGTAAATTAAGCTAAAAATATATTTTTGTTTTATTTTTTTTCTTCTGTTTTCTGTTTAAGCTGTAAATTTTATTTTTGCGCGTGTCTCTAAATTATGCCAGAAAACTTTTAGGTGCAAAGATATTTTGTATATAATTTTAACATTTGTTGTTTATTTTATGAGATAAATATTATGAATTTAGATACTTTTTTTATCTTTTTTTATTCTACTTATTTTTTTTTTTGTAATCATTTCATTCGTCAGTAAACTGCTGCTAAGAAAATAATACAAATATTACACATATGCGAATTTTTACCCATCTCAAAGTTTAAAACTTTTTATGAAAAATTAGCGGAAAATTTTAGCTTTTTGTATTAAAGCTTTTCAAAAATCATGCAGAAAACAATAAATTAACAACAAAATATGATACCAAATTTTGAACGTACACTGAGAGAAAAAACCAAGCATATTGAACTTCTATGTAGCACATTCGTGGTCAAAATTAAAATATATATGAGGCATTCTCTGAGCAACTTTTTGGGGTTGAGCAATAAAATATGAATAGGTTTTTTAAGTCTGTGTAATGCTTGGTTGCCATGTTTTCAGGGGGCTCAAGTTTCGAGTAGCTTAATTTTCAAATGACGATACTTTTAGACTGGATTGATGAATTTTTAAATGTTTTCGGGGTTTTTTATTTCAGAGTTTTTTGGCCAGAAAACAGCAAAAAGAAATTGGTTTTTAATTTTTACTTCTCTTTCCACACTTAAAAATTTTGGTAAACAACCCTAAAATGTTCCTCACTTTATAAGCTTCTCACCACCCAAGTTTTATTTTGGTACAGGAAACAGCGTTCGTGCTACATGTAATACAAATATATATTTTTTAAATATTGTAAATATTGTATTTTTATACCCTGTACCCAAAGGGTAAAAGGGTATATTAAGTTTGTGCGAATGTATGTAACAGGCAGAAGGGCCAAGATAGACCATATAAAGTATATATATTCTTGATCAGCATTGGAAGGGGAGTCGAACTAGCTATGTCTGTCTGTCCGTCCGTCTGTCCGTCTGTCCGTCCGTCTGACCTGCTGTCTGCCGTATGAGAGAGATTATCTCCGGAGACTATAAGAGATAGGGCCACCATATTTGAAACTTAGACTCACCTGAGCCGTCAAGTGTTCACTTGCAAACGGTTTTTTCTCTAGACCCATTTTAAGGGGTACCCCCATACAAATGTACCCCAAAATTTTAGGTTTTTGCATAAAAATGTCATTGTTTTTTTTTGGGGAGTTCAAACTTATTATTAATTATGTCTATGATAGTCCCAATAAAAAAATCCCAATATGAGTAGGACCAACAAAGTTTTAGGTTTAGCCCCCTAAAAAAAATACCCCACAAAAACCAAAATTTTAGGTTTTTTTTAAAAACGTCATTGTTTTTTATTGTATTAAGTTCAAACTTAGTATAAATTAAGTATGTGCTAGTCCCAATAAAATATCCTAATAGGGTAGGACCAACAAAATTTTAGGTATAGCCCCCATATAAATTTATCCAAATTTTTCAAGTTTTTGTTTGAAAATTTAATACAATAAGGTATATACAAAGACAGGACTTAATTTAAGGTACATAAAGATTGGGTACAGGGTATCTTGCAGTCGAGCATACTCGACTTCAGCGTTCTTTCTTGTTTAAATTTTCAATCATTTTTTTTTTAACGATATTTTTAAACTTATTACCTGCTGCGGGTCGTTAGAATTAACTTAAGTCAGCTTATACCGTTTGCGTCCTCGGTTAAAAGAAAAAACTGTTGCCGATTCAGAAAGGCTAAAGGGTTTTAAACAAATTTGATCGTCGCCCATAGGTATGAATGAATGATATTTTTGGCTCCAGAGAATCTTTCTTTATCTAGAATATTGGCCTCAAGCTCATCAATTGTTGCTGGTTTGTTGACGTTAACCTTAGACTTAACATAGCCCCAAAGAAAATAGTCCAATGGTGTTAGGTCACACGATCTTGGTGGCCCATTGTTAGGGTCATTTCGCGATATTATCGATTTATTGAACTGTTCACGGAATGAATCCATTGTAAGGTTTTTCGTAATACGTTTGGACAAATTTCATGATTAAATGGCAAAACTTACTGAACATAAAAATCATCACATGTCAGATTTTCGAAATCTAAGATGGCTGCCATCAGCTGTTAAAATTCTATCCTCCTTATTGGCAAACACTGTACTACACAAATCAGTAATTGTAACACGCTGATGCAAAGCTGGGTTTGTCAGTTTTAATAAAACACATGTTAAGGCATAATGGAATAAGAAAACTTTAGGCTAGACTAGTCTAGCTAGTTGACTGGTCAAAAGTCTATCTCCAATACTGTTTGGCAATCTACTCAAAATTAATGAGCGAGTTTAATAAGCGAATGCCAAGTTTCCAGTCAGCTGTTTGTTTTGTAAAAAAAAACCAAATTTAAATTTTCTTTAATCGAGATATTTTTTTTTTTTTAAACTGGTTGCAAATTATAAATACCAAAAACAAAACGAATTGCAAAGCACCTAGAAATGAACTCAAGAGAAAATTGGAGAATGTCCATGGCAAAATGGTTCAATTATAAAGGATGTTCAACCATAGCAACCCTAACAAAATTCTATCGTGTTCTATCGTGTTTTATCGTGTAACGCTTCGTTTCTACTTGACCTAAACTTTTCAGCTGTCTAATTGCTAATTTTCAGATTTACCAGCACTTTACTGTAAATCCTGCGTTAATTCTGGGACACCCTTTATAAGGTCATGTTTAGCGCTCTTGCTCTCTCAACTTTTGGCGTACCAACGTCAGTAGTATTTCATTGCTATGAAAAGAAACCAAAGCAGAAGAAGAAAACACAAATTTTTTTTGTCATTTATACTTGAAAAGCGGAGAAAAAACATAAATTTAAGCTCTCTTTCTCACTCATAAGACTCCGTTTGCATGGTACCAGTGTTTTGCTTGACTTCACCCTTGCATTGTTCCATTCGATTAAGCTAAATATACATTATTTTTTAATATGTATTTATATTTTATACATTACATTCAAAATTATTACACCATGACAACAAGGCAGAAGGGAAGATATATCACACTTCGTGCTATCATTTAATTTTACTTAAGTAATTTATACTGTTTTGAAAACAAAGTATATATTTTTCAACTTTTTATAATAATATTTATCGAGTGCTCTTAGCGATAATAGGATGAAAACACACATTCTGTACACAACATCATTCTTCTCTTCAACTTATTGTCAATTTTTCAGCTTTCATTGCCATTTTTTTTATGTATATTTATTTGTGTATAAAGCGCGCCTTAAGTAAACATTATTAAAATTATTAAACCACGCACGCACGCACACACACACATGTGTGTGTATGGTAACATAAAAGACAACCAAGCCAAAGTAAACCTTTCGCTAAAGCAAAAATATTATATCTAGCACACTTAAATATTTCAAACTGCAAATAATGTCAGACAGCAAAGTAGACAGACAGACAGACAGAGAGACAGAGAGAAGGAGCAAAGTAGAAATATCCAAGGTTAATAGCGTATTGTAAATATGTGAATATACGAGTTGGAAGTCGCCATAAAACCCTCAGAACACAACAGTCGAACTGAAGCTCAGGGCAGCGACAAAGCAACTAGTAGACAAGCCTTTTGCGGCACATGAGTATGCATGAGTTGAGTTGATAGTGCTTGAGTTAAAGAAAATAAGGAAGCTAAAAACGAAGAACTCACACACAAATATACAAACGTATGTGTGTATGTACATCTTATTTTATATATATAAAAACCATATACTTTTCTCTTTTTACATATGACTTGTTGAATGCCTTGCGTGTATCTATTGGGGCGTTTGACTGTCCTTGAGCGCATGATTATCCTTTTTCTTGGTTTATTAGAAAATATGTTGCATAGCAGTTTGACATTTATATATGTAAAAATATGTGAAATCACTTGTGAAATTTAATATGACTGTTGTAGTTGCGTTGGAGAAGGAATTTTTAGAATAAAAAAAAAACAAAAAAAAAAAAGAAAAAGGACTAAAATATCAGTTTAATATAAACATATCTGTCTGAGTTTCAGCTATTTTCTTTATTTTTAATTTTATATGCAAAATAAGCTGAAATAATTTTTGCTTAAATTATTTTGAGTGGATTAAAGGTTTAACTAAAACTTTCTTACAAGATTTAATAACATTCCTATACGATAAATTATCAAAATTAGAATTCAATGGAAAATACATATTAAAAATGCCTTAAAAAATGTAAAAAAAATATTAAAATGTCTCTGGTTGCCTGGTGAGCACGGCCTTACGAAGCGGAAGTTATCAATGTCAGTAGTAGCATTTAGTACGCTCGGCTATGAGATACCCTGTATCCTGCATTAAATTTTATTTTAAGATGGTTTAATACTTTGCTGCAGATCAGTGTACTGAGTTTGTTTTAAAGTTTATTATAAGTAAAAAGTTAAAAACTTTAGGCAATTCAAAAAAAAAAAGTGTTTTTTTTGTATTTGGGTATGAGAAGTCATTTAAAGACACAATCGTGCATATGGTATTGCCATTCATTAAATCGTCCTCCGCATTGAAAAATGCTAAAAAAGTAAACAAAACAGCTGTAAAGCATATATATACTCAAATATAAATATCGATTAAATTAATCAATGACAGTCGTACAGTTGAAAAGATAGCTTCTCGTTAAGGCACCTCAATGAATCATTTATATTGCTTGAGTGCACCGCAGTGCGCGCCGGTTGAGAGGGTAGAGAAGGAAATATGAAAAAAAAATTATCGGGTGCGTTGTTTTACAAAAGTTTTGTTTTGTTTCCCCTTTGGAAAAGTTTTCGCCGGATAGATATGCTCAGAAGCCAGTTCTAAAGGTATACACGTGAAGTGTGAGTATCCAGTTTTGGAACATACCCAAATACGTGAAATATCATAAACGGTTCTATTACAACGATTGTCAAATTTATTAAAACTGTACAGAAAATTCCACCATATTTCTGGGTCATAAAAATTAGACTTGGTAAAAAATCACTTAAGGTGATTTTTTCACAATGATTAAAAAATGCAAGTCACACTGCGACTAAAAGGAGTGATCGTTGATTTTCTTCTTCTTCAGTGAACATGTTCAGTTATCGACGATTTTGTGAATCGCTCTTCGCGAATAGTGAAACTGTTTATTTATCTGTGATTGTTGTTTTTATCACTCTTCGCGAATCGTTCATATTTGCTTAAATACCGAAACCTGTACAAATTCGTTGATAAATTTGTCAATCACTTGAATCATTAGAATGTGCAATTCACTGATAGCGCTACCTGTAGAAACGATTGAGTGATAAGAGCGCATTTGCGAAAAAATAAAAAAATACGATTGGAAAGCGAAGTGAATTGTGACATTTTTTCAAACCAAAAATAAACTAATGGCAGAATGTTGCCGTTTAGAACAAGTGTGGCAAACTTGAAACGGTATTTGCAAAGGAAGCACTTAATTTCAGTTTTTAGTAAAATAGTTAATTTAGCAGTGATATTGTACATGACTCTTCGCGAACGGTGAACCTATTCAGTTATCGGTGATTGGTTCTCTTTTATCGCGAACTGCGATTTAATCACTTTTTGAAGTCACTGCGATTTTCAAGTTGCAGTTGCTAATCACACTGCGACTTAAAAATCACTCTTTTTGCCAACACTTATAAAAATGGTATTATTCAAATATATTGAAAGCATTGTGTTAGGTCTTATCGAAACTATGGTTATTTGACTGAGCTGGGAAAAGAAATAGATACATATTTTTTTAAATCGGCAAAGGTCCAAATTTAAGGGTTTGAGAACACCCTTTGAGGATGTGTGGGAGGGTCAAAAAACATTTTTAAAACTTCTTATAGTTGGTTGAAATTTATTACTGGAGGGTTTTCGGGGAAACTGAATTCAAACTTTATGCCAGAATTTTCAATTCCAAAATGGAGAAGAAATATGGCGACCAAGAAATATAAAATCGGATCAGATTCACTTTCACCTAAATACTAGGAGGTGTTTTCAGCCCTTAAATTTGGACCTAGCTCAGTCAAATAACCATAGTTTCGTTAAGATTTGTAAGTATCACTTGGGTTGCTTTATTTGTTAGATGCATTTATTTTTTTATTTTATTTAAGATACTCTTCATTTAATGTAATTGAAGAGATAAGATCGAATTTTAAAAATGTACTCTCATCCCCCATCAAATCTTTAGATCTGAATAACTTCATACATATTTGGTACGAGCGTCCTATGACCTTCTAGATATTGGGGCATTATAGTTTGGTCAGGTTAAAAAAAAAAACTATTTTTGTTATATAGTATTTCAGAAGGGTCCTGAGCATACTTTTAAAAGTCGAGTAAAGCTTACAAAAACACAAAGAAGCCAACAATTTAAAGAACAATGCCTTGATATACATATAACAATGTGGATATACAATACATGTACTATATAGTGCATACTACTACTACGCCGCCTGTATACACTAAAAACTTTATACAGCAAAAACTTTTACGCTGTAATATAAAAGAAACGATTAGCATCGCTTAATAAGCGCCAAACTGCGAGTAACGCAAAGTATTTTCAGAACAATTGAGGACAAAAAAAAAACAAAAAAACAAAAACAAAAGAAACGAACACCATAGACAGGGCCTGAGGTTGTTCTTGGCAATGTCAAAGTCATTCAAGCTTTAAGCTTCACTGAAGCAAAATCTAAATTTAGCAAGAAAATGTATACTACGCTAGAACAATAAAGCATCGCATCTTTCGCTTGTAGTAGACCTAAAAGTATGCAAAGTATTTTTGCAAATTATTAAAATTTTCATACGCACTCAACTTGACATTCAAATAAAAGAAGAAGAAGGCAAAGAAGCCAAACAGGACACATCGATAACCGCACATACAATTTGTCGCTTGTTTGAAGATGATGATTTTATGGTTGGTGCTGGTCTTCAATAGAAAATATATTTTAGATACTTTTATGTATATATCTACTACATTTCAAGTCAACGACCATTGTCGTCGTCGACAAATTATGAGCACTCATACAAAAAAAATATGTATATACAGCTTCAGTGAATCGCTCAACGCTATTTGTCTAAAATCATTGAAGCGTTATGAAGATACACAGAGACAGAATATATAAATATATGCACAGATACATACTCGATAGCAGCGCAATTGCCATTGACTATCAACAGTAATTTGCACTAAAGAGTCCTTTATTTTTTTTTTTTTTTGGGGTTTTCTTTTTTTTCATTTTGGGCTATGACTAAATTTTTAGCAGTAGATTGCGCTTGATAGAGCAATAAGCCGTTTCAAGCATAAAAAGTATAGAAAACTTAGACTTGTATAAAAATTTGGTAAATGCTGTTGCAGGATTTTGTATACAACAAAACTATTTTGTATAAAAAGAAAAAGGATATGTGTACATGCTTTTCGTTCTCGTTGTAATCGTTGTCAAGTTTGTCGTTTCACTTTGAAAGTTTTGTTCTTAATATGCATCATATCAACACTTCCGCTCAATGTCAACATGCCGGAAGTGAGTGAATGTGTGCGTGTGTGTGTTTTGACAATGTTTAAGCTAGAAAGTAAAGTTCTTAAACAAATCATGCTTATCATAAAAGTACTTTTCTTGTGTTTGCCATAATTATAATGTGTTGGCGCGCACGTTTACAAAAAAAGTTATTTGAAAAAATAAAATTTAATTGCCTAGGAAAATGGCATGCAGTCTCGATAGTGTTTATGTATGAGATATGTACTATAGTGTTTGTGTAAAAGATATGTACTATATGTATAATGCAAGTATATGCTCAACGCCGTAATAGACAGCACAAGTAGAGTTTTAATAGCATTTGACGCGCATAGGACAAAGTTTTAATCTAATTATCTAAGTTATTAACATATACAACGATATTATGTTATGGAAAAGGCTTTTAAAATATTTATGTAGGTTAGAAAGGTTTACTTAAAACTAGTTCAATTCTTAGCAAATCCGAGTATAAACAATAAAAATATCAGCCTGACGCAATATCTGGATCCTTGTCACAAGAAAAGCAAGTGACTAAGGCGATTATAGGCATAGACATAGCCTATGAATATTTATTTCATTATACAAAGATTTAGTTAGAACATGGTGCACTTTTTGTTAGAAGAAGGTAGACATTAGTGTTGTCAAATAGACTTGATAATCGCAGTGACTGAAAGCAGTGAAAAATTGCAGTTCGCGAATAAAAGCAATTATTGAACAGGTTCACTGTTCGCGAAGAGTGATTCACAAAATCGTCGCTAACTGTGATTGCACTTTCAGTAAATTGCACGTTTGGACGAATCAAGTGACTGGCAAAGGTACCAACGAATTTGTACAGGTTCGGTGTTCAAGCGAATATGAACGATTCGCGAAGAGTGATAAAATCACCAATCACAGATAAACAAACAGTTTCACTTTTCGCGAAGAACAATATACAAATTCGATAACTAAACATGTTCACTGAGGAACAAGAAAATCGCAAGTCACTACGTTCAGTCGCAGTGCAACATTGCGATTTGTAAATCACTGTGAAAAAACCAGCGAAAGTGATTTTTTTTTGCCAACACTAGAAGGCACTATGAAAGAACAATACGTATACTGTATACTAGAATAAGATATGATAAGGTTATTTTAAGCAGAAGCGACTCAGTTTCTTTAATAAGCTTTCGCAATTTACCTGGCTTCTACAGTAGCTAAGAAGTAACTGTTAAGATGTCCTAATATACATATATCTGGTCAATGCCTCACATTTATATAGTTGGTCTTGCTGTTATGATCAGACCGGCATCCAGTTAGTGAACTTAAGCATATTTTAGTGCGATCAATATTTGTTAAATGTTTCACATAGTGTGAACGGGTACATTCTGATAGTTTGTAATGCATTAAAGGAGATATCGTAGACCCAGCTGTTTGCCACGCCCATTTTTGGGCAAAGCCCCATTAGGGCTGTGGGATTGTTGGGAATAATCTGTTGTTGATTGTAAAAAATAGTTGATTGTTGTTAATTAATCATGATTATCAAAACAAAAATTTAATTTTTTAAACTGTTTTTTTTTTTTTTTGCTTCTCATTTCCAAAAATCTTCAGTTATCACGCATCCCCAAGGCTACTTCTCTGCATGTGATGAGAACATGCTTGTGATAATCAATTGTGCGACTATCAATTACTTTATTATTGGTTAATCGATTATTAATTCTTGAACTAATTGATCAATTTGTTATACAAAATAATCGATTGCTGATTGTTTAATCGATTAATCACACAGTCCTAGCCCCCATACAAACTTACCGATAATTATTATATATAAAAATTATATAATAAATGATTGGATGTTCTTCTATGGTCATCTATGAAGGGAAGCATTGTTATCTGGATAAAAAATATTAATTTTTCAGGTTTCTTTATTAAATCTACGAAAAAGTGATTGTTTTCCCATGTAAAATACATGGGAAACTTCAGGGTTTTGGCGGCACCATTAAATTTTATCTGATTAAAAAAAAAAACAATAAATACGGGTCTTCTTATTTTCGCTATAGAACAATCCTAGTGAGATGGGAACATACATTTTTTTTGGCTACCATACTATAGCCCCATACAAACTCCTACCATTTTTAATATTGTTAAAAATATCTTTGTTATTTGCATTAAATTTGATGTCATTATTGTGTCTAAACTTGGGTTGTATCAGACCATTGACCCAACCCAACTCATCTCGAAGTTCTATTTAGGCCACTGATAATCACACAAACTATTTACCGATTCGTGTGACGGGTACTTAAGCTTCGGTTCCATTAAAGATAACGTTTATCCTTGTTTTTGGAATAAATTGGCTTAACTTGGCCTGCCTAGAGAAGTATTCTATGGTTTGTTTAGCCATGTCTTAATTTATTCCCTAGAATGGCTTCTACTATACTAAACGACGATCAAATTCTGTGAAGTTCATGGCGATCATCGTTTCTATAAGAACAAAAATTAATGATGTACTTATCAGATTGAAAGGAATTAAAACCAGCAGAACATAGCAATTGGGTACAAAGACCTCAGACATTCAGTTGTCAACGACACTTTTTGTAGATATACATAAAGCAGAGTCAGACCAATCTTTGATTCCAAAGTGACAGTTAGACAAGGCTCTAGACGTCAAATAGGTACTACCATTAAAAAAAGGTTTACAAGTCATCAAGCTAACGGTGTTACTTTTTTAGGACTTATTTTAAATGAGAGCTCCATGTACCAATTTTTCTTTACTTCCAGATAATTGATCTCATAATAATATGAAACTACTCATTCAGGGGTGTCAAGGAAATCTCTACCAACTCAATTCTAACCGAATTCCAAACCAAACGAGATTTCAAGGTGTCACAAAAACCTCTTTGGGCAACCCACTAAATGGCTGATAGTATGATACTCTATTCGCTCGAGAATTAAAGTAGGTAAGGTTAGCAAAAATATTTATTTAGCTTCCAGGAATTCAACTTTCAGTAGTAAAACATTTTTAAAGCCGCTTAAATATTTTTAATTATAGTCTTATAATTCTTAGCACTGCTTGAATTTGTTATTCAAAAAAAATTTTTTTACAATTAAAATTAACGTCAAACTTATTTGGCAATTGCTTTAAGATTTCTGAAGTTTCAGTGGCCTATGAAATTCCTCAGTGAATTTTCATTAATTTCGAACCCTTCAATCCCTTCAATACATATATTCGCCCTTTAGCCACTTGTCAAACTTTAGTAATTACTACGCACGAAAGCATCTTAAGTACAACAAACATTTGAAGCAGTCGAAATAGCTTTTGTAGCATCAAGTTTTGTTGAATAATAATATTTTGAGATATTCTCTGGTAAAATGTTAATGATAATAATAATTATGCGAATGGCGTTGGCTATGGCGATGACGAGAACGACTTGACTTTGATGTGGATGTGGATGAAGTTGATGTAAATTTAGGTCTAAAGCTGTGCTTTTGCTTTACATCTTTGTTTTTGTTGTTTTTTGTTGTTGTTTTTGGCATTGAAAAGCTGCTCACAAGCTTAAAATTAATTACAAATAGGCGCACACTTCAAATTACAGTTTATGCAGCTGCTTAAATATTAACACAAAACTCGAGTGGAAATGAACGT
The DNA here is from genome assembly GCA_018903435.1 of Leucophenga varia. Lineage (NCBI taxonomy): Eukaryota > Metazoa > Arthropoda > Insecta > Diptera > Drosophilidae > Leucophenga > Leucophenga varia. The sequence continues at coordinate 167,646 of JAEIFJ010001407.1, forward strand.
TGTTGATTATATAAAATTACAATATGATTAGCATTTTATGCTTAATTGACAAAATAATATTTTGTAAAATATAGTTTTAGAGAACATCTCAAATTTTATTTAATCGAATGAATTTTATTTAATTACAGCAACAACAATGAAGATAAAATTTGATTGCACATAACTAACTGAAAATCTGTGAGGTAAGTTGCATAAATCTGAAAAGCATAAAATCTAACTAGGCTTCGTAGCAGTAAAATAATATCCTTAGCTGATTGTGGTGCACAACACTGTCTGATGAACAAAATGAAGCAGATATCAATGTGAATGCCTAAGCTGCAGCTTTAGTTTTTGGAAGACAAAACAAAACCCGAAGCAAGCCAGCCGCAGCAAGACATTTTGAGTAGATTGTGTCTTTGGTTAAAACAGTACTTCTGGGTAAATGTGGTTAAGTGTGGACAAGCAAGCAGAGAACTGAGGCGTCAAAGATGTCTCGAATGATAATAATGATTTGTGTATGGAAGCAGAAGAAGCAACCGCAATAATTATTGCTTTGCTATTGCTTAGGATCATTTTAATGTGCAGTGCTTCGTTTGTCAAATAGCTTTGGTTTGTTTGTCGTAATATTTTACTTTGTACTTGTGTTGGTTTAAATTTTAGCTTTATGCTTGATTTGCTTTTGAATATTTTTAATTTGAAATTGTTTACATTGTTCTACAAAATTATTTAACTTTTACACTGCGTATACGCAATGTGTTGCTTAGAAGTTGACTTTATCACCATTTCCGATACTAAAAATAGTTAAATTAAAAAAAAAAAAACGCTGAAGTCGATCTTTGTACCTACCTTAAGTTATGGACTATCTTAGTGTTACACCTTATTGTATTTGATTTTTCTTAGAAAAACTTGGAAAAATGGAGTAAATTTATATGGGGGCTATATCTAAAATTTTTTTGGTCCTACCCATATTAGGATATTTCATTGGAACCATTATAGCCATAATTTAAACTAAATTTTAAGTTCGTAGAATAAGAAACAAAGACGTTTTTATGCAAAAATTCAAAGTTATTTTGCAAGTGAAGACTTGATGGCTTAGGAGAATCTAACTTTCAAATATTTTGGCCTATCGCTTATAGTCTCCGAGATAATTGTTTTCATACGGCACACATTATAGCTGACTGACGGACGGACGAACGGACAGACAGACAAAGCTTGATCGACTCTCCTATAAATGCTGATCAAGAATATATATACTTTATAGGGTCTTTCAAGCACCGATCTTTTAGTTACATACATACATTTGCACCAACGTAAAATATCCTTTTACCCCTTGGGTACAGGGTATAAGAAACAAAAACAATGAAAACCATCACACGCATCGGCATATCTTACGAATGTTCATTACTGGTGTAAGCAATATTTCAAATCTGAACTGTTACATGCATTTTTATCCAATTTAAAGTGAATATACTCATAAACTATAACTTTTTTTAATAAAAACACAAAAATGTACATTAGGTTTGAATGGGGACTTTAGTATAGTAAAGTAAAGTAGTCGGGTGTCGAGAAAAATGATGAGCATGACAAGGTCGGCTAGTCTCGTTTAGCTAATCCAGAATGTGTATAATTTATAGGGTCTCTAATGTTTTGTATAATGCGTTGAAAAACTTTCCGACAAACTGATAGAAGGTGGATTTGCTCTCTTTGTAAACTTTAGTGTCTTCTTTAATGCCAATTCATAAACATAAGTCAAGATCAGAACACATGAAACAATTGAAATAAGGTTGAGCATTTTGCTTTGGCATGCTTGCATTATTTTTTATGTATCAAACTATATTAGAAGGTTAGAGAAAGAGATAAATAAGCAAAATAGAAAAAGAGTGATGTGAAATAATACACCTTTTTATAATATTAGCATAAGATGTATTTTAGCGTTTCAGAAGGTCAAAAGGGCTAAAGCAGCACTTAGGTAAGCTTAGGTAACGTCGGCTGATCCGAATATGGTGGGATCCAATTGGTTTTTAGTGATGCCTAATTCGGAGGTCGTTCAGTATTTCTGCATGTTTGGCGAAAGTTATAAGCTGACTAGGCTTCAATCTGGGCGCATCTTCCAGTGGCATGATCCATGGTGAGCCTAGGTGTTTTTTTTTTTGTCTCGTAAAGTTAGTGCTGCAGGAACTCTAGGGTACCATGCTTCTTGCATTTCATACAACGGTTCTCCCAGCCGCTAGGCAATGACCTTCTCGAATGTCGAACAACAGCCTGCAGCCTCTTCTATGGAGCTGTAGTATTTATAGAGATCAGTTTTTCTATTGGGTGCCTTACACATTTTTTTTAGATATTCTGCAGTCCTATCTGTCTCCTCCAACTTCGTTCGAGACAAAACCAGCATTTAGAAAAGTTGCTTAAACCCTCAGACAACATTTCATTAAATTAAATTCCTTAGCTTAGCTTGAAAATCAAATCAAAATCAAATGACCCAGTTATTTTGTAAACGGTGATGGCACATTGTGGTTCTGGGACGCCCATTATTGTTCGTTTCATTTAGATATTTCTCTTGACCGTTCACGTACTTAGGATCGAATGAATTCAGTTTACTATAATAGAGTCCACCCCATTTCTACATTGCATATTCCTCTGTGGTTCGCGTATAGTGAGTTGTATATCAAGTAATAAACATATTGTGGTTTCTTTGTATTCTATAGATTGTTTGAATTTACTTGTTTGGTTTAGGTCGAGCTGCCAGCTATAAAAGCGGGAATATATTATTTAGCGAATATATATTTATACATTTTAATGCGCAGTTAGACGGTTCAAATTATTTATGGATATTACTTTAATCATTCCCCGAACAATTTTATATGTATTCGATAAGTTTACAAAATGTACTAGATTTGTATATATTCTTTATTTTTCTTTATTCCTCAAGCACTTCATGCTGATTCTTAGGCTTATATGTAAGTTAATACTATCGAATATTTTGTAGAATGCTGCTAAATATTAATTATTCAACGGATTTAAATTTCATTTAATGTAAACTGTGTTTTTGTATATTAATCATTCGACCAGTTGTCTCATATGGCGCGTCTTTTTTTGCACAAAAGATAAAGTTGTCGTTTCATCAAAAAGAAAAAATAATAAAATAAAATAGTTTTTTTAAAGAAATGTAAAAAGGTTCAAAATGTCAATAACTAGGCAATCAGTCATAACTTGGGAAAAAATTAATTTTTACAGCTGTATGGATCTGTATCTTATTTATTTTATTCAATTTTTTCAAAACTGACACAAAAAATAAGCTTCAACAGTGTTTTATCTTTCATCCTTTATCATTCCTTAAAAAATCAATAATCATTAAAAGGTTAAACGATTCAACAATAAAATATTAATTTTTAAATAATAAATTTGCTATAAATGAAATACGTAGTATAAGCATGAAACTGTTTAGCTAATACATATACTAGATACATGGCATTCAAAGATACAGCATAAATTTTTAAACCTAGTCGCTCTCATGCACTTAAATACTCGAAGAAAGCACTAAATTACTAACGAGAGCAATGAAAACCGAAAATAAATCGCACAATTTACCAATGTCAATGTCAGCATCAATGTCAAAGTGTCAGTGTCAAGCGGGCAACTATTTTCCGAATGGAAAATGGAAAATGGCAAGCAGAAAATAGCGAATGCCTAACAAGCGACAAAAAAATTCAAACTGAGTAACTAAAAAGAAGAAGGATTGAAACTTTTTTTTTTTTTTTTTTTTTAGTACACACTGCACGTATTTGCTTTGGTGTTAGTGTGTATGTATGTGCATGTGTGTGTGTTATTAATTATCATTTATGCACGACTGGCACGTTTTAAGAGTTGAAAAAGAGGTCGGTTGAGTTCACGTTTGTATAAAGGTGAATAAAGTATGATTATAAAAAAAAAAGCGAAAATTATACTAAATTTTGACTCATATAAGAGGATGATTATATGTATGTCCTTACGGCTTTATGAACTTTCATCTAATGTGAATTCAATGTCGCTGCCAAATGTCAGGTAAAAAGCTCATACAAGGACACAGTTAGAAAGTGTAGAAGAGCGGCGCGTCAGCAGAAGTCAATTAAAAATAAACAAATAAAATAAATATTTAAAAAGAGAAAATATTGTGGCATACTTTCAGGAGTAAAAAAAAATGCATATTCGTCAAATTTTTGCAAAACGGCGAGTTAGATGCATAAATAAATATTTATTTTTGCCGCAATGTGTCCTTGTTTGTTTGTTTGTAGGCGTTGTATTTTTTTTTAGACATAGCTTTGCCTTGACGACGACATTCGTTTGTTTCGTTATTGTCTATTATTATTATTATTATTATTGTAGAATGGTTCTGTTTATTTGTAAAAGCGCTTTCGTCACATTTTAGTTTGTAAATATCTCTTTGTGTGTATTTGTGCTTCTGTGTGTATGCTACTTGTACATGTAAGTGTTTAAATGTGTATGTATATAAGACATATAACTGGTGCAATGTTATTTACTTTCGTTGCCATTGCAAATATGTGCATATATGTATGTGTATTTTATTTATTTCTATACGAGTACATTATTTTTTCCTTGTTTTTTTTTTTTTTACATCGTTAAACGTTTCCTTTTTTTTTATCGTGCTGCAATGCAATGATATGTTAAGGCTAAATGTCAAATGTGTTGCAAGTGCAGGGACATTCGTTGTTGCTGTTGTTGTTGATGTTGCTAGTCATTTAAAGGACTTATTCTTAAAAGCTTTTTTTTGTATCTCGCTGTATATTTTTTTATTTTATTTTTGCACGTACTTACTTTGAGTTGATCATGTTTGGTGACAATCAGCATTTAAATACTATAAATAAGCGTCTCGATTCAACAGTGTTACCATTATAATAAATTATATTATATAAATTATATAAATTATATTATATTAAAAATATAAGTGCCAAAAATAATATATACAAAAATATAATTTTCGTAAAAAAATAGAAAATAAAAGGTGACTTTGAATGCCTTAATTGCCGATTAATTAAAAGTGTTTACACGCAGTGACATTGGAAGTAGGTTTTACCCAGAGAGAGAGAGAGAGAGAGAAAGTGCTTATGTCTTTTTGTAGGGATTGCGATGTGTTACAAACTGATCTACATAATACTTATGTTAAACAAATGTAATAATAAATGAAATCGGTAAAAATCTAGTTGATTGACTTCTCGATTTCCGACCGAAAACAGACAGCACGCTATCAATTACAAATGTTCACTATAATTAGTAACTTAATCTTTGACCAAATCTGGTCTGTTATATGTTTTTGGGGTCGCTGAATACGAACTTGAAAAATGTATTGTTGGGTCTGATTCTTCAAATAAAAAATCTAGACGTGATGGAGCAAAACGGGCTTTAGATTCGTGTTTAGCGACCCCAAAATTTTTAATAGACCAGGTTTGGTCAAAGGGCTTTGATTGTTTTTTTTTTTTGTGGATCTTTAAAATATTTCGGGTTTGATCTGTTTTGATATATGTAATAAAAACTTAAAAAAGCCTTTCATTAAGTAAAATTTTATGATCGAAATATTAAACAAGAAAAAACGTTAACTTCGGTAGAACCGAATCTTAAATACCCGCCACACGAATCTTTAAAGAGTTTTTGAGTAATCATCAGTGGTCACCCAAGTTTAACACAATATTAATTTCAAATTTTGAGCTAAAAATACAGATATTATATAACAACATATTTCGCGAAAATATCTGGAAATGGGCGGTAAGTTTGTATGGGGGCTATACCTAAAAATGGGCGTGGCACCAAGATATTGGAAAGTTTGTTTGGGGGCTATACCAAAAAATGGGCGTGGCACATCTGATTTGACATTGGATGACATAAGAAGTGTTTTTAACTAAATTGGAGTGAATATATGCATAAATAATAACTTTTTCATAAAAAAATCTGAAAAAACGGACAGTTTATATGGAGGCTATGCTGAAAAGAGGGCGTGGCATCTTGGTTTTACCACTGGATGACAAAAGAAATGTTTTTACCCAATTGGGAGCGAATACAATCATAAATAATTAGTATTTTTATACAAAAAATCGAAAAAAAGGTAAGTTTGTATGGGGCTATACCTAAAAATAGGCGTGCCACTTTCATTCTCGAACTTAACACAGTCGTTGCCGAGAAAAGCTTAAGTTCCAAATTTCAGTATAATATCTTTATATCTTCAACAAAAAAGATGCCTAGAAACATACAGACAGACAGACAGACGAACAGACGGACATGGCTAAATCGATTCGTCTCGTCGAGCTGATCAAGAATATATATACTTTATAGGGTCTACGACGTCTCCTTCAAAGCGTTACAAACTTTCTGACAAACTGAATATACCCTTCACACTATGTGTGGCGGGAAAAAAAATAGATATGAAGGTTAAAGGTACCGGGACTAGCATATACTTGGCGTTCCCAGGTATAATTCATAATTCTCGTGGTTTCACAAAAAAAAAAAAATAAAAATTCCTTGAGTAAGCTTAAATCGCAAGTTTTTAAACGCGTAAGGAATCATTCTACGAGTCATTTCATCAGGAAAAAGATGTGTACCTGCTGCCTGCCCTTCTATACCAAAGGTAAACACAAAAAGGAGCACGTCTCTTTAACCAAATATAATTCTCCTACATATTTTCCAATGAAATAAATGACAGTTTTTTATAAAATATATAAAGCCTGCATTCGCTGGATACTCACTACAGATGCTGCAACAATCAAAGCGTTGTGCTCCGAAGGTTTATAGAGCTTATTAAAGCGTCCAAAATATGATACAAATGGCTGGAATGGAATAGTATAACATTTATGTCTTTTGAATCGATTAAAAGCCACTTTCAAGAGTAGAATTTTATATACGAAATATTATTTTACCGTTAAAATTTACCAGATATAACCCCAAAGCGATAGAAAATCCTAGCCAAAAGATGATTTTTTTTGACACTTTTTCCCTTTTTTTTTTTGGTGTTCCTTTTTAAAAAAAAAATTAATGAACCCATTCAGACTAGGCCAGATTTTTGAAAAAAATAATTTATTAAATTCTTTTTTCAAAATCTGTGCACGTACAACTCTTATTACGTATTAACATTTTCATTGCAATAATTAAAGAACTTAACTTGCTGAATTTTTTTACACGCCTATTTCCCATAACCGAAGATCCAAAACAGTTTGCCTTAAAGGTTTCTCGGTTGAGTGATATTATTGTCGCCTTTTATTTCTCAGAATTTGGTTTTGATTTTTTTTTTTTTTTTTGTAATATTTGCACGCACAGACAGTCACCTCTGCAACGAAATCATGCTGCCACTTCAGTCCTATTTTGCTCTGTCAATTTCCCTTTTTTTTATAGCATTATCTTTCCATATTGTTGTTGTTTTTGTTTTTTGCTATTTTGTTAATTAATTGCGGTCATTTTTGGGCACTGCTAGACACAGCAGGCAAAACAAAACAAATCTTCAACAATTTTACATACCCCCAAAAAAATTCCACCAAATGTCAGAGAGTGTCTTAAAACGCTTGCAGCGTTTAGTTAAGCTTATTTTTGTTGTTTTTTTTAAAGAAATAATTACAAAAAAAAAAATTGAATAAAATAGATGAAACACAAAACAAATGCTTTGCAAGTTCATGGCGCCAATTAGCAGAGATTTTATGGGGCAATTTCATTAAAAAAAAAAAAAAGAATCCTTCGAGTTTTCTTCTTCAATTTTTACAATAGCACAAGTGTAACTCATAGTTAAGTCCTTTATGCTTCTTAAATTGTGTTCTTCGCAGTCTCTGACTTCATCTATTTTTGTTTTTTTGTGTGTTTTTCAGTTTGCATAATTGTTATAAATGAGCCGGAGTGAGCTTAAGCAAAAGTGATTTATACGCTTTCATTATTTCGTATTAATTTCATTTTCATGTTTTTCCTGTTTTGTTTTTCGGCTTGTTACGAAGGATCTTTCAGTTTGCACAACGGAAATCAATCGTGCTTATTGCTATGTTTAATCAAATTTTTGCCTCTACTTCATGCAAAATTGACTTTACCAATTAAATGAAATAAATCAAATTTTGTCATGAATCAACGCAAACATAGCACACACTTATATGGAAATGTGTTTCCATTTCCTAAGTCAACTACTTGGCTCACAAAATTTTATTAGAACTTTTTGAACGGACGTTGTTGTCGTGCGACAAGAAAATTGGCACCAATTACTTCTTACACGAAACTCGTCTGGGTTTCACGCATTTCAAATTTGTACAAGACGCGTCATGCTCATAAATGTTTTATATGTGCGGAAGAGTTTGCCTGGGTGCCATAAGGGGGCGTTGCTGTCTGGTCTGTTCTGGTGTGTTAGGTGTTTGGCGTTCTACACGCAATTGAATTAAAGTGATGTGAGGTGTGCTGCTGCATATGACGCGTGTAAAAAGAAAATAAATATTCAACGTCCAGAATTCATTGTTAAACATGCAAACAGCAGCGTTAACGACTTTCATAAAATATGTTGCATATATGTGGCATACATTGAACAGTTGTTCTGTGCTAACACTTAACATTCGGTTCAAAAGGCACAAGTAATTTTGTATATTAATCTCAAGAGAGTTTATACAAATCCATGTTGTAAATATTTGAACAGGTGCTATAACTCTCCGAAACCAACTATTTTCTATAAAAGAAAATGAAATGTTTGCCAGATTTGGTTTCTTAAAAAAATAATTGATTTGTCCAAAAAATGTATAAAATTTTGTTCGGGCATAGAGGTTAAGTAAAAATGTTTAGTAAAACACACGGTGCGTATGTGTTAATACTTACTAAGGACATGTGTACGTATATTTGTATGTGTGTATGAGTTTGAATTTATATATTTAGGCGAACGCGTTCGTTGGACAAACTAAAATTATTCCTTAAGGATTTCAAATAATTTGTTTTGTCTGGGTGCAATGTAAATATTAATTGATTATATTATTTAATTTTATAAAGCAAAAGGAAAAGAATAGACTGAAAAAAAAAAAAGGAAAACCATGAACACGTCGCACAAATCTTTAAATAGTTTGTGTTCAACAGTGGCTAAAGGGGGATCAACGGCATGACACAACACAAGTTTATACACAATATTGGTATAGAAAAAAATGGTAAAAATGTTTCTATGTCCGCTATCAACGTTGAAATTGTCCCACCGATGAGTCCTACATTTTACATTTTAATGTAAACAATGCAAGTAAATTGAAATTGCCCTATAACAATGCCTAACGCATAATCGGTTCATTTAAGAAGTCGATTTTCTAATTTTCCAAACAAAAATGTGTTGCTTTTTTAACTTTTTAAAAAACAACAAGAAAAAACGTTAACTTCGGTAGAACCAAAGCTTAAATACCCGTCACACGAATCTTTAAAGAGTTTATGAGTTATCATCAGTGGTCGCCTAAGTTTGCACACAATATTAATTTAAAATTTGAGCTAAAAATACAGACATGTATAACAACATATTACTTGAAAATATCTGGATATGGGCGGTAAATTTGTATGGAAGAAACACCTAAAAATGGGCGTGGCACCATGATATTGGAAGAGTTTTTACCCAATATGGAGTAAATACATGAATAAATAATAACCATTTTCATACAAAAAATCGAAAATGGTCCGAAAGTTTGTATGGGGCTATACCTAAAAATGGGCGTGGCACTCTCATTCTCGAACTTAACATAGTCGTTGCCGAGAAAAGCTTAAGTTCCAAATTTCAGCTTAATATCTTTATATCTTCAATAAAAAAGATGCCTAGAAATATACAGACAGACGGACATGGCTAGATCAATTCGTCTCGTCGAGCTGATCAAGAATATATATACTTTATGGGGTCTACGACGTCTTCTTCAATGCGTTACAAACTTTCAGACAAACTGAATATCACCTTCAAACTATGTGTGGAGGGTATTAAAAGTATTTTGGGTAAGATCAAAAAAAGTGGTATTTTTGTAGTATGTTTTAAGCTAGCCCCAGCCCATTTTGGTAGCAAAAATAAACAAGAAAGAACGCTGAAGTCAAGTATGCTCGTCTGCAAGATATCCTGTACCAAATCTATATGTACCGTAAGTTAATTCGTATCTTTGTATACTCGTATACTTTATTATATTGGATTTTTAAAAAAAACTTGAAAAATGGGGTTACTTTTGTTGGTCGTACCCATATTGGGATATTTTACTGGGACTATCATTGACATAATTTATACTAAATTTGAACTTCCTAGAATAAAAAACAATGCCGTTTTAATGAAAAAACCCAAAACTTCTCCTTAAAATGGAGAAAAACCGTTTGCAAGTGAAAAACTTGACGACTCAGGAGAGTCTAAGTTTCAAATATGGTGGCCTTATCGCTTAGAGTCTCCGAGATAATCTCTCTCATACGTCAGACAGCATGACGGACGGCATGACGGGATAGCTAGTCCGACTCCCCTTCCAATGCTGTTCAAGAATATATATACTTTATAGGGTCTATCTTGCCTCCTTTTGTCTGTTACATACATTCACACAAACTTAGTATACCCCCTTTTACCCTTTGGGTACAGGGTATAAAAAGAAAATGGTTAAAATGCCATCAAAAAGAGCTGAAGGAATATGCTAGTATTGGTATTAAATTTTAAACTAAAAATACAGATACAACAATAATTTTCTTGAAAAAAATCAGAAATAGGAATTAAGTTTATATGGTGCTGTACAGTATAGTGGCCCGATCCGTATCATATCGGTGGTGTGTACTAAGGATGATATAAGGTGTGTTTTCAAACAATTTGAAGTGAAAACATTCATAGAGTAACACTTATTTTTATGCAAGAATTCGAAAAAGGGCGATTATTTGTGTGGGGCTATTCCTCAGAGTGGGCGTGGCATTCTGAATTTTACATACAAACTACCTAGCACCAAGAAAATCTTAAATTACGAGCTTCAGCTCAATTTCTTTAAAACTGAGCGAATAAGTCACCTCTCAACTGACAGACGGACTGAGAGACAGGCTAACAGATGGACATTCACAGGCGTACATAGCTAGATCGATTCGTCTCGTTGAGCTGTTTAAGAATTTATATACTAAATGGGTTCTACGACGTCTCCTTCTATGCGTTACAAATTTTCAGACAAGCTGAATATACCCGTTCATACTATGTGTGGCGGGTATAAAAAAAAGAAAGTCAAAAATTCAATATAATCAAAAATAATAAACGTTCAGCGGAAATTCTGATATTTATTCAATCCAACTTTTATTTTACTAAGAACTAAAAATTGTTGTTAAATTTAAAATTTACTTTTTTAGAACTACAGGTACGGAGATAAATATTGTAGTAAGGTGAAAAAGTGCCAGCAACAGTTTGAATTTATTTGAAAATTACAACAGCACACAGGTGGGTGTGATTGATTCAAATTTGTAAAATGTTTTCGATGGAAAAGAAATTGACAATTTTGTGGCTACATAAGAATTCTTTGCGGTAAATAAATTCTTTGATTTGAATTTCAATTAAGATGGAAGCATATACATGCAAACGAATGAGTTAACGAAAGTTCTACCGCAAATACGAAAAGTTAGAAAAAATTTCTGAAAAATATGGTTTCTAAATGAACAAAAAAGAATAGATAAAACAAGAAAAAAAGTTAACCTCCGGTTAACGTTTAACGTTTACAGGTATATAAGCTTCAGTCCAACCAAAGTTAACGTTTTTCCTTGTTATATCTTACAAAAAAATGGAAATAGTAACACTGATCTCTTTGTAGTCATGCCTATCTGAGCGTCGTATGAATTATCGATCTTAACGACAAAAGAGATGAATCATTTTTAACTTAAGACTTTAATTCTCAGGAATCATTTCCATGTACTCATTTCGCCTTAAGGCCAAACTTCCTCCTCGTCTAAGAGACATTCACATCAGAGACCAGGGAACATAGACATTGATATGTTTGTTGGAAAGATTTAAAAGATTTAAAGATTTTTAAGTTATATTATCCTAATCCTTGAAAACTTCACTCATTAAGCATACTTTTGATAGCCTCCTCGTATGTGTATGTACATTCAAGCGCAGCTGTTGCTCTTACAATTGCTTTGCTCAGCACACATTTAAGAATTTATCTCAACCGCAAAACAGATTTGTATTTGAGTGTGTGTGTGTGTGTGTGTACTTATATGTGACGCAGGCAACACAAGTTATCAACTAAATTCAATTGCTGCCTGATTTGATTGTATTTTCTGCCTCAAATACCTTATTTCGATTTTTATTTTATTTTTTTTTTTTTACTCCTAACTCTGCGTTCTATTTTTATATTTTTTTTTTTGCTTTTGTAGAGAAAATTGATTAAATATCAAATTGCATGTATCACAAATGTAGACATACATAAAAACGCTTCGAGTTAACAAAATATTTTACAGCAACTGTTGCGAGTCCTTTACTAATACATTTACACACACACACAGACTTAATTTACAAGAACAATTTCGTGCTTTTGCTCTTGTCAATCTTTTCAAATGAAATGCAATTGAAGCATACGCTTAATAAACTTCAACTCAACTGTACCCGAAGTCAATTCTTCTTCTTCTTCTTCTTCTTTGCTTAAATACTTTTTCTGTGTGCGTTAAGCCTCAAACCGTTGCGTATACAGTACGTGCCTGTTTTGTTGCAGAGATTTTTAGATTCATTCACATTCACATTCAGCTTCTCTTCTTCACCACCTTTCTTTAGTTGAAAGCATTTTTAAATGACTGAGTCCTTTTGGTTTTGATTGCTGTTTCCTTGCATGTGTAAGGGATACGTGTACGTCAAAAAAGTTGTCAACACCAGTCAGTCAAAGCATCAAATTTTTTTGAGCTTCTGGATTCAATATTTTTTCATGCCTCTCTGCTCCTGTTGCTGCTCCTTAGCATTTATTTTGTCGTTTCGTGTACGTGTTTTGCATGCTCGATTTTTACTTAGTCTCGAAATGAGTATTTGCGACAGCTGTACTACAATATATATAAGTATTAAGGCCTTATAGCTTTTGTCTCTTATCCTTAATCTGTTGGTCTTTGGTTCTATTGTTGTCGAAGTATGTATTGTATCTGCTTTTGTTCATTTCATTTACAATGCATGTTAGTAATTTTGATAAATTTCTAATTGATATTTATTTTTAGACAATATTGTTGTTATGCATTATTGCTGCTAAGATTACCTACATTCGACTTTAGTATTAATTAAATTCTAGAAGTTTTGTTTAATTGTATAGTTTGATTGTAATTATTAATTTTACTCAGACATGATTGCATTTACAAGTGGAAAGATATTTATCATTTTGAGTAGAATTGTGGTTAATAATGGATATGCAAGAGTAGATATGTACATACAAATATTAAATTTAATATCTTTGTTGTTTTAAAATGATTTAAATTTTGTAATGAAAATTAATCTGAGCAAAGAGATATTCATTTCATTAAGTTTAAAAAAAAAAATACAATAATATAGAAAATAAAATTAAATTGCAACGTACCACTACAGCACCGCAACAATAATAATCAGAATTATGTGTTTTATCTATTTTTCATTGTATTGGATTAAATTAGTTTTTCGTGGAATTTATGCAAAACACTTTATGGAAAATGTTACATGTTTGTGCCATAAGCAAATCGCATTTTCCAACGAAATTTATTTATTGCAATAAGATGTCATTTTGCAGAAACTATAATTTAAATGCAAATGCAATCGATTGATTACATATTTTTCTACGAAATAAAGTAAATTTATACAAAAGCTGATTACCATAATTACTTAGCTTGCCATTTCTATATACATATCTTTATATATAGAAGATTAATTTCTATGTCCGCTATGGACGTTGAAACCATTCAACCGATGAGTCCCAAACTGTTTTTTTTTTTAAAAGGTGACAATACAAGTAAATAAAATACAACTTAAAGAATGCATTTGACAAATTCGGTTCAATTATGAAGTCGATTTGAAAATTTTCTAGTACAAAAAAAGGTTTTGCTTTTTTTTTATATTTTCATTATTCTAATGCAATCAAAAATCAAAAACAAACAAACAATAAACAGCTGATTACAGCGTATCCCAAAATATTTTGGGTACGCTGCAATCAAAAAACTGGTATTTTTTAGTATGTTTTTATGTTAACAGCAGATGCAAAACAGAGAAGAGTCGAAAGAGCAGCCAAAATGCCGTACAACGTTATAGGACACGCCGAGTATCCGCTAGTTTAAAATGAAATAACTGCATTAAAAGCTTTGAAATAAATAATTACAACAATAAATTTCTATGAAAATTCGAAGTTCTAAAAAAATCGAATATGTACATATGTTGGCAAACTTATTATGCTAATAAATGGAGCGACACGTCCTTCTCTCGAATTTAATTTTGATGTCAAACTTTAAATTTTCAAAATTTCGGATTCAATATGTTGATTGAAAAAGATTTTAAAATGAAAATATGAATTTTTTTTTAGTTTTACGACTAGGGAACCTTCTCTTGTTGAAAGCGGAATACAAGCTCTCGGCTAAGTTGCTAGATTAAAAAACACTTATCTTAACAATCGTCGGCCATATTGGATCCGCCATTTTGAGTTTTCAAAATCATACAACAAAATTTGAATTCAGCGACCTAGAAAACACTCGAATGACAAGTTTCAAGCAAATACACACAGTTTTAAAATTATTCGCCATTTTTAGTTCAACATATTCAAGCCGCCATTTTAAAATGAAATTGGAGTAAAGCCAATTTTTATTTAATTAGAGCCATCTAATCCAAATCACCTATCAAACAAAACAAAAATTTGTTTTTAGTTAACCTAAATAGGTGGCTTAATTCCCTTACAAAACAAGCTTTTAGATTTCATCCCCTCCTAATGTTGTGAAATGAAAACTGGAAGCAAACTAATGCTTCGGCGAATGCCAAGTCCTTACATAAGTTTGCCTAATGTTAGATTCTCTAGGTTGTGTCAAACTTTTCACTCGAACTTTTATTTTTGGGCGCCTGTTTTATAGCTCCCCAAAACAATAAGATAATGGATGGTTTGTACATAGAATTTTTGGTGACACACACTCTAAAGAGTGGGAAAAATGAGCAAACTGACACGAATAAATTATTAACTTCTGCGTATGTAATATTTAGTATCAACTTAAAAATGGTTCTAATTTTTATATTCTCATTTTCACACGTTTTGACCCACTTCTGTCTTTAAGGCTTAGATAAATTGTTAAAGTTCCGGAGAGTTTTCATTAAAAACAGTCAGGTGGATCGGAAACGATTTTATTTCGATAAAATTTTGTTTATTTGACTGAAAAATAAATCCAAATTTGCAATAATTGCAATTCGTGAACTGGTACATATTTTCTTTATACCCACATGTAGTGTGAACGGACAAGTCTATCTACACAAGTTTGTTTGTATATCCATCTGTCTGTTTATTTAGTTCTATGCGATTCACTCGTGCAATTTCAAAAATATTGAAATTTAAAATTTAAGTTATTCTCGGCAACGACTATTTTTTTTATCATTCAAAATAGGTGTATAACTTACCAAACCACAAAATAAACAAATCGATTTTTAACATAATCAAACATTTTTCTAGCCCAAGCTGTGGTCTTGTAATACTGACCGAATGAATTTTAAACAAGGAAAAACGTTATAATCGGTGGAACCGAAGCTTAAATACTCGTCACACGTTTTTTTAAATAGTTTATGTGATATCATCAGTGGCTTAGATGGAACTTCGAGTTGTAATGGGTGGAAATCAATGGAGTGATACAACTCAAGTTACGACTCAATATGTAATAAAAAATAAAAATAAAGATATAACAATAATTTTCTTGAAAAAATCAGAAGATGAGAGGTAACTTTGTATTGGTATATAAGCCCGATTCTTATCATATCGGTGGTGTGTACATAGGACGGTATTAGATATGTTTTTTCCCAATTTTAAGTGAATACATTTATACAAAAATTCGAAAATGGGCGGTAAGTATATACGGAGGCTATACCTATAAATGGGATGGACACTTATGTTTTACTCAATTTGAAGTGAAACCATTCACAAATTATTACTATTTTTATACAAAAAATCCAAAAAAAAGAGGTAAGTTTGTATGGTGGCTTTGTCTTTCATTTTCGTACTTAACCTAGTTTTTGCCGAGAAAAGCTTAAGTCAAAATTTTAGTTAAATATCCTTAATACTAAGCGAATGAATCGCAACAACGTCAAACAGACAGACGGACAGACAGACAGACGGATATGAATAGATCAACTTGTCTCATCGATCTGATCATGATTATTTATATACTTTATGGGGTCTATGACATCTCCTTCAATACGTTACAAACTTTCAGACAAACTGAATATACCCATTTACACTATGTGTACCAGGTATTAAACTAAAAAATTCGTGATAAAATCTGTTCAGCATAGTAACGCCTTTTGCATGTTTAAGACATTTTTTAAATAAAAATTGACTAAAAATTGTTGCTGCCCAATTTTCTGTTGGACTAATTGCTTACGCGGTAACTGCATCCTTTGTATTTCATTTTGAGTAAAAATTCATTTCACTGCACTGTAATATTTAATTACCAATTTGCTCAGTTCCTAATTAGTATGACTTTCGGCTGATATAAAGGCAAAATAAAAATACTGCTCAAAGAAATTTGAGAGATAACAAAAAGAAAGAAAAATAAACCACAAAAGCTGAAGGCTGTCAATTAGTCAGCTACATATGTTCACAAAGCACACAGACAATGCAGCTACAAGCCATTCATGTACATACATATATAGTAGTATATGTGTATCTATCTATCAAACTTAGCTCCTGAATGTCCGTTCAGTGTTCAGTAAATATGTATTCAAAAGGCGTATGTTTGTAAGCGATCTAAGCGGATTGCAAACATGCAAATGCGAATGTTGTGCATTTTAAGTTACAAGAATCAACAAAGCAAAAATGGCCATAACAATGGCGTAAATGTGAAATAGTGAATGCTGCTTTAGCGAATGGTGAACATGGATAAAAGAACAACAACAACAACAACTGACTTTTATATTGTATACACATATGTACTGCAGCAGCATATCCTGTTGCTGACATTGTTAACGCATGAAAAGTGACAGACTACGGCTGTCATTTTAGTTGATATTGTTGTTGTTGTCGCTGCTGTTGCTCAGTTATTTTGTTCCCTTTTATGCTCTTCAGTTGCATTTCGATTGTATATGTGAGAAAGTCAGAAATAAGTAGTACGCTGACACTGCAGATACATTGCGTAAACCTTTTCTCATACTTCTACTTCAGACCAGTTTCATCTGGAGATCGAGTTCTTTTATTTCGCCAATTTTGGAGTATTTTGCAGTTAAAATAATATTGCAAACGAGTTTTTTCAGAACAGCAACAAAACACTTTGACACTTTATATACATTTTGACCAATAAATACAAACCCATTTTGTAGTGAGATACTATTCTAAAAAAGTATCTCATACTACTGAAAATTCTCATGCTGCTTTTTTGTATTTTTTTAACCCCACTTTTCTCACTACTCTATATAACACACACTGTCCACTTCACATTCCTACATTGTTATTGCTTGCTGTCCTGCTTGTTGCAAACGATTTGTATTTTTAACGTTTCCATTGTTTCATTCATTTCGATTCGATTCAATTCGTTTCGATTGAGTTTTATTTTCGAGGTTTGTTTTCGATGCGTGACAAAAATAAACTTATTGTCCATTTGCCGCTTCTTGTCAGGGATTTCAACATTTTTTTTGTTTTTGTTTTAAACTTTTTTTTTTAGCTGTATGTGTGAATGGCTGTGTGTGTATACGAATGAGCAACGCTTTCATGCTATATTTGCGTGCTGCTCTTGCTTTGTGTTGAGTTGTTGATTGGGTTTTGATTAATGTCATTAGACAACACAAATTGAGATATTTATTTAGATACACTTTTTTTTTCTTTTTTGGTAGTATTTTAGCTTATTTGTAGTAAATATCAAAAAGAAGCAGTAGGAGGCATGACCGATCACATTAAGTAAATATTTTTTTTATTTACATCGAATGGTTATTTGACATAAAAATAATATCTAAGATTGGCTCTAGACAATATTATTAAAATTCGATTTTTCGTTTTTTTTTTCTTCTTCCGATTTAATAGTAATTCAAATGTCTGTCTTAAGCTCATTTTGTGGAATTACCTTCAAAGCGTTTGTCAAAGCTGCTTGTCTCACTGTTATAATCTTTATCAGTGTACCGTTCTCGCCGGAGCGTCTTCAACCATTCGAACACGTGTCCAGCCCAGTGCAATCGTTTATACCTGATGCGCCTGACTATATCGATGTGATCATATAGCTGGTACAGCTCGTGATTCATGCGAGTACGGTAATCGTTGTCCACTCTGACAGGGCCAAGGATTTTACGAAGAATTTTTCTCTCAAATGTACCCAACGCCGATTTGTCTGCCTCTGACATGACCCATGTCTCTGCGCCATACATCAGGAGCCCAAGTAGACGAAGTTTTCTACAACGTCGAAGGTGAAATTTCCCATAGTCACAGAATCCTTAGGTCGTGTTATTGATTTGCGAGAGGATACCAAGTACTTCGCCTTACTTTCGTTCACCGCCAGTCCCATCTTACGGGAATTCTCTTCAAAATCGTTGAAAGCCCAGCTCACCGTACGTGGATTATTGCAGATTATGTCGATATCATCGGCATACGCGAGCAGCATAGTTTCTTTTAAGAAAATGTTGCGCGTCAAATCGACGTGTGGGCATTTGCGTAGTATATACTCCCTGTCTGGAAGCCTATCTTGGTGTCAAAGGGGTCGGAGAGATGTTTACCGACCCTGACAACGCTTTGAGTGTTTGTCAGCGTCACCATACAGAGGCGAACGATTTTTGCCGGGATCCCAAGTTCAGTCAGGGCTTTAAAGAACTTTGATCTGATTGGCGTGTCAAAAGCGGCTTTGAAATCGACGAAAAGGTGGTGTGTGTCGATATGCTTCTCCTTGGACTTTTCCAGGATCTGGCTCAGCGTGAATATGGAGTCGGTAATCGACTTCTTCGGTCTAAAACCGAACTGGTATTGTCCAACAGTGCTTGCTTCCGATTCCGACATATGGTAGAGAATAATTCAAGCTTTAAAATACAACACATATTGTAGATGGCGCTATAGGTGACTAAGATATGGTTCGTGTCTTAAATATTATTTGACACACTGAACAGTCATGGCCATTTAATTTAGAGACAATAAAGAGTAGGACACATATTGTACTTGTAGTTCAAATTTTGTTTGTAATTACCGAACCGCCTTTTAAATCGTACCACAAAATTTTCGATCGTTTTACGCCGGATCATGAACCGAGCTAGTTCTTCTGAAAAAAATATGGCTTTGAACGAAGACCGAACCTTATTAGAGGTTCGATTCGAACCGGTTCTCCATTTCTTTAAAAAATCTTTTTATATTAAATATTATTATATTCTAAAATGTACTTGAGTTTTTTTTAACTTATGGCGAAGTATAAGCGAAAATGTTATTACAAGTTCTCGTGTGATAATATTAATATATATATTTAAGACGTCCTATTTCGGGTCCTTTTGTTTTGGCTATAAGTTCGCTTTGTGATCATAAGAGTAAAATCAATCTGAATGTCACTTTGGGATCAGCGAAGCGCGCTAAGTACGATGATTTTACCAGAAAATGTAAGTAACACAGCTCAGAGATTGCTGAGTTTTTACGCAGTCACAAATATAATACTTACTTACTTCTCCTCAGTAAAATAGGTGCTCATATTAAGTAGGCAAAATTTTATCATTTGACGTAAGGTAATTTTTAAAAATTACTTTTAACCGAACCGAACCATGGTTTGACATTGACTAAAAATCGGTTTGTGAACCGAACCAGCGGTTCAAAGGCATTGCAAACCACTGAACTGAAAAGCGGCAATATTTCTAGTGGCTTGCAGCCCTGCTTTTAATGGAACACTGCCCTAGTCTATTTTGCCCGTCTCACATAGAGTAAACGCGTATTATTAGTTTTTCGGAAACGTTTGCAACGAATAAAAGAAGGCATCGTAGATCTTTTAAAGTATATGTATTTAGGTATATTGTTTGTCTGTCGACCTATCTGTCGGTCTATCTGTCTGTCCGTCTGTCGGTACCGCCTGTCTGTCCATCTGTCCGTCCATCTGTCTGTCCTTCTATCTGTCTGTCTGTGTGCCTGCCTGTCCCTAGGTCTGTCCGTTTGTCTGTCTGTCCGACTGTTTGGGTCTACGCGTTTTATTAGGTCAGTTTAAACGATATAAAGCAGAAATTTGGAACTTAAGCTTTTCTTGGTAACAGAAACAGATTCCCAAGCTCACTTTTATGTATAATTTCCAAGCAAACAGGCCGTCCATTTTCGAGTTTTTGTATGAAAAAGATACAATTTATGAATGTATTCACTCCAAAATTGATTTAAACCAAGTCAACCTTTGTATATACTACTGATTTGATAAGGATTGGACCATTACAACATATAGTCCCAATACAAACGGGGCTTTGAACCTCACCCAACCCCATTTGTAAAAAATAATCTACGCCTCTACTGATTACATTTAACTTTATTGATGTTGCATGTACTGTAAAAGTGCTGCAAAACTGATGCTGCACCCACCTTCTATTTTGTATTTCAAAGCTTTTGAAAGCAGACAACCTCGCGAATTTCGAAGAAATTGAGAAAAAGTGAGTTTCGTTTGCTCATTACTTTATCTCTTATAACAAAAAAAAAAAAAAAAAAAAAAAAAAAAATGTTAATTTCAGCGAATATTTCTAACTATCTGAGTACAGGGAATATTTTAATTTAACAACTCATACCTTACAGATTTTCATAATTACGTTGACTTTGCTCTAATTATACTATTTGGTGTATTTTTAAAGTTTCAGCTAAACTGAAAACTGAATGTTTACTTTAATTTTTCTTAAAACTGCAAAGATTTTTGATTTTAATTTTAAGGAATAATTTTTTTTTAATGGTATTTCAAACGCAGCAGCAGTAATTAGTTTGTAATTCCAAGAAATAAACTTACCGCATGAAAAATTTGAACATGCGCTTCTTATTATTGCATTCTAATTAAAAGTAGCTTCAATTTATACAGAAATTGGCGCAATAATTAAACACTGCAAGTGTTGAGGAGTAGTTTGGAAGAGACATCGATGAAATTCCATGAAAGCAGCGACGATTTGAAACTTTAAACCCAAAGATTAGTGGAAATTCTACTTCACAGTTCAAACTAAAAATGAATGTTTCGATTTTTATACCCTGTACCCAAGGGGTAAAAGGGTATATTAAGTTTGTGCGAATGTATGTAACAGACAATAGGAGGCAAGATAGACCCTATAAAGTATATATATTCTTGATCAGCATTGGAAGGGGACTCGAACTAGCTATTTCAATATGTCCGTCTGTCTGTCTATCCGTCTGTCCTTCTGTCTGCCGAATGAAAGAGATTATCTCGGAGACTTTAAGAGATAGGGCCAAACGGTTTTACCCTAGCCCCATTTTAAGAGGTAACCCCCATACAAATCTACCCCAAAATTCTGGGTTTTTGCATAAAAACATCATTGTTTCTAATTCTAGGAAGTTAAAATTAAGTAGAAATTATGTCTAATAGTCCCAATGAAATATCCCAATATGGGTGAGACCAACCAAATTTTAGGTATAGCCCCCAATACAAATGTACCCCAAAATATTGTGTTTTTACACAAAAACATCATTGTTTCTTATTCTAGGAAGTCTAAATTAAATATAAATTATGGCTACGAAAGTCCCAATGAAATAGACCAATATGGGTAGGCCCAACCAGATTTTTGTTATAGTCCCCATACAAAGATAAACCCGATTTTTTTAGTATTTCTATGAAAATTCAATGAGGTATGGTACTAAAATAGAACCGATCTTAAGGTTCATAAAGTTTGGGTACAGGGTTTCTTGCAGTCGATCATACTCGAATTCAGCGTTCTTTCTTGTTTTTACTGCATAAGTTTTGCCACATTCACAAAAAAAAAAAAAAATTAATGAATGAATGAAAAATCACAATTTGGCATGGTAAGTTTCACGATATTAAGTACTCAAATTTCACATACTCGTACTAATTAGTCTCACAATGTGCAACAGCAGCAACAGCAGCGACAGCAGTGGCAGCGGCAAACTTCTCAATTTGCAGTCTTTCATTTTCGGGCACTTTGCCAGCGCAAAGAGGAAAAGTAATTTTAAATTGCTCTTCACTGCTCTACGACATTGTAAAAAGCCAAACAAAAATGACTGCACATGCTTTGTGTTTGCTATTTCATGCACTGCAAATACGAGTATTAAAGCTCAAATTCAAAATGCTTTCAAGTCTGTTGCATACCAGCAGCATGCAGCAGCATGGTTGTTTCGAGTAAACAAACATTGAATCCTTCGTATGAGTGTGCACGAATGAAAATGATTCTACATTTTGTATAAAATTTTTAAAAACCTCTACTCTGTCTGTCTGTCTGTCTGTCTACGCAACATTGATGAAAAACTTGCCTGAGGTATGCATTTCAATATTTATGAAAAATTTTTCTGACTTTAGTCTGGAACTGTCAACAAGTCAGATTGCATTTCAAAAGAGTATGCTGCATACCTACTGAAGTGGTCATAATGTTTGTTCTATTTATTCAAGTGCAAGTAATTAGTTTCTATAATTTACTAAATGACTTTAAATGTGACAAGCAATTTATTTTATTTTATTATAGCTACCAGGAATATATGAATAATTTTTGATTATTTAAATATATTTTTTCAAAAGAAAGATAAATATTAATTTAGCTTGCTGTCAATTATTAAATGTGACAGTTCATATATTTTGTATTTATAAATTTAATTTGAAATAAGTTTAGATTAAAAAAAATCATTTTTTTCTGCTCGATTAACATTTTAAATATGCACATTATGTGTCAATATTTTTACACATATCTACTAAAAAAAAAACTATCTCAGAATCATAAATGAACGCATGAATGACTTTTAGAAACTTTCTATTTAGTTTGAGTACGTGTGTGGGAGTTCTCACAATAGTTTTTCAAATACAGTTATAAAAAAGAAAGAGTATTGCCCGGAAAATTATCAACAACAAAGAAATTTGCAAAAAGTTTTCCATTTTCATTTTTATACCCTATA
The DNA here is from genome assembly GCA_018903435.1 of Leucophenga varia. Classification (NCBI taxonomy): domain Eukaryota; kingdom Metazoa; phylum Arthropoda; class Insecta; order Diptera; family Drosophilidae; genus Leucophenga; species Leucophenga varia. Next base: position 190,799 of record JAEIFJ010001407.1, read on the forward strand.
CCCAAAGGGTAAAAAGGGTATATTAAGTTTGTGCGAATGTATGTAACAGACAGAAGGAGACTAGATAGACCCTGCAAAGTATATATATTCTTGATCAGCATTGGAAGGGGAATGGAACTAGCTATGACTGTCTGTCCGTCTGTATGTCTGTCTGTCGTATGAGAGAGATTATCTCGAAGACTATAACAGATAGGGCCACCATATTTGAAACTTAGACTCTTCTAAGCCGTCAAGTGACCACTTGCAAACGGTTTTCTCTAGACCCAATTTAAGGGGTACCCCCGATACAAATGTACTCCAAAATTTTTGGTTTTTGCACAAAAACGTCATTGTTTCTTATTCTAGGAAGTCTTAATTTGTTATAAATTATAACAAATTAAGATAATAAAATATTCCAATATGGGTGGGACCAACAAAATTATAGGTATAGCCCCATACAATTGTATCCCAAAATTCTGGGTTTTTGCATAAAAATGACATTGTTTCTTATTCTAGGAAGTTCAAATTTAGTATAAATTATGCCTAGGATAGTCCCAATGAAATAGACCAATATGGGTAAGCCCAACAAAATTTTATGTATAGCTCCCATACAAAGATATACCCGATTTTTTTAAGTTTTTCTATGAAAATCCAATTCAATGATGGTAGTGGTAGTGTATCTTGTAGTCGAGCATACTCGACTTCTTGTTTTTTTATGGCAATGACTTTCTTAAACTTTCGAACAACTTCAATGAAGTCTTTGGTTACAATATTATTAGTAATTGAAAGCAGCAAATGTATCTTTTGTACGAGTATACTCGTTTAAAACTATAACAAAAGCCAAGCCAAGTAAATGGCGTGTATCTTTTTTTATGTGCTTAACGAGATTATTTGGGTCAGTTCATTAAATAATTTCGAAATATTCACATGTGTAGTACACAATTTGACTTGACTTTATTTGCATTGTTCTTGATTTTGTGTCTTGTATATTTTGCTGTGAACAAACAACAAAAGCTTGCAGCAACATCTGATGAAAGGATAACAATAATAATAAAAATAAAAATAAGAATAACAGTTGAAAGAAGAAGCAAACAAACTTCATTGCAGTTGTTGTGCATAGCACGTATTTACTATGGAAATGCATTTTGCATATACAACAGCCACAGTACGAGTTGAGTATAGCTTAAGGGCACACCGGAAGCGGAAATGGGCTTGAGTGTATTTGTGCGCGTGTCCATTGCTATCAGCTGCATCGACTATGTATATACAATGTGTGCGTGTGTGTGAATGTGTTTTTGCGTTTGTACACTTTAAGCCTTTGCATTTTATTTAGTGTGCTTTCTGGCGTAATAAACGCTGCTGCACGCCTGCATTGAAATTAAAATTTGTTCACATAAAAGTGCGCTTTTATTGAATAACGAAAATGTATAATGTATACAAATATATAGTTAATCGATTAGTATTCATTTTTTTTTTTCCTACTAGATGCATCGATTCAATTACGCTAAAATTTAAGTTTGTAGATCTGAATTCATAGTAGGGCAGACCGGGGCTGTTTGTAGCAAATTTTGTTTCAGATGCATTGGTAAGCATATTGCAACGATTTTAATTCGATTCGATAGTTTGTCTTATTGGAAATTCTTTGCTTTACAATTTCGCAGAACATTGCTTAGGCGTTAGGTCTTTTTGATCGATTTCTGAAACAAAATTTTCCAATTCAATTAGTCCCGAGGTTTGGCAAAGAGCATATTATGTTTGAGCTAAATTGTAGAAGACGTAATAAGCATATATATACTCTTGGTTAGCATCGAAAACCAACTTGATGAGCTTTGTTCGTCTGTCCGCTATTCGATCCATCCGTCTGTACGTGTGATTGCCGTATAAAAACCAACCAAAGCCTTTTTACGTTAAAACGTACAAATAAAACTATGATTGATTTCGAAAGTGCACATATGAACAACTTTTTGTTCGAAATTAACCAAAAACATTTTTGCGAATCCTGTATCGTTGTTTATAGTCCCAAGATCCATCACAAAAATTTCAAGTGTCTTGCTCATCTCCAACGCTTGCAAATTCAAATTAAAGGAAATTTCTTTGTTCCTAACAGACCCGAACTCCCCAACAATAATTAGCTGCATATCTTCTTATATATAAAAAGAAGTGTACATTTTGATTGTCACTTCATAACTTGAGAATGGCTCGACCGATGTCCATAAAATTGCAGGGGAAGGTGCAGGGAGGAGTTCAACCATTCTTAAGTTTTAAATTTTTTTTTTGAAAATATTCAACATTTAAAAAAAAAAAAAAATTGTTTTCGGTCCGACCTAACGAAAAAAATCGATCCAAACTAGTACACAAACTCACATTCATTTGATTTAATCTAAGCTGAAAATAATCGTAATTTTTCAAGTATTTTAGAGAAGTGAGAAGGTACTGCGAAGTTAAAAAAAAAATGGAAGGGGCATGACCACCTTAAAGCAACCTAAAAAAAAAATAATCGTAGTTTTGCAACTAATTGAACTAAACATATGAAATTTTGTATATGTACATAGCCCTAGCAATGCCGGGTAGTTCAACTAGTATAGTATATAGTTTGCGCTACAGCCGATTATTGGCCTTGGCACCATGTAGGGTTTCGAACCATTGGTTGTAGTCTATATACAGTATAGCTATACTTAAGCTCGTCGATAACAATTTGGGTTACCAATCAAGCGGATGTCTTTCAAGATCTGGTCCTTCCAACGCAGCAAGCTAAACGTCTCTCTGCCGGCCCCTTCGATTTGATTCACGTCTTGCTATTTTCTTATCGGAGACTCTGTATCCATCCAATACAGATGACCAGCGTAGGACAGCTTTATGCATTGGATGTTCCTGACTATGTCGATTTCAGTATATAGCTTGTACAGCTCATCGTTCGTGCGAGTACGGATGTCATTTCCCAAAGATTCTCCGAAGTATCTTTTCTCAAACACGCCCTACGCCGACTTATCCGATTTGGTCATGACTCATGCTTCTGAGCCAAACATCAGGTTCGGTATTATCAGCAATCTTGTAGCATTTAATTTTTGATTCTATGGACAGAAGTCTAGTTTGCATTTGCTTACCAAGACCAATATTGGAACGAGTTATTCTTCGTTTAATTTCCTGATTGGTGTTGTTGTCGCTGTGGCACAGATGTAGCCCAAGTAGAAGAAGCTTTGAAATTCTCGAAGTTGAATTTGTCCATACTTACAGATTCTTCAAGGCGTGTTGCTGAGCTGCGTATAGATTCTAAGGACTTCGTCTTGCTCTCGTTCATTGCTAGGCCCATTCGACGGGAAAGCCCTGGTGACTGCACGTTGATTTTAGTCGATTACGTCTATGTCATCGGCATATGCGAGCAGTAAAGTTCTTTTATAGAAAATTTAGCCCTTTAGATGAACTTCTGAGCTTTGGCTCAGTATGTAATCCGTTCTTGAGGGTAATTGTGTTAAGGGCTTCTATATATCGCGACAATTACAACGAAAATTAATAAATTGTATGTTTCACTATTAAAATTGTACTTTCGTGATTGCTCAGCATTTATATATAATAATATGCTAGGTATAAAAATTATCATATATATCTTTTTCTCATACAAAACCAATTTATTTAATTTATGGTGTCCACAAATGATATTTGACTTCACATGTTTTCTAACCAAAAAAAAAAAGAAAATTATTATAGTCATTTGCCACAAATTTACCTGAAAATAGTAAAATTTGCATTTAATTTACGCTGCTACAAAAAAAAAAAAAAAATCGAGCAGTGCATAAATTATTCTATGCGACAGGAATCGACCTTGTATGCAGCACCAAAGCTTGCCACATGTGTAGTCGCGTTCCGATTGTTATCATTCAAATTTATTGTGACAATTAAACCCAAATGTATTCAGTGTAAAACTACTTTAAGCTTAGGTTTACTAGTTCATAAAAAAAAAACTAGTTCATTATATCAGAGTGCATATATCAATGTCTAATTAATTTTTTTTTTTTTTTATTCCAGGCTTTTGTTTGAATTGCAGCATAGCACAAAATGAATTCTTTGAATGCGAAATGAAGTTCATATTGTGGCGAAAATGTTACAAAATGGCGAATGGAAATGTGCAGAATAAAATTTAATTTAAAAAGATACAACATATCAAAAATGTAAACAAAAACAATCGACAATGAATGGATGCAGCATGCAGAATTAGAGATAAAATTTAATTATATTTACAAAACTAACAAAAGCGAAAATTAAATAAAATAAAAAACAATATAAAACGCAGTACAAATTTGCATTGTGGCCGCGATGTGAAATGAAAATATATTTACCTGAAATAAAATAAAATAAATAAATAAAATAATTATAAGCAAAATAAAAAATAAATAAAAATTCTATGCAAAACATCAAAACTGTGACAAAGTGAAATCCATTTAGCTGCGCCAATCCGATAAATATTTTTATAGCAGCAGATTTTACGTATAAATCAGAACAAAACACATATTTTTGTGCTTTTCAAATGTTAAAGTTTTGTAAAACTTTTTGAAACATTAAAAATGACTTAAATCGGCTTAAAAATGACAGCAGCAGCAAATTGAAAAACAAAAAAACCGTGCTGTGCTATTTTGTATTTAGTTTGAATCGAATGCAACGCAACGTTTTGATTTTGAATTCAAAATTGTAAAATTTTTCGAATAAAAACAAAAAAAAAATAACAAATCGACAAAATGTTGCCAACGAATGTGATGACTTTTATGAAAAAGGTAAGTAAAAATAATGTTTTTCTTGCACAAATAATTCATTTTAATTTATTGATTAATTTTTGCCAACCGTTCAACAAAAAAATGTGACAATTAAATTTATGCGCAATTATAAATATTTTATTTTGTTTATTTATTTAATTTTTCAGTTAAAAAATTTAATAAATTTGTAAAATTTTTTGGTTTTTGGTAGCAGAAAAAAAAGAAGAAAACTATTTTTTTTTTTACAAACAGATGTGCGGACAAGTCATGATATACTATTTATACCCTATTTTTGTATTGTGAAAATATTAAAATCTATATACATACATAAATAACTCTTTCACATGACTGACTGACTGATTGACTAATTTAAACGGGGATCGGCCTAACGGCAAAAGCTGAAATTGAATACTGTAGATAGGTATCATTGAGAAGAGGAGCACTAAGGCGGAATTTTGACCACGGGCCTAATGGGGACCTTGAAACTGGAAACTGGGCTCAATTGAAGATGGTTAGAAAATATTTTTATTTTAAGTTCAAGGGATTCCCGAAATTTGGACCCGGGACCCACAAATTGAATTTTTTTTAAAGATGGTTAGCAAATATTATTAGCAAGTTCAAGAGATTTCCGTGTTCAAGAGAGTTCCTTGGGGGGTCCTTAAACCCAAATCTTATCAATCAATTTTATTTTGCTGTATATTTAAACTACCATATAGGTGATCGTTTAGACGAGATTTAATAAAATTTTAAGTATGGGCTTAATGGGGACCTTTAAACCAGAAAAGACATACCTTTGGTATGGGAATATCTAGAAACTTGATATTGGGCGCATTTAAAAGATGGTTAACGAAGAGTTTCCGAGACTATAGACTTGATAAAAGGCTCTTTTGGGTATAATTTTTAGCTTGCCGAAAATATTAATTTATGTTACGCAGGACGGACAGACGCAGGACTTTTTATTTTAGGTGACTACAGAAAACGTTTGAAATACGGTAAACTACATTCATCCTCTCTTGTTCATCCGTGTAAATTAAGTGGAATTCATTTCGCGAAAAGATGTCCAATAATCGTTTTTCTATGAAAACAGTCCCATCCCAACCTTGTAAAATAAAAACTAGAAGCAAACTCGTGGTTCGGCAAATGTCAGGTTTTTGGATACGACCCAACAAAATGAATCGAGCATGTGGCAAACTTCTCACTCAAATATTATTGATTTGATCCCGATTCAACCCATCCATAAGTCCGAGTCCCGCTCATCACGAGTTTTTTTACATATTGTCCCGTGGGTTCCATGGGTCCAGAACTAAAAGTAAAAGTACATTTCAGTCCAAACGCTGAGGAACATATTTACAGACTAGAGTATTTTTTTTTTCAAATGGGACTAAAACACTAGTTGGATGGTTCGAGTAGAACAACTGTACATCGAAATCTGAAAAAGATAAGATGTTGCATTTTGTGCAGTCTTAAAACGATTTCGTTTTTTGTTTTTTATTATATTTTCAGTTCATCTCCTTTAAAAATTTATTTACCATTGCCAATTTAAGAATCAAAAGAAAAAATAAACCCCCTTTCAAGAAATAAAAACGCTCCGGTTTTTTGAATATTCTTATTTAATCGACCATTTTATCGCTACGTTCTTTCGTTGAGTTTTCCCTCAGCACTGGTTTCCAATTATCCCGCTGCATTTGTTGCTTTTGAGCTTTCGTAGGTTTTTGCTTGGTTCTTTTTGCTCGCTCAGAGGGTTTTAGATTTTTAAAAGAATCTGGTAAAATTTGACTACGACCGCCATCTCGTTTTGTTGCACCACGCAGTTGACTTGTCACAACCCTTTTTATTAACAACAATTTTGAAGAAGCGCAATAAAATGACGACCTGGACATGTCGTTTTGTAAAATTTAAATTTTGTAATTTTAATTTTTTTTTCTGTTTTGAAAATGTTCCTGAAAAATTATGACATTTAAAACAAAGAAAAATGCGTTTATAATAGATTAAATACGTCGTAGACCCCATAACGTATATATTCTTGATCAACTCAATGAGACCAGTCGAATTAGCCATGTCCATCTGTCTGTCTGCGAGGTAATTTAATCGCTCAGTTCTAAAGATATTGATCAGAAACTCGAAATGTAAGCTTGAAACATGGGTTGTATTGGACCATTGACCCTCACCCATCCCATCTCGAAATTGTATCTAAGCCACTTATGATATCACAACCAATTTAAGGATTCGTGTGACGGGTATTCAAGCTTGATTCCACACGTTTTGCTTGTTTTCATTTCCTCTTCTTATGAGAGTTAAATTTATAAACGCTCTGAAAATTATCTCAATAAAAATACTTTAAAGAGTCTTATTCATGAACACATTCCTTTGTTATGATTGAAATCAAAATTTAACAGCAAAATATTTTTAATTGATTAAATATTCGAATGAACACTTGAATAAATCTGCTAGTTGAGCAATGCACTTAACTCAACTATTCTGAATTCATAAAAAAGAAAATGACGTGCAAAAGTCTGAAAAAAAAATACAAAAATGTTAAGTAAAAAAAAAAAAAAAAAAGAAGAAAAATGTTTATCTGCGCAACATGGTAAAAGTATGCGAATATATATTCCTGAATGCATATTTGATGAACGTGTTGCAAAAATATTTTACATTTTTACCATTTTGCAAAAGCTTAAATATGCATTCAACTCACTCAAATAGGACTCACTTTTGATTTTTCTGTCTTACTCGCTTTCTCTCACTTTTCGTATATATATGTGTGTGTGTGTGTGTATGTTGGATTATTTATTATACAACAGCATCCGTAACATGCTAGTAAGTTTGTTTTTCAATGCACACACACACATGCAGCAAATAGAGATACTCTTATATGCACAGTGGATTTTGCAGTGTGGCATCTTCATTTGCAGTTGAAAATTTATGACGGCTATGAATATGCGATGCACTAGCAAAGGAAAAAAAGACTTAAAATGTAGAGAAATAAGCTGCAAAAACTTTGGTCAGCAATTTTTCAGAGGTAGCAGCAACAACAGCATAGAGAGAATTGTAAAGATACTTTTGCAAAAGATACTTTTGCAAAAGATACTTTTATTTTTACACACAGAATATGAGAACGTTAGGAAAAAACTATTAGGAAAATTACAAAAAAATAAAAGGAAAAAAATTGTTGCTGCTGTTTATGTTTATTTTAAATAAAAAATTCACATGAGTATATTTAAAATTAATGAATAAAGCAAATAATTCAAAAAAAAAAAGTTGAAAACAAAGAAAAAAAGGGTTTTAATCAACTCAATTGCTGCATGACAAAATAAATAAAAACTTTTTTTTTTTTTTTTGGTAGACATTTTTCCAAGGAAACTCGCATCTCATCGCTTGCAAATATTGCTTTTGATTTTACGCTTCATTTGCCTTAATCAAAACTTTCTGTGCAAAAAAAATGCTGAGTGTTTGCATGGTAACATGTATCGAGATGTTGCGTATTCCTATTCTCACTTTTCATTTATCTGTTTCCGCTTGTCATCTTTGCATATGAAAATTTTTGCGTATTCACTCACTTTAGGCAATCTAAGAGAAAGCAATAACTTTGCAAGAAATACTTGAAATATGACAATGAATTGCAGAAAAAAAAAATAAAAAGGAAAAGCCTCTCTCATGCAATAAACAAAAGTTTAAAAAGCTTTAATTTCAATTTCGTTTTTATTGTTTTACTGATTTGTATCTTTTATCTTTTTCCAATTATGAAATTGTACAAGACAAACACATGTATCGATCAAATGGAGAAACTTTATTTAGTATCAAATGCTCTGCATGAATTTTTTTCCTAAATTGATAGCCTTTGTTAAGGCACATTCAATGCTTGTAAGTCATTGATTATTGATTTTGAGTTTTAGAAAACTTTTTTTTTTTTTTTTTTTGTGCACAATTTTTTAATTAAAAAAGTTTTTATGTAAATTCCAGCAATCTGAAAAAGAAAAAATGTTCTGATGAAAATGTTGAAAGGAATTCGAGTAATAAGTAGTCAAACCACTCTTTGATTAAATTCATTGTTAAACCTTTAACCTTTTGTATGATACTTTCTTTCGAACTTTGTTCAAAGAGAATTAGGTAGGTATTAGAAAGTTAAAAAAAAAAAAATGGTTTAAAAAACTATTTTTATACCCGTCACATAAAGTTTGTAACAAATAAAAGGAGACATTTTAGACCCTATAAAGTATATATATAGACGAGTCTATCTAGCAGAAATAATAAGTATTTTTACAAAAATTCAAAAATGGGCGGTTGATTTATATGTATGTGAGCTATGCCTAAAAATTAGTGGGGTGATTTGCTCTAACATACAAACTATTTAGGTTTGTGTGTTTTTCCTTCATATCGAAGCTTGCGAAGAAGTCCCTCCATCTGGAATTTTTATTTTAGAATACGCTTTATTATGGTATTGATTTTAGGTTTCCCGTACCTATTATTATATTATGTCCAGCAGAGTATACAAATCACTGAACTGAATGAAACTGATTTTAAATCAGAAATCATTTCAGTATCAAAATCGGTTAAAAATTACTTTGTTTATAAAAAAATTTATAATTGTTGCATGGGAGCTATATAAATATGGGCGGGGGACCTTGGTTTTGATATTGGACCACATAAGAAGTGTTTTCACCCTATTTTTAATTATCTATTTTCATACAAAAAATGGGCAGTAAGTTAGTATGAGGGCAATTAGTTTATATAAATTAAATTAAGATTAACAAGAAAGAACGCTGAAGTCGAGTATGCTCGACTGCAAGATACACTGTACCCAATCTATATGTACCTTAGTTAGATTCTATTTGACTACCATACATCATTGAACTGGATTTTCATAGAAAACTTTAAAAATCAGTATATCTTTGATTGGGTTTATACCTAAAATTTTGTTGGGCCTACCCATATTGGTCTATTCCATTGGGACTATCATAGAATAATTTACTACTAAATTTAAATTTTCAAGAATAAAACAATGACTTTTTTGTAAAAACCCAAAATTTTGGGGTAAATTTGTATGGGGGCTATACCTAAAATTTGTTGGTGGTAATATCCATATTATGATATTTTATTGGGACTATCATAGACATAATTTATACTAAATTTAAATTTTCTAGAATAAAAAGCAATGACGTTGTTAGTAAAACCCAATATTTTGGGGTAAATTTGTAATGGGGGCTATACCTAAAATTTTGTTGGTCCTATCCATATTGGGATATTTTATTGGGACTATCATAGATATAATTTTTACCAAATTTAAACTTCCTAGAAAAAAAAAACAATGACGTTTTTATGAAATTTGTATGGGGGTACCTCTTAAAACGGGTCTAGAGAAAAAAACGTTTGTAAGTGCACACTTGACGGCCTAGGAGAGTCTAAGTTTCAATTTTGAATGCTCTACCTCTTATAGTCTCCGAAATAATCGTTTTCATACGGCAGACAGCATGACAGACGGACGGACAGACGGACGGACGGACGGACAGACGGACGGACGGACAGACAGACAAAGCTAGTCCCGACTCCCCTTCCAATGCTGATCAAGAATATATATATTTTATAGGGTTTTTTTGCCCCCCCTTCTGTCTGTTACATACATTCGCACAACTTAATATACCCTTTTACCCTTTGGGTACAGGGTATAAAAATCAAGAAAAAATCTTAACTTCGGTTAGCTTATGTACCTGTCATACATCATTTGAGGAAGAGATATATGATATAAGATATTTGATATAAGAAGCACTTGTACTAAATTAAAAACCATTAGATCTATAAAAAAATGTTAAAATTTTAGCCCAATATCTTTAAAACTGAGCGAACAAGAGACAGACGGGCATAGCTAGATCGACGCAACTCGTCAAGCTCAAGATCAAGATCAAGAATATATATACTTTAAAGAGTCCACGGTGTCTCCTTTAATGCGTTACAAACTTTCCGACAAACTGAATATACCTGTTTCACACTATACAAAAAAAAAATTTTAGGCTATTCCTAAAAATGTGAGTGGCCCTTGGCTCTGATAGACAAAAACAAGCTTAAGTTTCGAATTTCTGTTCAATATCTTTAAAGCATTCTGAGTAAAGCGCATCACAACAGACGGAGAGACAGTCAGATGGACGTGGCTAAAACGTTTGATCTCCTCTAACTGATCAAGGATCTATGTATATAATATATGGGGTCTACGAAGCTAAAAAGATTATTCTTCACAAAGTTCAGAGAGCCTCTAGTGCACTATGGGAAATTGCAAAAACGAAGTAAAATATTTTAGTTCTGTTTTTTGCATTCAGCTTAAATAACCATTAGGTATTGTACTTAGAATAAAGGTGGGCGTGGCACTGTCCTTTTTATTTAAAAATTCAACTTATTTATATAAAATTTTTATAACAATATTTTGTTTGTATTTATTTGACAAAAATAAAAAAACTTTAAAATTAGTATGGGGACTATGCCTAAAAATGTGCGTAGCACTTTGGTTTTATTACTTTAACTGCCTGGTACTGAGAACAGCTTAAGTTTTGAATTTCATCTCAATATCTTTAAAACTGAGCATATGAAACGTCTCACTACAGACAGACAGACGGACAATTCTGCATCGAAAAATTTGAGGTTATGTCCTAAAAATTTAAATTTCACGCAAAGTGGTAAAAAGTGGATTTTTTAATTAGAATCATTTGAACGAGAATTAAATACTTTACAACACACAATATTTTTTATGAATGGACTTCTCTGGACTCATTTTGTATACCTTTTGAAAAGTGACACTCAATGAAAAATTACAATGACTACTTACACTTTTACATTGTAAGCACATAATACAAACCACACTGATTCGAACTCATTATAAAATTTTTGAAATTTTGATGTAATATTTCACTCAAATTGAGAACAAAACTTTAAAATTTAAAAGCAAGTTCTTTGCAATTGCAACAGCTGTGTTTATCAGCTGATATCTTTTGAAAGGCGCCATCTATTGTGATTTGTGGTACGCAACATTGAAGATCAATCTTTTGTTAATGCGTTGCAATCAAAAATATTTTAAATTGGCGACTTTCAAAAAATGCTTTTTGGCCTCACAAACTGGTACAATTTCCCATAGTGTATGGTGTAGTGTCACTTTATTAAACTATTACAAGATCTTGTGAATACCTTAAACATACAAATGTATATCATGGCGGGAGTAAAAAATAAAATAAGAACAAGAAAAAACGTTAACTTCGGTAGAACCGAAGCTTAAATACCCGTCACACGAATCTTTAAAGAGTTTATGAGTAATCATCAATGGTCACTCAAGTTTACACACAATATTAATTTCAAATTTTGAACTAAAAGTACAGATATGTATAACAACATATTTCTCGAAAATATCTGGAAATGGACGGTAAGTTTTTATGAAAGAAACACCTTAAAATGGGCGTGGCACCATGACATTGGAAGAGTTTTTACCCAATATGGAGTAAATTCATGAATAAATAATAACTATTTTGATACAAAAATTCGAAAATGGACGGAAAGTTTGTATGGGGGCTATACCAAAAAATGGGCGTGGCACTCTCATTCTCGAACTTAAAATAGTCGTTGCCGAGAAAAGCTTAAGTTTCAAATTTCAGCTTAATATCTTTATATCTTCAACGAAAAAGATGCTTAGAAATATACAGACGGACAGACAGACGGACATGGCTAGATTGATTCGTCTTGTCAAGCTGATCAATAATATATGTACTTTATGGGGTCTACGACGTCTCCTTCAATGCGTTACAAACTTTCAGACAAACTGATAATACCCTTCACACTATGTGTGGCGGGTATAAAAACTTTGTTCAGTTTCGGAATGTGTGATTAATCGAATAATCAATTAGCAATCGATTATTTTGTGTAATCAAGTCATCAATTAGTTCAAGCATCAATAGTCGATTAATCAACAATCAATAATTAAGTAGGTAATTGTCGCGGCATTGATTGTCACAATCATGGACAGAGAACATGAGAACGAGGATTAGTGATAACAACAAAGCTTTATCAAGATCAACAACAATCAACTATTTTTACAAACATCAACAATCGATTATCACACATCTCTAGTTCAGTATTTAATTTTAAGAATTTGCAAATCATCTCATTATGCATATTTAATTGGAAACTCATTTCACAGTAGACTTATTTAAATTTTATTCACATGTTAACAAGTAATTCTCACAATTGGATTCAAAAGCATTCGCACAAAAGTTGGCAATCTGTGGCGACAGACTACAGCCCATAAAAATCATAATAAATGAGCAAATTAACACAGTAATAATTGCGTGCAAGCAATGATTCGTACGAAGCTATAAACTGGCAGCTGAAGTTAAGTGCTAGAAAAAAAGAATAAAATAAACGCATAGATACAAGCCAAAAGGGAGTTGTAATCTTAAGAGCTTTGCTGTCTTACAGAAAGTTATGTATGCTATGTACTTTTATATATAAAAATAATACATAGTATTGTAGTAAGACAAAAGCAGTTACACACTAAAAAAATGGCATAAAACACCTGCTTACATAAATTAGACACCACACACTAAAGTGCCTAAATGTGTGTGTGTGTGTATATGTATTATGTATAAACCTAAATAGTCGTACGGCATAACTAAGCCGCAACTAGAATAACCCCAAACTTGCATTACCAAATTGTATCTATCTTTGTATCTGAGGGTATTCTGTAGTCTTGACTTCTACGTTAACAAAGCATTAGCATATATCCATGAAATGAAACATGAATATGCTCGTAAATGTGGCGTGTAAAGTGCTGAGTGCGCCACGGTGGAACGCTTAAAGCGTAAATGACATCATCATCGTCATCGACGTAAACAGCCATAGCAGCAGCAGCAGCTATCATAGCTGTTTTTCAGTTGCTATGGCAGCGTTAAAGTGCTGCCAAAAATTTTCACCAAAATGAAAATGGCAATTGTAATGCTAGGCAACCAAACCGCTTATTTGAAAATATGTACATATTGTGTTTGCCTAAAAGGTAGGGAACAAAAAATTTAACGATATATGTTATGGAACATGACATGAAAATTGCACAACAAGAAAAACAATAGAAGAATTGCACAAAATATAAAAGTTAAAAAAAAAAAAAATAAATATAAGAAAAATGAGAACTGAAATTTTAATACACTGCAAAAACTTTGTCTGACTTTTTTTGAGATTGTTTGCTTTTGTTACGATAAACTGTAACTATTATAGATTATAAACATGTATATAATCCATTGATCGGAATTCTACCGTTATCTTATTTTTCTCACTCACACTCAATCAGTCAATAGCCCCCATTCAAATCAACCGGCAATTTTTGATTTATTAAATAAAATTTTTTAAAGAATGTACTCAATCTTTGGTTTTTGTTAGAGATGGGCACGAGATATATTTTTTAAACATTTTGTTTTTTTTTATTTATGTATTTTTTTGTAACTAGTAAACAAATGCTTGACACTAATTTTAATATGTTTTGAAATATTTTGAACTATTGTTTTTTTTCAGACACAAAATGTTCACGAAGTTTTTATACCCTGTACCCAAAGGGTAAAAGGGTATATTAAGTTTGTGCGAATGTATGTAACAGACAGAAGGAGGCAAGATAGACCCTATAAAGTATATATATTCTTGATCAGCATTGGAAGGGGAGTCGAACTAGCTTTGTCTGTCTGTCCGTCCGTCCGTCCGTCTGTCCGTCTGTCCGTCTGTCATGCTGTCTGCCGTATGAAAACGATTATTTCGGAGACTATAAGAGGTAGAGCTTTCAAAATTGAAACTTAGACTCTCCAAGGCCGTCAAGTGTGCACTTACAAACGGTTTTTCTCTAGACCCATTTTAAGGGGGACTCGCGGAATCCCGCATGATTCTCGATTGCCGCCCATCTCTAGTTTCAGGACATAGACCTTATACCAACTTACCTCCCACTAAACTGATATTGTCATTTTGTCAAAAAGTGCATAACGGATTAAAGGAGACATCGTAAATCCCACAAAGTATGTATATATATTCTTGATCAACACGACAAGACGAGTCGATCTAGCTATGTCTGTCCGGTTTAAGTTTTAAGCACTACTTAAGCTTTTTTAAGCCATACGAAGTTCAAATGATGAAAACAAAGTGCCACGCCCATTTTTAGGTAAAGCCCCCATACGAAAGTACCACCCTATTTCTAATTTTTGTATGAAAATAGTAATTACACAGTTCGACATAATATGATATATTTTTTTCAAGCACTGGACCTAGGCCTATCTTATAGATTTTCCTTCATTGAACATGAATTTTTCTTTCACCTAAATATGATAAAAAACAGTAAAAAATAGTGTTTTTTTTTTTTTGAGTTTTTAGACCCAATTTTTAAGATCAAACTCATGTTCAGCGATGAAAAATCTATAAGGTAGGCCCAGTCCGATGCTTGAATCAATACCGGTGTCGACATATGTTATTTATATATTGCATAAAAACCTTTTTATTATATCTGTCCTCAGCATAAAATTTTATCCCGTTGTTGTGTCTAAGCTTTGGTTATATCGGACCTGTGTCCGTCACCCATCCCTTCTCCAAATTTTTCCTGGGCCACTGATCATCACAAAAAACTATTCTAAGATTTGTGTGGCGAGTATTTAATCTTCGCTTTCTCCGAAATTAAGGGTTTTCCTTGTTATACCCGCCACACATTGTCTGGAGAATACTATCAGTTTGCCGGAAAGTTTATAACGCATTACAGGGGAGACCTCATAAAGTATATATATTCTTGATCAGCTCGACGAGGCGAATTTAGTCAATTCCTCTGTCTGTCTGTTCGTCTGTCTGTTTTACTCGGAAAGTTGTAAAGATATTAACCTAAAATTTTAAACTTATGCTTTTTTTTTGATCCTAGGCACTTTTGTATGTCAGAACCAAGGTGCCATGTCCATTCAGTTTAGTTTTTATATAGGTATGAATGTAGTCACTCCAATCTGGGTAAAACCACTTTTACTATCATGATTTAAATATACTATCGATAAGGCATGGATCGAGCCACTATAACATACAAACTCGGTACAAACTCACCTACTATATTTTTTATTTTTTTTTTATTTTTCAAGAAAATTATTGATGAATCTCCATTTTTAGCTTAAAATTTTACATATGTTTATGCTTCTTAATTGAGCCCCAACTTCAGTTGTCCTCACAAAACTCCCTTGCGGAGTATTATCTATTAGGTACGCCTCTACCAAAGTTTACGTTTATTCTTGTAATTGTTTTACATAAATTCTCTAAGTATACTTAAATTTAATTCTAACTCTTTCTTATTTAATTTTTTGCGTGTCCTATGATTTTTTTCTCAGTGTACAAACACAGAAGAGCTACAGCACTTAGTGTAATTTGTCCGATGTCCTTCATTTGTGTGTATGTGTGTGCCTCAGTTATAAGTTCCATACCGGCTGCCTTACTTTGATGCTTTTGCCATTTTGTAGTTTACTGTTTGTCTCGATTTTAGTGTATTTTTGCACGCTGCCACGCTCAGCCTTCTTTTTGACAAAGACGATTTGTCGTTGACTACTGCAGGCGCGCGCGCTCTCGCTCCTGATCCTTTGCTTACATTGCAAATAGAAAATTTCCACTTCATAAAATGCTGACAGCAGACAAACGTAACATTCGCATGACTACAGCAAAAACAAAAAAACGAGCAAAAGCAACATTTTGCTTCTGTTCTTTTATTTATTTTATATTTTTATTATTATTATTTTTTTTTTTTTTGTACTCATGTACTCAATGGTGTACTTATTGTTTTTGTTCTGCTACTGCTGCTGTGCATTAAATAAAATGATGGCAATTTTGGAAAGCTGCGCCGTCGTCACTTCGGCTTGGCTTTGTTTCACACACAGCGGCCATGTTTAAGTAAAAATTACAAATCGTTTTTTTTTTTTTATGATTTCCTGGCAATTTGCTTTCAGTAAAAATAAAGAAAAATAAAATCAAAATCGACGTCTGCTACACCTGGTGTAGGTGTCGTAATTCTCAAAATGAAACCAAATAAAATTAGCAAATATTAAATAAAAAAAAAAAAAAAAAGCCCCCAAAATAAATGAGAAAATTTTGTTATGCTTTTAAGCGCAGAAAAATGTTATTTTTACTTTGTTGCCTTGAAATCTGTTTGCATCTTTGAATCAATTTGATTGTTTAAAATCTTTTGTGAAATTTAATGCATTTTGAATAAATTAAATTTAACTTTACTTTGATTTTAACTTCGAAGTATGTATTGTGAATTCATTCAGTCATATATTTATATCCGTTCTCAATTTTAAATTTATTATTACAGATGGTTGCGACAGATGAGACGCCATCCTCACAACAGAATGCACCAGATGCGGGCGGAACATTTGGCAAACTGAAACAGACGTTATCATCATCATTGCTGACAGCTCAGGACAGAGGTGAGTTCGTTCATTAATGAAAATTATACAAATGAATGTATCTGATGAAAGTGATTGCATTGTCAGTGTTGATGTCGAATATGACAGAGCTGTAATGAAGTGGTCTTAATTACGAATATTAATTATGCCAAGTTGGCTATGAGATTTAATTTGATTTACTAGCAAATGTTGTAGTTTTTGTATTATACATTACACCTGTCACATACTCGTATAGTGTGAAACATTTATATTCAGTTTGCCGGAAAGTTTATAACGCATTTAAAGGAGACTTCGTAGACCCCATAAACTATATATTCTTGATTAGACTGAGTCGATCTAGCTCTGTTCGTCTCTCTGTTTGTTTCTGCGCCATTAATTCGCTTAGTTTTAAAGACATTGACTAAAAGACTGAAATTTTAAACTTAAGCTTTTCTAGGTCCTGTGTACTTTTGGGTATAGCTGCCATACAAACATACAGAATTTTATTAAGTTCTTAAACGAAACAAAATGTATTGAAGGAGCTAATGGCTTCAAATATTGTACAAGCGCCTTTAAGCCTTCAGTCTAAAATTGGTTGAGATTGGACCGCGAATTTCAAAGTTTTAGAGATTTTTTATACCCGCCACACATAGTGTGAAGGGTACATTCAGTTTGTCGGAAAGTTTGTAACGCATTGAAGGAGACGTCGTAGACCGCATAAAGTATATATTCTTGATCAGCTCGATGAGACGAATCGATTTAGCCATGTCCGTCTGTCTGTCTGTCTGTTTACTTCTACGCATTTTTTTCGATGAAGATATATAGATATTACGCCGAAATTTGGAACTTAAGCTTTTCTCGGCAACGACTACTTTGTATGTTAAAACCAAGCTGCCACGCCCTTTTTAGGTGTAGCCCCCATACAAAGTTACCAAAAAATTTTCGAATTTTTGTATTAATATAGGTATTATTTATGCATGTATCCACTCCAAATTGGGTAAAAACTCTTCTTATGTCATCCAAAGTCGAATCCAAGGTGCACCGCCCATTCCTAGGTATAGCCCCCATACAAATTTACCGCACATTTTCGAATTTTTGTATAAAAATAGGTATTATTTATGAATATATTCACTCAAAATTTAATAAAAACACTTCTAACGATATCCGATATCAAAAACAAAGTACCACGCCCTTTAATCCAAATTGGGTAAAAACACTTCTTTTATCATCCAATTCCAAAACCAAGATGCCACGCCCATTTTTATGTATAGCCCCCATACAAACTCACCGATTTTTTTTAACTTTTGTATGAATAAATGTATATAAGCCACTGATGATCACACATAAGCTATTCAAAGATTCGTGTGGCGGGTATTTACGCTTCGGTTCCACCGAAGTTAACGTTTTTCCTTGTTTTAAGATAAAATTTAAAACAAATGCTGAGCAAATGATGTGTGACAGGTATACTGTAAAGCGTTTTTCCATGTTTTTAACTGGTTTAGTTTTGCTATAAGGAAAAATATTGATGCATTTCTGAAATTTTAAAATACATTTTTCTACTAAGCCTACAAGATATTTCAATAAAACATCGGTCTATATTTGTATGGTGGCTATTCCTAAAATTTAGTTGGACCCACCCATATTGGAATATTTTATTGGGACTATCATACACATAATTTATACTTAACTTAGACTTCCTAGAATAGAAAACAAAGACGTTTTTATGCAAAAACCCAAAATTTTGGGGTAGATTTGTATGGGAGGTACTCCATAAAATGGGGTTAGAGAAAAATCGTTTGTAAGTGCACACTTGACGGTCTACGATTCAAATATGAGAGCTCTATCTCTTATAGTCTCCGAGATAATCGTTTTCATACGGCAGATAGCATAACGGACGGACAGACGGACGGACATACATAGCTAGTTCGACTTCCCTTCCTATAGTGATCAAGAATATATATTCTTTATAGGGTCTATCTAGCCTCTTTCTCTCTGTTACATTCATTCGTACTAAATTACCTATCACAATTTATATGAAATTTAGACTTCCTTGATTAAAAAACTTATTAAAAATGTGCTAAAAATTTTTCTAATAGCAACCATAGTTGTGGCAGTAATACTTTTGTTTAATGCATCCATACGATTTTACCAACCAGTTTTGAATTTTTATATAAACATAATGTTATTTAAGAATATAGGATTGTTTAAGATTAGACACATAAATCGAACACCGCACACATAGTGTAAACGGCTGATCAGCTTGACGACACGAGTCGATATAACCAAGTCCGTCTCTCTATCCGTCTGTTTGTCTAATATTTCTACGCGATTCATTCATTCCGGTTTAAAGGTACTGACTTGAAATTTTGAACTTAAGCTTTTTCGGCAACGACTAGGTTAAATTCGAAAATGAGAGTGCCACGCCCATTTTTAGGTATAGCCCCCATACAAACTTATCGATCTTTTCGATTTTTTGTTTAAAATAGTAATTTTTTATGAATGTAGTTCCTCCCAATTGGGTAAAAACATTTCTTTTGTCATCGATTGTCAAAACCAAAATGCCAGCCCATATTTAGGCATAGCCCCCATACAAACTTACCGATTTTTTTCGATTTTTTTTTTTTTTTGAAATTAGGTATTTTTTATGAATGCATTCACTCCAAATTGGTTAAAAACACTTCTCATAACATCCAATGTCAAAACCAATGTGCCACGCCCATTTTTAGATATAGCGCTCATACAAAATACCTAATTTTTTTCGAATTTTCTATGATTGTATGTGTTATTCATAAATGTAAATTAGGTAAAAACATATCTAATGTCATCCTATGCATACACCGCCGATAAAATTAGAATCGGGATACTATAGCATATATCCCCCATATAAATTCAATCTCATATTCTGTTATTTTATAGAAAATTGTTGTTTTATCTGTGTATGGTACTTGCGTTGTATCATATTAATTTACTTTCAATATTATATGCTTCTAATGTTACTAACAACCTGATATCTAAATTAATTTTTGATCAGGCCAACATTTGAAAATTTTTAACAATGCCGGGTTTTTTACAAGGGAAAGGTGAGGTTTATTGATTTTTTATGACAAATTTATTTATTAAAATTCTGAAAGCAATGACAAACTGCAAGACTGTCCCCTAAAATGTAAACATAGTGTATAGTGCCTATTATATGAGTTGCGCCATTAAAAACATTTTTATATATTTTTACTTTGACTTTATTTTATGACAAATATTTCGCCAATCAAAAAAAAAAAAAAAAAATTAATAATGCTAAACAATTTAAACAACATTTCCAACTGCAATTTATCATTTCAAATTTCACATACACACATGCATACACATGTATACATCCGATTCTAACTTCCTTTCGTAATAAGAAATTACACTTTTGGGCAATGTGCAACAAACTTATATATAAAACTTAAATCATCTATCGTTTGCTTCTATATATATTTTATCATCCATGATAAAGAGCCCAAATAAGAATATGCAATAAATTATATGCACACCAGCACGTACTCAGTTGGAGTATAAAGCTGCTGAAGATGGCAGACCAATGGCATTCATCATGCTTATACATGCCAAACATGGGCAAAATGTCGTGCAGCAGTAAAATGCACACATGCAGCGAATTGTTGATGTTGAAGTGGAAGAAAACTTTCAAAAAAGACCTAAGATAATGCATTGCAATGGCGCGCAAAGGTGTCAGCGTCATTTTTCACCTTTAGCTGCTGCTGTGGCTGTTGCAAGCAATGCTCAAGAGGCTTTTCAAATTTTCAGCTGCTGATATGTTGTTGATGATAGTGCCGACGAAGAAGAAGAAGAAGAAATTGCTTTAATAAATGTGTTCTTTGCTGCTCTAAAAGCAAGAAATATAATAGAAAATGCCACACACACACATACAGGCAAAGGCAGCTTAGATTTATACACATACGCCCCATAGGCGAATGCACTTCAGCAAATTTATTTGGCTTTATGCGCACATTTCAATTTTTTCTTTTCTTTTGCTTATTTTATTTTTCAAATTTTTCTTTCCATTTCCATTTGTTTTTTTTTTTTTCGTTTCCGTTTTTGTTAAAGAAATAGTTTTGTTTTCACATTGCTGCATTTAAAATAAAAAGAAAAACAATTTTTGTTGAGATTTTTTTTTGTTGGTTGAACGTGATTTTCCTGTTTTAGGTTGCGCAAAATAAATCTGCTGCATAAAGTTTTTTCTTTTACATTAAAATCTTTCTCTCTCTCTCTCTCGCACACTTTGACCTTTTCTTCTGTGCTTAAGTTTTGCGGCGTTAAATTTATTCTCTGGCGTAAGTGTCAAATATGTATTTACGTACTTCTGAGCGTAAGTGCGTCTATATATGAGCTGTGTAGACGAAACACCGCCAGAAGGTGGCATAGTGTGTGGCATACTAAAAAAAAAAAATGATTGCATACTTTTGCATTTACTTAAGCGCATTTTTGTTTCTCCAGTTTACATTTGAGCAAGCAAATACTTGCAGCTCTTAAACTTATATTACGCAAATTGTTTTCGCATTATTTTTGTTTTTTTCTTCCTTTTAGCATTTTTCAATGCATATCATAATAAGTAAAGCGAACTGCTTCATTTTTCAATATTGCAGCGTACAAAAGAGGGTAGTTTCATAAATATTATTTAATTTGCAGGACTACCAGCTTTACACTTAGCCAATTGCGGAGTCAATCCCAAATAATATTCACTTACCAGCTTTAGACAGTTTCCTATATTATGTCGTAAAGGACTAACGAATCCGGTGTGGCATCAGCATGATGCAGTCGCTGACCAGCACTAAATCATCTCCCAGTGCTGGTCAGCAATTTTTTAGATTTTGTAGAACATTTTTAATAAAATTCTTAATGCAAGTCAACATAGAGACTACTTTTTTTTTTTGTTAATGCTGTAATCTTTATTTGCAATCAGTCCCTAAGGGGACTATCAGCGAATTGTAATGCATAACATTGACTTTCTATATAATATGTTGTATTCCATGACTTGGGAGTTGTAATTGGGGTTTAAAAGGGGGTGGGGGAGTGATGGAGGAGGGAGGAGGATTTAAAAGTTTATGAGTGTGGCAAATCCAGGGGGTGTGACCTCTTCAGTCGCCGAGTCGTTGAACTGTTATCCAGCAGGTTTATGGCCAGAGGGTTGACATGGTTGTCCAGCCTATCCAGATATGCCTTAGTGAGCCTAGCCACCTCCAGGCTTATGCAAGGGACATCTAGTTCCTGGTGGATTTCTGCATTTGAATGATATGGGTGCGCCTCAAAAATAATACGCAGAACCTTGTTTTGAAAGACTTGGATTCTTTCCCTGTTGTTTCTCTTTGTAGTGCCCCAGAGTGCTATGACACACGTTCACATAGGTTTAAGTATGGCTTTGTAAATGAGGAGTTTGACCCTTAGTTTGATGGTGGACCTTCTATCAAGCAGCTACAGATGCTTGCGCAACCTCACGTTCAACTGGGAACGTTTTTGTGTGAGATGACTACTCCAGGTTAAGCGTCTATCCAATACCAGGCCTAAGTACTTTGCAGTGATGCTGCTGGTTATGCAACGCCATCCAGACTGACGGCAGGGCAGTCTCCTCTTCTCAGAGAAACGTAATGTGTGTGGATTTCTCTGGGTTGACTACGATATTTCTCCGTCTTAGCCATGTGTTTAGGCGGTCCAGCTGAGTTTGACTTATGCTGGACGCCACGAGTGGGGACTTATCATTGGCTTAAAAGGCGGTGTCATCGGCGTAAGTGGCAGTGAGCATTCTAGGGTCGCTGATGGTTGGCATATCTGCTGTATACATTGTGTATAGCGTCGGGCCCAGGACACTTCCCTGTTAGACTCCAGCTCTGTCTTCTCTTATTGCTGAGCTCTCCTCGCCTCATTTAACGTAGAAAGATCTACCAGTTAGGTAAGATCTGAGCAGCAGATAGTGTGGGGCTGGTAGCGTTAGCTTCAGCTTGTAGAGCAATCCTTTATGCCAAACCCTGTCAAAGAGACTTCTTAATCCAAAAACATGGTCTGTTGTGATACTAATCTCAATCTCAAAAGGACTGTTAACTAAAGAAAGCTAATACCATTCTGACGTTTTCTTATATTATCCCTAATTGTTTTTTGTTTTGTCTATGTAAATTTTTACAATTTCCTTAGCTAATGCAATTGTGTTTCCTGGATCAGTACTTTAGTAGAGCACAGCCGTGCAAAAAGTTATAAATGAGAAGTTATTAACCGAAGTGTGTAGATTAATGAGTAGCTAACTCTATTTGTTCCTTTTTGTTCCATTTCGAGAAAATTTCATTTATCCGTCTGTCTATTTTTTTCGTCTCTCTGACTTAATTGTTTAATTCCCCTTTTTCAAAGATATTGTGCTGAAAATCGAAACTTAAGCTTCTCTTTGACTCAGGAAGTTTGAGTTTTAAAATCTGTTTGCCCCGCCCTTTTGTTGGCTTAAACCCCAAACAAAGTTTTTATATGAAAAATAAATATTTATAAAACTGTTTACTTTAAACTTGGTAAAAAAAAATATCTCAAATCTTCTACTTCTGATTGCCATCACCACTGGCAGTAAGGTGTGGACTACAAGAGCAGCTTTAAGCTTCAAGTACATCTTTCAATTTAATTGATTAGTTTTAATCCATTATTGTACATTGAAAGAGTCATTTAAGATAAGAGATATACAACTTTTACAAATTTTATCAGCCACCCTCGAATGCAAATATTTTTATTTTTTCAGCGTATACAATTTCAAATGCTTGCTTACTATTTTGACAAAATAAAAAAAAAATACAACTCGCTTATACAAACGAAAAGTTTTAAGAATATTTGTAGATATTATTTTAACGAAAAAAAAGTATTTGTGTAGTCAAGAACAATAATAAGGATATGAAGCAGTCAAGCAAAATGAAAACAAAGAAATGAATACTGAGATGGAAACTTCTCACAAGATAAAAAGATTTACAAACAGGCAGACAGACAGTGACTGACTGACTGACTGACTGACTTTATGACTGACAGCTTCACTGTATTTCACATTCAGTTAGTTCAACTCTCAAAGCTCTAAAATTTATAGTTTAGCATAAGCAGATGAATGTTGAAATGTATCTTATCCAATGTCCAATTGTCCCTTTACGCTTGCTTATGATTGTCTAATATAGCACTCGACTACTTATTTATACAGTTACACACTTGTCTTATATAAAAAAGTTAGATACAAAAATATCATTTCATTACTCTCAAATAAATCCTTGCGCTATAAAATCAGAACTTGTTGTCAACAACAATGAGCACGACGACGTCGACAACTTGTCGAAATGCGATAAAATCTTTGATTTTATAAGTTTAGCTACAATTTTTTTTTTTTTTTTGTTTTTTTATTGACTTTGGTTTTCTATTGGCAGTAAACATCGTTCATATTGTTCTCGGTACCACTTGAACTGATGTCAATGGCTGTAATAGTAAAACTCGACCATTCCTAGTATTTTATTATATAATAATGACAAATTCAGTGGCTGAATTATTGCAGTTCATGATTATTGTTGTTGTTGTTGTTATTGCTAGTGTCGCTAGTGTCGCTGCTGTGCTGCTGTGATACGAATGAATCTTTGGCTGGTTGCACAATTTGATTAGCCATAAATGTCAAACATTTCATATGGTTTTTTTTTTTTTTTGAATAAATGATTGCATAAAGTATCTTTAGGGGTTTCGCAATATAAAATGTCAGCAAGTTAAAGCAATTAAAAAAAAAAATATGAAAAATAAGTTAAATATTTGCTTTCAGCAGTCTCTAAGGTCTGTTTCATAACGTGGGGTTTTTTTTAACTTTCTGTCAGATATATGAGTACATACAACTGTAATTATATCTGAAATTCTTTTAGAATCTTCATCGACGGCGTACGCTATAGAGCCAAATTAAATGAAATGTTTATTAATTATATGATTTTTTTTCAAACAAGATACCGCTAAGAACAGATTTGGCAAATGCGTTTTATCAGTAATCAGACCAGTCAGTTGGACACCAAGACTATGGGTTTACGTAATGTCATCGAAAAATGTATTTCCAGAATGCGCGTCAAGCCAAGCAAATAGGATAAAATTATTTTTCATACAAGGTGTGTTTAAAAGGGTCCGAATTTTGAATTTCGCGGTGGTTACGTATATTCGAATTTCGATTTATTTGTGGCGTTAGGTCGGTACTCATGTCTCACTTATGCCGACAAGCTCGGCCATTTTGAATGTTCACTTAATTGTTGACAGCTGCCTTAGCTTGCACTTGTTTTGGATCGTCATCGATTTTTACCTATTCAAAAAAATGGATCAAAGAACCTGTATAACAATGATTCTGTCGTATGCAAACCGAATTGAGTGGCATAGTTGATCGAAAAGTTGACATGGGGTACAAAATGTTCTCAGAAGGCCGAGAAGATGTGAACGACGAAGAGCGTGCCGGACGCCCGAGCACTTCAACAACAGACGAAAAAATTAATGAAGTGGAAAAGATGGTATTGGCCAATCGTCGAATCACCGTAAGAGAAGTTACTGAGGACTTAAACATATCGATTGGCTCGTGCCATTCGATTTTTATCAATGATTTGGGCATGAGACGGGTCGCCGCGAAATTCGTACCAAAATTGCTCAATTGCGACCAAAAACAGCATCGCATGAACATTGCTAATGAGATGTTGGACTCTGTCCGCGACGACCCAAAAGTGCTCCAGAGGGCCATAACTGGTGACGAATCGTGGGTTTATGGTTATGACGTGGAAACCGAAGCTCAATCATCTCAATGGAAGCTGCCGCACGAACCAAGACCGAAAAAAAGCGCGCCAAGTTCGGTCGAATGTGAAAGTTTTGCTGACAGTTTTCTTCGATTGCTGGAGCGTGGTTCATCATGAGTTCTTGCCACAGGGTAGAACGATCAATAAGGAATATTACCTGCAAGTTATGCGCAATTTGCGCGAAGCAATCCGCCAGAAACGCCCGGTCTGTTGTGGAAGAACAAAAATTGGCTTTTGCACCACGATAACGCCCCTGCTCACACATCGTTGCTTGGGCGCGACTTTTTGGCCAAAAACACCACACTAATGATGCCGCAGCCACCGTATTCCCCAGATCTGGCCCCCGTGACTTTTTCTTGTTCCCTAAACTGAAGAGGCCCATGAAAGGACGACGTTACGCTACGCTTGACGAGATAAAGACGGCATCAAAGGAGGAGCTGAACAAGAAAAAAAATGATTTTTTGAAGTGCTTCGAAGATTGGAAAAACCGTTGGCACAAGTGTACAATATCTCATGGGGATTACTTTGAAGGGGACAAAATAGATATTCATGAATAAATAAATAATTTTTGAAAAAACACAAAATTCGCGATACTTTTTGAGCACACCTCGTATATCACATATTGGAGTTATTTTCCTCAACTAATTCATGTCGCATTATGCATTTTCATCTCTAAGATAAATATCATTATTATATTAATTCAGTGATTTTTCAAACCTGCTGTATAAGCTCAAAAATTATAATGCTATTAAGGATATTTACAAATATATAGAAAAATAGCACAAAATATATGTTTATTCAATTATGAACGCCGATTAATTAATTGCTACTCATGATTTTTTTTTTTTTTTTTTTTTTTTGCTGATCAGAGATATACGATTGCAAATATGTACATACACATACATACAAACTCTTATGTATATTTTTCGTTTAATTATAACGCATGCAATCGTATAATATTATATTCTCCTAAAGCCAAAATGATATAAATCGAAGCAATATAGTAGCGACAACAACAACAACAACAAATGCACAGTCAGCACAGCAATTTCCTTCAGCCGGAAACTATGCCATTTGTACTGATTATCGAGTTCGTGCCTGTCATGTTGTGTTGTTGGCAATTTGTGAATAATAAATTAAATAGCGAGCGCATTAATTCGCTTTCAACAAGTTAATTATAGATGGGGTAAATATGTGTATTAAACTACATTTTTTGCAAGAATGTTTGTGTGTATGCATGTGGCAGGATTTATATATCAAAAAAAAATAAATATAACAGCTACGCCCACATTATGTGTAAACATATGTTGTCATATATATACACACACACACACACACACGCAGCAACATTGTAAATAAAAATTTTGTTATTTTTTTTATTATGTATTTTCATGTTTTCGAAAGCGGTTTCACAACCGCAAACAATCAAACCAAACGACCAGAAAAATAAACAAGCGAACATCCTTGCTGAATAAGCTAACTATGGCACACATGGCGTATACGTAATTTACATATATTATATATATATAAATATATGTACAACCAACACACACATACACACACACATAGACACACAGCATTATGGTCAGTGATAATATACATTTTTTTTTTTTTATTTTGTATTTCTTTACGTCGTCGTATTCATATGAATGCGCCTAATGAGGCATGACTGTATGCATATTTTATGCTAATTAGTTCAGGGAGAGAGAGAGAGAAAGTAGCTACAAAAGAAGCACAGACTATTAAATAAATCAACACTTGAATTGCATTTATATTTACTGCAAACGACCTCAAATTCGATTACCCAACACAAATTCCATTTGCATCGCTTTCAGCTGTCAATCACATTAACGGACGGCAGAGTTCCCTTTGCTATAAAATACAATAGCCGCTTCAGCTGCTTCTTCTTATTCTTTTGGTTCCTGTTTTTATCGTTCACACTTTAGTGTTCATTTTTTTATTTACAATTCAATTTAGAACGTTTCCTTATGAATATTTTTTCCTTTCGTTCTACTTGCAGTCAATAAAATGTCACCACGTCCTTCGCTTGTGCCAACAGATACAGATAGTAGTTATGGCAGTAGCGGTGTTGGCTATCAACAACACGATGCGTCATTCAATCAGAATAACAACAACAATAATAACAATGCAACGGGCCAAAATACAACAGGAACAACAACAGCAAACACAACAACAACAACAGGCAGTGGTAGCGCCAATGCAGCAAAGAATGAAACTGGACGTCGTGCAGGTGCCTGTCGGGTTTGTCTCAAGTCCTTTAAACCGGATGACTACCACAAAACGTGCTTTGAGTGCCAACAACGTGTATGTGAGGATTGTGCGAGCTATAGTAAACTGGAAGAGAATGAGGATGCGGTAAGTTCGTTTGGAATTTAAATGATGCTTTAAAAAAAAAAATTATATATTTAAATAAATAGTTCCGTGGCAGCTCACAGTAATTGGAGAAATATGTAAATATTTGCGGTCTAAGTTAGCAAAATTAATTTTCAAGCAAATAAGAAATGCTTGTGGCATTTATTATTTCTTAATTAATATTAAGCCCACACACACACATACACACCCACGCGTATCATGAAATAATATATGAAAGAAATTTGATATAAAATAGATTTCAGCGAATAATTGAAAAGGTCAAAATAATTTTGCTTCAGAATAATACAAAGCCAATGTGAAATTAAATACTTCAGAATTTAAGAAGAGTGGATTTACAATAGAAAAAAATTATTTGCTATGGATTTAAGAAACTAATTTAATAAAATCTATGTAGCTGACGCGTGTTTAGGAGAAAATTATTTTTACAGTTTCCGAGATAGTCGTTTTTAACATTTAAGGCATTCAGAAGGTCTTGCAATAATTTAAAAATTAACTTTGCACCAGAAGGCACTCTGAGCGCCATTTGTGGAAAAAAAAATTGGAGCAACTTTTCAAAATAACCTGATTTTTAAGAAGAAAACTTACACTTTCCTGTAAACACCTGGAAGCCTCGGGATATATACGCTCATCTGGTCGCTCAACAGACTTCACAAGGACAGATAAAATGACTCCTAAAAACTATGGACATAGTAAGGTAAGCTGGAGATGCATTCTCGGCACTGACTAAATAATCCCGAAGACAAACTTCACTCGTCTAATAATCTCGTTGGAACCAGAGGACTGGAAACAAGGGTTGCAACAACAAGCGCTTCACATCTTCACTGATGAATCAAAGATGGATTCAGGTGAAGGTGCGGTGGTATACTGCGCTAAGCCGAATATCAGACTCTCGTATAAACTAACGGACCACTGTACTATTTTCCAGGTGGGGTTTTTCGCAGAATACGGAAAGTTGTGGAGGTAATACGACAAATTAAACAACCGCATGAACAAAAAATTATATTTGTCGACAGATAAGCCGTCATAAAAGCCTCTCAAGCGACCATCATTTGCTCCAGAAATGTCCTTAAAAGCAGGGAAGCAATAGATACATCATGCACTTTAAAAAAGTTGATTCCCAGCCATCAGGGCATAGACGGTAATGAGTTGGCGGACAAGCTAGCAAAATACGGCTTTCGTATGGCTCTAAGGGTAGCAATATATCTACCAATCTCACAACTGACAGTGTTTTGTAGTCTTGAGGAGATTGCCTTGGTTGAATTTGGAAAAAATGGAGGAACAGATCCGACTGCGGAGTATACAAAATAGTGTAGAAGAACCCTAGAAAAAAACTATGGCAGTACCTGTTGCAGCTCCACAGTAGAGACTACAGGATACTGATCGGCATTCTAACAGGTCATTGTCTAGTGGCTGCCCATGCTAAAATTCTAGGAATATCCAATGAGAACAGTTGCAGGAAATGCAAGCAGCACTGTATCCTAGAGTCCCTGGAGCACTTACTCTGTGACTATATCGAAACACCTTGGCTCACTCTGGATAGCATCACTGAAAGATGCGGCCAGATTGATTCCTAGACAGTTTTTAACTTTTGCCAAACACACAAAAATACTACAATACTGAACAAATACTGAACGACCTCCGAATAAGCATTACTAAGGACCAAATTGTTCTATGTGTGACACCCACCAAAAGGTGGTCAGTTTACCTAACCTAACCTTACCTAACCTACACATTTCTAATTCACACTTTTTTGATACTTAATATAATTTTTTTTTGATGCTTTTCAGTAGTTCAAGCAGTATTGGATCGTTTCCAAGTTTCCAGACCTTTGTTGACAAATTAAGTTCCAGCCTGAATACTCCCAATGTTCTAAATAAACTTTATCTTAATTTTTTTTTATGAAACACTTTTGTTTTTAATTATTGTTCTTCAAGTGGTTCATATAATTTTTTAAATAAATCTAAGGCTAGTAATTTTTTTTTTATAAATTTTTATTTTTTGCAATAATAAATTTCTTAAATTTGGTGTGACTTCATTGTAAAAGTCTTCAGTCCCCGCCTCTACGTAAACATTGACACACAACAGACAAGATTTTCAGGGTAATAGTGGATCCTGAAGCATTTTGAGATATCTATAGCAACGCCAGACAATATCAATCGTAGAGACTTTCAATAAAATAATGCACATGAATAAAACCAAAATTATAATAACGAGCATCTCCGGTGACAACTCAAGCAACTTCTCGCACCACGGCAAATGCTGTGACTCAGCCAGAATGTGATGTACAGTCATCGGATAGCAAAGATAACCGAAAGCGATAACAGTTGTTACACCAAAATCAAAAAGCTGCATACAAAGAAATGGCATCAGGTACAAAGGTTTACCTTTGATTGTTCCATAGATTAAAATGATTATGATCGATATCATGCTTGCGCACACAAAGACTGCCAACTGGAAATTCTGCAAACGCTGTTGATAATTGAGTAAATAACTATTGTACGTGTATATATGATTGACTTTAGCCAATGTTGAGTCCGGCGCCTGACGTTCGACGATATTGGAATTGTTTGTGCCAGCCATCAGATTCTGTATCATGTTTGGATTATGCCAAATTACAGCAAGCACGATGAGCGCAAGTATGTTCAAGGATAAATGCCAAAATCCAATCAGTATTGTTGCGCTGTGCACATGAAAACCGAAGCAGCATAACCATTTTTTGTGGTTGCTATAACGTATGCCATCGTTGTTGTTGTGATAACTATTTTGTATATCCATATCCGTAACCGAAATCGTTTCCTTTAGCGGTGTTCTATCTTCCCTGCACAAATTGGCATATTATTGTTGCGATTAATTTTAAAATTTTATTTCTTAGGTTTCAGTAATGAAAAATTTTCATTATGAAATATTTGACATGTTTCGAATTGTTTTGATAGAATTTCCTTTGTATAAATTTTAATAAAAAAAACAATTTTTTTCTGTATTACAATACAGACGAGTGAACATAGTTACAGCACTTTCTGTCTGTTATGGTACTGTACATGAATAAGATAATATATAGTTATTAGTTTTAAAATCAAAAAATTCGAATAATAAGAGAAGCTTACCAAAACAAGCCAATTAAAATGTTTGCTGGTCCCAAAGTTTCCATTCCCACATGGAACCCTTTCATGAAGCCTGAAGAAATGATCCTGAGTGACCCCATAATTCGGTTTGTTCTTGTTTGTTACAAACGGTTATTCTGATACAAGAACGTTTGTTCTTGATACAAGAACGTTTGTTTTTGATACAAGAACGTTTGTTCTTGAAACAAGAACATTTGTTTTTGATACAAGAACGTTTGTTCTTGATATAAGAACATTTGTTCTTGATACAAGAACATTTGTTTTAATACAAGAACATTTGTTCTTGATACAAGAACGTTTGTTCTGGATACAAGAACGTTTGTTCTTGATACAAGAACGTTTGTTCTTGATACAAGAACGTTTGGCTTTGATACAAGAACGTTTGTTCTTGATACAAGAACGTTTGTTCTTGATACAAGAACGTTTGTTCTTGATACAAGAACGTTTGTTCTTGATACAAGAACGTTTGTTCTTGATACAAGAACGTTTGTTCTTGATACAGGAACGATTGTTCTTGATACAAGAACGATTGATCTTGATATAAAAACGATTATACTTGGTGTAAGAACGATGGTTCTTGCTACAAGAACGATAGTTCTTGGTACAAGAACGAATGTTCTGGATACAAAAACGATTCTTCTTGATACAAGAAGGATTGTTTTTGAAACCAGAAGGATTGTTCTTGATACAAGAACGTTTATCATTAAAGATTCAAATACATTGTTTGCTATACACAAGGCTAATACCCTTTGCGTAACCATCGTTGCATAGTCACAGATCCCAATGCATCCTGCTATGTGCTGATTTAGCGATGAAGGTTGTTGATTCTGATGGGTTTAATATACTTAGTTGAAAACATAATCATTTGGCGCTAGGTTATGTTGAAACGCACTTCGCCACGTGTCGAAAATGTTAGTAAACGCAGCGCTGGTGCTAGGCTCAGTTTAATTCTGAGCTTATTTGAATGCTGCCGCAAAACAAAGCTGCCGGTATTGTGTAATGAGGATAACATGTGTGCACGCATGCAAGCAACGTGTTCCGTAGGCCAACATATAATTTTTCATTCCACGTGCTGCTAGTTCTGCAGCTTGGTTTATAAAAACTGCTGCCAAAGGTAATACGTTAATTTGGTTGCAGTGCATGTGCAGCAATAGTAGTTAAAATATATGACACAGTTGACCGGAGTTGATCTTCTTATTTACTCCACTCCTACAATCGCCAGATGGCTGCTTATTTTTACGCAGGCGCACAATCAGTACTCATCTATAATTTTATTATCTGTAAAATGAACATATGCAGATATTCAAGATAAAACAAAAACTTGTTGTTTCCACTGGCATCAGCGTTTGCGTTACCGTTAACCAGTTGCTATCGAAAGCAATATAGACTAGTACTATTGACACACAAATTCTTTAAAAATAATATGCCTAGTCAGTTTTTTTTACGTACATACATAGTAACTTTTGCTTTTGATAGCAACAAGTTTACGCTTACGGCAATGCTAATGCTAGTGGAAACATAATATTAGTCTTCTTTTATTCATTTTAATAGCTCTCATTTATCCAAAAAATGAGCTCTTGGAATAAAATAGTTCTAAAATTTTGTCTCCTTAAGAAATTAGTATATTTTATTTAGTTGAATACCTTTCATTGGATACATTTCATGAAACAAATTTAAACCACAAAATTACTCAAAGAAATTAACCTAGAATACGCAAAACTGCGACATAACCTTCAGAAGAGTACAAAAAAAAAAGTTGCACAGCCGCATAATTTAAGCAAATATTTTATTCGTTGGTGGAACTATTTTTAGCGAACGTACGGACTGAGAATGTACGCTAGAGGCGGCAAGAGCAATGTTGTGTGTGTGGGCGAAAATCTTGCAAATGCGAATGCTTCAGGTTGAATGTAGAAGAATTCCAGAGTGTCACATTAACCACAACAACAGCAACAAATTAGATTATATTATGGTGGCTCTAAATGCAACAACTACAAACTGAATAAATGAATGAAACAAGCAGCAAAATGTTGTTGATAATAACAGTGAGAATGCTGAACAATTCTTGTTGTTGTTGTTGTCAGTTCTAGTCGCGTTGTAGTCGCGTTAAATGTTGTTGACAGTCAAGCATTAACAAGATAAAAGACAGATTAACAAGATTAAATAAAAGCAAAAAAAAAAAAAAAGGAGAACAAGAAAAAAATATATGTTTAAACGAAGAGAGCGAGAGTGACAGATGATAGAAAAATTTTAATATAAATAGTGTAGCCTAACCTCGAGGCGCACTGATATGAAAATAGAAAATGCTGCACCCAAACATACACACACACACATACATGAATATACACAATTATTTATTCGGTCATGCTATTATCCATTGTCCTTTGGCGTTGACTTTGTTTATCTTTATCATTAATAATCAATATACACAGCAGATACACACATTCACTGCTTGTTTTTTTTTTTTTTTTTCATCTTCAATCTTCTATGCGGTCTGTCCGGTTAGTTCATAGTTTGCTCGTTCGTCCAACCGTTCATTCATGAAAAAACTTACTGAGGCGACAATAGCAACAATAACAACAACAACAACAGCAATAAGAAAAACTATACCAAACATCTGTAATGTTTATAACAACGCCCAGAAGCGTTCGACTTTGATATATTTGGTAAACTCAAATGATGCTCTTGTTCTTTTCGTCCCTGTTGTGCTATTGTTTATTTACTCGATTTTCTAACTCGCTCTCTATCTCATTCTTGTATACTTTAGTTTCTCTTTTCCACATTTGACTTTTCTTCTATGTTGCTTGTCTGTGTGTTCATTTATTTGACGCGATTTGACTCCGCCCTGCTCGTAAAATTAACATTTGTGTGACAACTGCCACTTTTGGTAATTGAAATTGATGTTTGGGTGTCATTTACATTTGCAAAGGCTTTCATAAACATGAAAAATATGTAATTATTTATTTACAGTCATTCTAATAAAATCGAAATAAAACATTTGCTTAGGTAAAATGTTATTATGTAGGCAAAAATTAAAATACAAAAAACTATTTCTCACCTTGGTTTCGAAGATGGGTTATCTACTTTATAGGATTAGTCATCCCATATCGATATTAGTTCGCTATGTTATAGATTATATGCTTGTAATTAGGAATGCATTGAAACTTGAAGACATCGATATTTGTACTCATTCTCAAATTTGAAAACCATTGATTTTTTACTACCATGTATCGCCATAACGATTCAATGCAATGAGTATGAGTAAAATAGAAAGATAATAAGACAAAATTCATATTTTCCCACATCCTCAATATAATTACAAATCTGCTTTATTCGATTGATACAATCACTAATATTATGTTTAAGAAAAGTCATCTTTCCGATAATATAATGTGAATGGATATATTCATTTTGTCTGAAAGCTTTTAAAGGAGATCCATAAAGTATATATATTCTTGGTCAGCTCGATGAGACGAATCGTTCTAGCCATGATCTGAGTATTTTTTGCCATATTTGATCAAATTATACTCGATAAATATATAAACAGTTCCTAAACTAATAATCTGACTATAAAACATATATTTTTTTGTTATAAACATGACGATTAGACTATCAGAACCAAAGATATCAGCATTTGAAAAATGATATTTTTATAACCGCCACACATAGTGTGAAGGGTATTATCAGTTTGTCGGAAAGTTTGTAACGCATAAAAGGAGGCATCGGAGACCCCATAAAGTACATGTATATTCAGGATCAGCTCGATGATACGAATCGATCTAGCTATGTACGTCCGTCTGTCTGTCTGTCTGTTGCAAGGTGATTCATTCGCTCAGTTTTAAAGATATTGAGCTGAAACTCGAAACTTAAGCTTTTCTCAGTCCTAAGTAGTTTGATTGTGAATTCAGATTGCCACGCCCACTCTGAGGTTTACGGCCTATTATCGAAATTTTTGTATGAAAATAGCTATTATTTATGCATGTATTCACTCCAAATTGGGTAAAAACTCGTCTTATGTCATCCAATGTCGAAACCATGGTGCCACGCCCATTTTTAGTTTTAGCCCCCATACAGACTTACCGTCAATTTTCGATTTTTTGTTTAAAAATAGGTATTATTTATGAATGTATTCACTTCAAATTGGGTAAAAATACTTCTTATGTCATCCAATGTCGAAACCATGGTACAACGCCCATACAAACTTACGGCCTATTTTTGATTTTTTGTTTAAAAATAGGTATTATTTATAAATGTGTTCACTTCACATTGGGTAAAATCCTATCTAATACTATCCTATGTACACACCACCGACATGGTACGGATCAAGCCATTATAACGTATAGCTATACAAACTTACCTCTCATTACCCACCCATCCCATCTCGAAGTTCTATGTAAGCCACGGACGATTACATTTTATCTCTTTAATAATTCGTGTGACGGGTATTTCAGCTTCGGTTCCAACGAAGTTAACGTTTTTCTTTTTTTTTTTTTAAACCTGAAATTTTAGACAACAATATCTCCAAAAGCGTTCAACTTTGAAAAATTCTACATGAAATTTAACATTAAAAATACTTATAAAATACATTAGATCAAAAAAGCTATAGATTGTAGGAACAAAAATCAAAAGATATATTTTTTTCATCTTGTCTAAATACTTTTGCCCACTTGTGTATAACATATAACCCCATACAAACACATCTCCCATTTTCAAAAAAAAAAAATTGTTTTCAAGAAATTTATTTTTGTATCTGATTTTAGCTAAAAAAAATATGCCCACATTATTGTGTCTAAACCTTGTTACAATCGGACCATAGAGACATTCCTTCTCTCAATTTTATCTATGTCACTGATGAACATAAATAAACTACACAATGATACGTGTGAAGGGTATTTGAGCTGCAGTTTCAACGAAGTTAATGTTTTTCCTTTTCATTTTCGTTTTTTATTATGACTCAAAAATATTTAAAGACAAAAGTGAACCAAACTTAAACTTAAATCTCGTTCAAATTCAATACTATTATGCGACAATAAACACGGTCCAAATGCAAACTTATAATTCAATGCGTTATTTCACAATCACAGCAACACTTCATAATGACCAAACTCAGTCGTGCACTGTGTAACTCAATTAAAATGGTGCAACTTCCGGTACGTTGCATTTCGAACGCTAACGGGTTGACTGACTGACTGACTGAATGGCTGGTTTGGCTTGTTCGTTGAATACAGACATTTTTCTAAGAATGGATGCAATGCGATATATATAGAGTGCAATCCCTTTGGAATGGTAGTAACGCTGAGTATGTGTATGATGACCGAACGACGTTGCAAAAATAACCAAGCAGGACATTACTATAGACACGGACATAAACAGAGTAGTACGACATTTTACTTAACGACGGAAATAGGAAATGCAGCCATGCATCAAAAGCAACAACACCAATAACAGCAACGATAGAATGCACAACTGTGTGCTGTGCTGCAATGGCTTTGGCTGGCGACAGTTCAGTTCAGTTCAGGTGTAGTGTGTCACAGTACGTGACACAGTAGTATCCCATTCATCTTCTATATTTAGTTTAGTACATATAATGGCTTTGATAAGTTTTACGCTGCTTCGCAATGCGACTCACGCGCTGTACGCTTGGATAAGTTAACAGCAACTGTGCCACATCGTAACTAAAAATTGCAACTACAATGAGCTTACTCTGCGAGGTAGCGAGACAGCATAAAAAATAGCACAAATTTTTTCTATTTACAAACTGGAAACTTTTTCAAAAAAAGTAATTAATATTTATTGCTGACCGCATTGGCGTAATAATGGGTTTTCTTAAGCTGTTTTGTTCGCTGCGTGACTATAAAAATAGCAACGAAAATTTAGCTTAATTAATTTTGCTACACTTTTTATTTTTTTTTTTTTTTTTTTTTTTTTTTTTAATTAATTAGCAGACTGCAAGCTGCAAACTTCGAATATTAGGTTTCAATTTTGTACAACATTGCGTATAATTGATATCATTATTTATGCCACTAAATCTTTTCAATATTTTTTGTATTCTTCTGTGTGTCGTTATGAACGTTTACCACCTTGCATTAATAGAGTTGCATACCCAGTGGTATACTTGAATAACAAAAGATATAACTTTCAGAAAAACGTTAGATTTAGTGGAATCCAAGATTAAATACCCATCGCATGAATCTTTGAATAGATTATATATGATCATCAGTGGTTTAGGAAAATTTCTAGACGGGTGTATTATGATCCAATACAACATAAGTTTAGACACAATGTTGAGGTTCATATAAGAAGAATATATGTAACTAGCAGGTACCCGCGGCATTGCTCGCGTTGTTTTTTTTTTTCTATTTGGTGGCTAAATATAAATTGTTCAAAAAATTCCCTAAACACGACAAATGCGCCTTTCAAGTCTCTACGTCTATGCAATCCAAAGAGGTCAAAATTTTCTAAAATCCCGTCTAAGTGCTCACCTGTAATAAAAAAAAAAAAATTGGTAAAAAAATCTATATTGGGTCCACATATGGGTCTCAGGTCCAAATTTCGGAAATCCCTTGAACACCTTGAACGCCAAAAATGTTTTTTTAACCATCTTTCAAATGAGCCCTGTTTTAAGTCTCTACGTCTATTCATTCCAAAAAAATGGTTTTTTTAAAAAAAAAAAAAAAAAAAAAAAAAAAAAAAAAAAAAAAAAAAAAAAAAAAAAAAAAAAAAATTTCCGGTTTTAAGGCCCCCATTAGGCCCCGGGTCAAAATTTTCCAAAATCCCGTCTTGTTGCTCACCTGAATTCTAAAAAACACAAACATAAATACATTTTCTAACGTCTTTTTGTTCCAAATATTTGGCTTTTCCAGTTTCAAGGCCCCATTAGGCCCCTTGCTCAAAAATTGAAAATGAAACATAGCTTATGTTACTCGGGAATTGTGTAGCTTGTCAACGGTATAAGAATTTTTTAAATCGGCCCAGTAGTTTCGGAGCCAATTCAAAACAAACAAACAAAAAAACAAACAAAAAATCAAACATTTCCTCTTTATATATTAGTATAGATAATACAGATTTACCAATAAATAGAAAAAGAGTTAGTATGGGAGCTATATGTTATAGTGGACTGATGGGGTTTGGCGGTCTAATCCCCCCTAGGAGGTTTAGAACCCCTCACGGACGAAAAAATAGTTCACTCGAAGTTTTGTTTCTTTACTTTTTTGTTATAATTCTGCGCACGTCCCTGCTGATCCTTATCATATCGGTGGTATATGCATATATTATATTTACTACTATAAGTGTTTTGTTAAATAATAACTATTTTCCTACAAAAACTCGAAAATGGGCGGTACGTTTGCTTAGGTGCTATACCTAAAAATTAACGTGGAACCTTGGTTTTGGCATACAAAGTAGTCGTAGCCGAAAAAAAAACTTAAGTATAAAATTTTTAGTTAATATCTTCAAAACAAAATGAAATAAAAAGACGTGCAGATGGGCAAAATTTCGACGAATGTAGTTTCTTATAAATATTTACCGATCTCACAGTAGGTAGTAAAAAAGTTTATATTTGATTTTCTTACAAAAACTTAAAGAAATAGGGTACATTTTTGTGAGGGTTATACCTCAAAAATTTTTTATCCTACTTATATTAGGATATTTTATTAGAATCATAGGCATAATTTATACAAAATTAAGAGTTCCTACAATAGAATATGAAACATAGAAGTTCTTTTTTTAAAAACCCAAAATGTTTGAAGTTATGGGAAGTTGGTTCTTTCAAACTCAGGATAGTCTAAATTTTAAATATAGTGACCCACCCCTTTTAGTCCCCGAGATAATTTCACCCATACCCCCCCAAAAAAAGGACAAACAAAAAAAAAAAAAAAAACAACATCCTTGAAATCCAAATGTTTCGTCTTCACGATCGCTCTTGTTGTTTTGTGCTCTTCGTCGTTGCTTCTCTTATCAATGTATGATCTTGTTGTTGTTCTTGTCTAAGGTTAACGTCAGCTTACGTCACTCATTTCCACATATATACTTTTAGGGTTTATCATGCAAACCTTTTACTCCTCGGGTACCGGGTATAAAAATATTAAATTTTGAGAAGCTACAATTTGAAAAATACAAACAAAATCTTCACTTAAAAATTGGTTGAGATTGCACAGCGAATTTCTACATTTTTAAGCACACTTTCTTTTAGTATTTTAAGATAAAATTAAATACAAATGCTGAACATGAAGATCTATCCATCCGGTCCAACCGAAGTTAACATTTTCCTTGTTTTTATTTATTTTTTATTATTATTTTATAATATTTTTTCTTACGCATCTACTTTTCTTTTATTTCATTTTCTAGAACATGTGGCGCTGCAGTGTTTGTCGTCGTAAAATGGCTTCACGCGTCTGCATACCGCAGGACTCAACGGATTCAATGCTTGATGTACCCGTACTGGAGGCACTACAGCGACGACATTCTGATGCAAAGCTTGGCTCCAGTACAAGTCAACTTGCGCCAACAAATGGTGCAGCACTTGCACCGCCACGCAGTCCAGAACTGCGACGACATTCAGACGTTTCACCTGCTTCATTAAAAGAACTGGAACGGGTAAGTATTGACATAGTGTGTGTGTGTGCGTGAAGATAAGATATAAAACAAAGCAAACTGCGTATGTGTATGAGTATGCAATCAACTGGAAATTATTTTTTTCATACAAAAGCAGCTGAAAGGTAACAAAACGCCTGGCGGTGATGGTGATTGGCGTGGCGGCGGACGCAGCATGGCGCCAAGTCGTTCAAATAGTCCGCCACGTGGTGACTTGGAGCCAACATTCGGTGCGCCACTTTCACGCATGGCATCACGACGTGGCTCACGTGTTGTAGCGCGACAGCATAGCTATGATGATGATATGAAAAATGAAGCAAGTCCAGCGGGTGTTGCCTTGGGTTTGGGTGGCGATGCCAGCGGTTTGGGTTTACCATCGATGCCCAGAAGGTAAGCACGCATGTTGTGTCTGATAAATAAATTTACATAAATAAATTAATTGTTGTTGTTGTTGTTGTTCTTCATCTTCTTGGTTTATATAGAAAATCTGCATACGATGTTTTTGCACCCGGTGTTGCCGGTGGCAATCCGGCCGCAGCTTTAGCACAATTACAGCGTTCACCCGGTGAGGGTAGTGGCATAACACCACAAATAGCATTACCCGGTTCTCGACGTCCATCATTTCGTGTACCACATCCGTCTGAAGATCTACAAAACGATGAGTCACCAAGTTCAGATAAGGGCAGTCCGGTACTAACGGTCGATGATGATCGTCGCATGCGACGAAGAGGCTCACAATTGTAAGTTAGAAAGTAAATCGCGTTCAAAATTAAAAATATTTAAATTTTTTTTTTTTACCGTTTAGGCCTGACATTGCTGCGCTACAAAATCGCGGTGCGCTGCCTACAGGTCCAGTTGCTTCTATACCACCACCGCTAGCAGCATTTACTGGGCCTAATCTTGAAGATTTAGAGGCGCCACGACGTCAGACGTCCATGGATGGCGAAGCCATTAAGATTGTCATACACGATGTAGATTCCGGACCAATATGCTCATCAAAGCGACGCATTATATTGCGTAGAGATCCATCGGATAAGGCACACCGCAGTGAGTACTTCTAAACTGTTCAATCGGGTCAATTTTAAACGTAAATAATTACTTCCGGCACATGCTGCAGGCGTACATTTAAGCAAACATTTAACCAAACACACAAAAACCAAAAAAAAAGAAAGAAAAAAATCGAATACAGAGAACTCGTTAATAGACGGAAACTTCCGCAATGCAGCAACTAACGAGCTGTGTCCTTTTTTCTGTTCTTCATTTGTGCTGAGCGTGGGCGTGGTGGGCGTGTGGGAGTGGGCGTTTCAGCTACGCTCTAATGCACATTGCGCAGCAAAGCACCGAGCAAAACCGAACCAAACGGCACCGCACCACATACCGGAAATGACAAAGTAAATAAGACTCATTACAACGTTTGGTTCGTTCGGTTTGTTCGGTTATGCTAATTCGATAGAGACGACATGAAACTCTTCTTCTTCTACTAAAAACTTTTCTATCTTTTGCATCTTTTGCTTCGGCTTTAATTTTAATTTTAAGTTTTTTTTTTCATCTTCTTTTTTTAATCAATTTTTTCACTTTTATTTAACTTTTTTTTTTTTTTGTGGTCTTTAATTCCCAAAACGTAATACACAAAACGTAAACGTAAAGGATAATGCGCTCTACGGTTCTGGCTCCGGTGTGGTTCTTAATGAAACCCATTGCGGAAGCAAACTGTGCAGATTAAGCAAACTGAGCGGATTTACTTTATGTCGTCGTTGTCGTTGTGAAGGTCCTTTTTTTTTGTTCTCGTATATATTTATGTTTTTTTTTTTTAATCTGTCTGGGGAGTTTAATGCCACAATACTAAATGGTAAAATATAAAATACGCTGGCTGCCCACAAAATCCGGAAATATAAAATGTGATACTATTGCTATTGTCTAACTTTGTATTTGTATGTGTGTGTATGTGTTTTTGCTTTTTTTGTGTCTGTGTGCATTCATTTCATTTAAAATGGCAAGGATATCATTATTTAAGCATTGCATTTAATTGATTTTTGCTGACAGTGCAGAAAAAAATTGACAAAGCATCTAAAGCAGCAAAATAAGAGAAAAAATGCAACAATGCTGGATTTGGTTAAATGGAATATTTAATGCTTTACATTTTCGTTAGACAAAGAATAGAAATGCAATAGAATAAATAAAATCTGAGCGTCGTTGAGTGCTTGTTAAAATAATAAAAAAAAAAATAAGAATGCGGTCTGTCGTTATGTCAAATTTTTAATTGAGCACAAAGAACTTTAGTTTTTATACCCAAAGGGTATATAAAATTTGTGCGAATATGTATAACAGACTGAAGGAGGCTAGATAGACCCTATAAGGTATATATTATTTCTGATCAGCATTGAAAGGGGAGTCGAAATAGCTATGTCCGTCCGTCCGTCCGTCCATCCATCTGTCATGCTGTCTCCCGTATGAGAACGATAATCTCGGATACTATAAGAGCTACCATATTTAAATTTTACACTAAGCCGTCAAGTGTGCACACAAACAATGTTTCTCTTATTAATTTTTGATGCTACAAAAAAGGTTCAGCACTTTCCATCTCAGTGGAAGTTAGCAGCGATCAAGCCCCGAAAGCCGGAAAATAATCCCAAATCATACCGGCCGATATGACTCCTGCCTTCGATTTTGAAGATTTCGGAAAGACTATTCGTCAGCCGGTAGAGTGTACTTTTGGAAGCATGGAATATGAACCCGGACCACGAGTTTGGACATCGCAGTTGACCGCCTTCTCAGTGCCTTCGAGGCCAAAGAAACAGTATTTTTATTGATGTACAGTTCCGCAGGGTAGCGTTACGGAGCTATTCTGTACTCAAAGTTTGCTGCAGACCTTTCATTTCTCGATGCTGAATCGAGGCAATCTAAAACGCTAGTTACCTCTTTTGCAGATGATGTTAGCTTGTTCTACTCATCAAAGTGCGAATATGAAGCAGCTGATGGTCTTCAAAAGCGCATTCATGTCGTCCAAGATTGGGCACTTAAAAGAACTTAGACTAAAAGGTGGAACATTAAACTTAATAGAGACAAGTGCATAAAAGTTTGCTCCACCCTAAAGAGAAAAACTAGATACCAAATCAAATCTCCTAGGCCTTATATTAGATTGAATATTGTTTAGAAACCATTTAACTGCGGTTGTGGGCACTTGTCGCATTAATTGAAAAAATTGTATTTGGTTACTGAATAGCAGAAGTAAACTTTATCTTTAGAAGACAAATCTGATGAATAGCTGCGGATTCTGTGACGTTTATTTGAGCGGCAATTCATCCGTTTTCCTTGTTTTTTTTTTTCCTTTTAAAATCACACACAAAAGTTTTTAATTCACTTCGTCGAACTCCAACTGTGCTCTTAATAGTATGGTTCGTCTCTATGGTTAACACCATTAACACTGCCAAATTTTCTATTACATTTGCGTCATTCTCGTTTATTTTAGTGTGACACATGTGTAGCACATTTC
This sequence comes from Leucophenga varia, assembly GCA_018903435.1. Lineage (NCBI taxonomy): Eukaryota > Metazoa > Arthropoda > Insecta > Diptera > Drosophilidae > Leucophenga > Leucophenga varia. Next base: position 234,329 of record JAEIFJ010001407.1, read on the forward strand.
GCGGTCGGCACGCTATTGCGCAATTGTTAGTTTACAACGAAATTAATTATGTCATGCTGCGATACAAACCTCAAATCTCCACGGTTACATATCTACCGTGACATAACAACAAAGCGAATAATGAAATAGTGCTGTACCCCATAGCTATATTCTTATTCAATTTTTCAAGTGATTTTCTTTATCAATGAAAATTCTTTTAATAATTTTGACAATTTTGAAGACAAAATTACAGGTGTAAAATGAGCAAAGTGTACAACTTAAACAAAATTGCATTGCATACTCTTAGGCGCTTTTTGTATCGTAAGAATGCCCAAGCAAACTCGTTACCAAAATTTCTTTTTGCTTTGCTTTAAAGTTTTGATCAAATTCAATCAAATAAAATAGCAAGTTTCCAATTCGTTAGATGCTTTTTGGCTTTGATGTATTCTATAAATGCATATATAGTGCCTCTATAGTATTTGCTTGTGGCTATGAATATTTCTATATGCAAACTTTATTTGTATAGCAGCCACATGCATTGTTGAATAGTTTGTCCTTTAGTTTTCTTCTTCACTTTGTCAACTTCGGTGAAATGTGCAAAAATATTCATATTTTCCAATAAAGTAAAATAGTTAATTGCATTTATTGTTTTATAAAAACTTTATGGAAATGAGTTTTTAATTAACAACTGCAAAAAAGGTATTTAAAAATCATTTGAAAATAATTATGATGCACAAAAATTGAGTGGTAAAATATTAGAAAAACATTACAATATTTGTATATATATTATTCTAAATTTCTCATTTAAATTCGTGCAAGATTTGAGTTTCAAGTGCCAAAATTTTGAGTTCCAACAGCAAACTGCAGCCAAAAAAAGAAAAGAAACTTTGAACTATTTCGCATCACTTTGAAATTCACATTTGCTTGCAACCAATTGGCAAATGCTAAAAAATGAAGATATTGAATTCAATTCTAAGTGAAATTTTCAGTTGAATTGCAAATAAAAGGAAAGTGGAAGTTACTTCGACCATTTCTGAAAGCTGTGCCTGTGGTCCTTTTGCTCTATAAAGTACATATATAGTATTTGAATATGTTTGCGTTGGTGTTTGTGTGTTTGCGTTGTAAATATTAGTTGGACAAATTGAAAATCGATTTAGTACACTACATTCTCTTTCTCTATCTCTCTCTCTTTCGTTTTTTATGACATTTCTTTGGTATACACTAACTATGCAAACTAATACAAGTATTTGCAAATTAAGAAATTGTTTACTCAATGTAAAAACACTCAAATTAGTTTCACTACATTGCAAGCAATATACACACACACACACATGTCACTGTGCGATAAAAAAGACAAACATCGAGTTAGCTCGGAAATCTTATAGTAAAAGTATTAGGTCTGGTCGTGTTAAACAAAAATGTATATTTAGAATTTTGGGGGGACCCCATCTTTTTTTTACTTATTGAACTTAAACTCAGTAAATTACTAATATATTTTTATAATACCCTGCACCCAAAGGATAAAAGGCTATAATAAGTATATACATTCTTAATCATCCGTCTGTCCGACAGTCCATCTGTCGGAGACTATAAGTCATAGTCATAATTACAACTTACACTCTCCTAAACCAATTGTTCACTTGCAACCCAACTTTAAGGGGTACCCCCATACAAATCTACGATAAAATTTTGAGTTTTTGCATAAAACGTTATTTTTTCTTATTTTAGGAAGTCTAAATTTAGTATAAATTATGCCTATGATAGTCCAAATGAAAGAGACCAAAATGAATAGGACCATACCAAATTTTAGGTATGGCCCCATACAAACATAACCCAAGTTTTTAATTTTTGTATGAAAATCCAATGGAATGAGGAATTGTATAAATTAAATTAAGGGGGGGGAATGAAAAAATATAATTAATTTTTTAATGTTTTTTTTTATTTTATTCTTGACCTTGTAAGAAAAGTAATTATCCGAAAGGTCTGCAAAATACTCCACAACGGCGTTGATGATTTTCTCGCGTGAGCTGAATTTTTTTATTGATGAGCCTTCTTTTGAGGTTTGGGAAGCGATAATAGTCCGAGGTAGCGATCTCGTTGGATGCGGGAGCAATTGGAGCCCTTGATCATTGATTTTAGCCGTGGTTGCAAAAACAACATTTTTTTCACTTCATGTGAGGCTGTTTTGCAGGGATTTCGGCCTTTAATCGATCCAATAATGCTCAGTAATACGCGCTTTTGATTGTTATTCCTTTTTTGAAAATCCTAGGAAACCGACGCCTTAACCTTTCGAGCCATCAAGTCCGGCTTTAGTCTATTTGCCAGGCACTTATTCTATTTTCTGGTGTGAAATAGTGGTCCCTGGTTTCATCAATAGTTATCAAGCGACGCCAAAAAGTCCGCCCGATTCCGCATCAGCAAGTCCAAACACTCTTTCGAAGTGCTCTCGCGTTTGTGTTTTTGGTCCGGAGTGAGCATGCGTGGCACCCAGCGGCTGAATAACTTTTTCATGTGCAGAAGCTCGCCCAAAATATGGCGTGTGCGCTCAGTAATAATCTTTCCGGTCATCCAATACCATTTCATGAAAATTTGACATTGCCCTCTGTAACCGCATCATTGCGGGTTTCATCGGTAGTGGAGTTGCGGTAGTGGAGTTGCGGTAGTAGAGTTGCGGCCACCACGAATCTCTCGAAACCAATATTTGATGGTATAATCAAATTCAACGAACGAAAATCGTTTTTGACCAAGCTCAACAAGATAGGATAACGAGGTTACTTTTCACCCCACCTAGTACAGAAAGATTGGGTCCTGAGGTATGTTGACGTTGGGCATTGTCATGTCAGATATTTACATAATAAAAATATTAAACTATTTCATTTGAAATGTTTGCGAAGACAAATGCATTTGCTTTTTAGTCGTGATTTGTTTTAAAAAGTTTTTAATCTATGAAAAATTAAGTTCGCTTTGGTGCAGTTAAACGAGCAAGAAAATGGAAAGATTATAACAGATGAATCGGGAAATACCCTATGAAGCAATGCCCACCGTCTGTACCATAGATTAAGTAGCTATTCTTATTTAACTTATGAGGCGTAGGCTTTTCATCAATTAGGTTAAATAAATTACTTTGTAGTGCCGCAATTGCATAACTAAGTAACGCTCCAAGCTATATAGCAAAACCTTTAAAACCATCTGGAACGATTTCAAAGAAATATGAGCACAGTTGTAATTTGTTTTAATTAACTCTAAGATAAGTTTTTAACATAAGATAAAAGAATTGACTTAGACCTTAAATTTTTACTATAAAAAATCAAACTAAACACAGACATTTACATCTTTTTACATACATAGTTGAATTTTTGTTTTAATCTATTCTGATATACTTTCAATTTTATGTAAAAATTCTATTTCCATGTCATTGAAAAAACATTTTAATATACACATACACATAAGCTTGCATGACACACGAACACACACACTCACATACATTCAAAATGCGATTTCAAATACTTTATTCGCTGCAGAGACAAAAGACAAGAGACATACGGACAGACAGACAGACAGACACAGCTGACAGTACATGTTCCGCATATTGACATTCGCTGTTGGCACATCAAGAGTTAAGCAGTGCTCTCTATGCTTATCCTTTATACTTTCACTTATTTTCTTGCATTAGTTGCTGTGCAACAGAAGGATGCAGATGTATGTGTGTGTGTGTGTGTGCGTATACTCGATATGCAGCATAGCATTGTTGTACTCTAAGTAGAATTTTAATGTGCCAAGCTATTTTCTTTGCTGTTATTTGTTGGCTCCAACGTCCTTTCGGAATGCCTTATCAGCATAAGCAGCAATGGCGCCAGCTGGAATGCAAAAGGTGAAATTATTTCGCTGCTTAACCGCAAAGATGCAAGTATGCATATTGTGTGCAAGCATCTGTAACAAAGTAGCGTCAAGAAGTATTTCAGCATTTAACTTTTTGTGCATCGCTATATGCAACGTTTTGATAGCAGCTAAAGAAAAATAACAGAAAACTGGCAGCAATTTAAGCACATACGTGGAACTTTGCGTAAAAAAAAAAAACAAATATATAAAAAAACTAGTATTCTTATGTGTACATCTGTCAACTGCACTAAATGGCGCATGTTGTATTCGATGAAAATGCAAGTAATGCGCTTTTAATGACAAAATAACTACTTTCGTAATTAGCTGTAGAAATTTTTAATGACTTTGGAATTTCATTGGATAAGCTAAATGAAAAAAAAAAAAAAGAGTTAAATAAATTAAAGAAGAGAAAATTTTAAGTTAGTAAATTTAAAACTTTTATATCCGAGCGAAAAATTCATCAACGCGGCATCAATCTCTTCCTCGATATGACGATATTTTTAAGAGGGAATGGGTCATGCATGACATGTCTTACAAGTCTTGTGTATTTGTCATGGGTGTGTCATCCATCGTTTTTCTTTTTAAAATATGGCATAACTTTGCATTTTAATGGGTTTATGTATTTTAATAAATTTGTAGCTAAAAAAAAAAAAAAAAAAATAACACAACCGACGACTTGTCACCAATCAGTCATTAGTGACCAAGTCATTAAAGAAAAATTTTGTTGCTGGAATATTTAACGTAAATTTTGCTTGGGCTACACAGGCATCCTAAAGTAGAGATTGTATACTTTTTCCTTTAAACATATACCCATATACATATGAATATTGTTTTGAAATTTTTACCAGAGATGTAGTCCATTTTTTTTAAAATTTTAACCTAGTGCATAAAGGGAGCCATACAACTGAAATATAAACTTCAGGCAAATTTTTGGAATGGGTATTTAGATCGAGACACTTGAAATTCGATAAATTTGAAAGAACTTTGATATGATTCTTGATTTTTTTTAGGATTTTACAAAAATTATTTACATTTATGGACATTTTCGAAATAGGTCTCTCTGGCTAAACATGGCTTAGAGCAATTCAAATCAATTGCTTCTATTTTAAAAAATTTGGGTTCAAATTTTGGAAATCCACTTAACACCTTTAAAGGCAAAAACGTGTTTTAACCATCTTTCAAATGAGCCCTGTTTCAAGACTTTACGTCTATTTATTCCAAATATATGGCTTTTCCGGTTTTAAGGCCCCCATTAGACCCCTGGTCAAAATTTTCCAAAATCCCGTCTTGTTGCTCACCTGTAATAAAAATAATAAAAATTTTGGTCAAAAAATTTATATTGGGTCCACATATGGGTCACAGGTTCAAATTCCGGAAATCTTTTGAGCACCTTGAACGCCAAAAATGTTTTTTTAACCAACTTTCAATGAGCACTGTTTCAAGTCTCTACGTCTCTTCACTCCAAAGATATTGCTTTTCCGGTTTCAAGTCCCCCATTAGGTTCCGGGTCAAAATTTTCCAAAATCCCGTATTATTGCTCACCAGAATTCTAAAAAACACAAACATAAATAAATTTTAAAACGTCTTTTTTGTTCCAAATATTTGGCTTTTCCAGTTTCAAGGCCCCCATTAGGCTCCGGGTCAAAAATTGAAAATGAATCATAGCCTTTGTCACTCGGGAATAGTGTAGCTTGCTAACGGTGAAAGAGTTTTTTAAATCGGTTCAGTAGTTTCGGAGCCTATTCATTTCAAACAAACATTTCCTCTTTATAATATTAGTATATGTATATGTTAGTAGATGACTCAATGCCCCAAGAACAGATTTCATAAGCGAAACCATAACTTTCTAAAATGTGAACGAAATGTTTTTTGGATATCGTGGAACGCTTCGCGGCCAAACAATGTATTTTATGAACTCATTCCAGTTTTTTTTTTAAGGCAAATGTGTACCTAAAATTAATAGACAGAATTTTCAAGCAACGAAATTTTTTTATAAAAAAAATTATATTAAAATAGGCTCCCAAAAATTGGTCAATGGTATCCTTGATCCATTTTGGGATCACTTGTAATCGCAAACGTTTTTCAAAGAGTTTATCCAAATGTGGCACACAAAATTTTTGGAAGTGGGAGCACATCCGTTTGAGATAAATTTAAAAATATTGAACCATGATTCTCTTGATGACCTCAAAAGGTTATTTGAGGATTCATTTGAAGATTTCTGTGATCTTGAATTTTTATATTGACAGCGTTTTAAAAACTGTAAATCATAACTTTCTTAAAGTCCCAGAAAAAGGGGGTATTATCAGAAGTGCATAATTTGTTGCTATTGTAAATATTGTAATCCCAATGGAATCACATTGATTGAACATATTAAATCACAAGTATCGCAAAAAGAATAATTTAGCGAGTTTTCAAATAGTTTACTAAATACGCAAAAATTGCATTTCATTTATTTTTTGACCAGGAAACAAAATGTTTATTTATTCATTTGGTTACTACTCATTCACAAAAAAAATTAATTAAATTATTTCAACAAATCTGCCAGAACGTCATAAATCTTTTTGGCATACTCATTTGCTGCATACCAAAAAACCTTTCCGAACTCCATAGTCTACATGGCTTGTTTGCATATTTATTGACAGAAAATGCAAATGGTAAATGTCAATCAAGTTAACGACAACAGAAGCACACTCGAAGCAATACTAACTAGCGACGAGTGCGCATTTCATTTCATGGCAATCCTTTTTGTCACAACACAATTCACTGTCACAGCAAGCAACCTTCAAGCAACTCCGAATGAATGCTATTTACAATTGTCGCATTTAAGGTATGCAGTCTGCTGCAGTACTACCTGATAATTTCAATTATTGAGTGAGTGAGTGAGTGTCTAAGTGAATGATTGCATAACTGATTCGACTGCCATAATTCATTTTTTTTAATGAATTTACCGGCTTAGTTCTGTCTGACAATGCATTTATGCTGGTCCTTGATGGCATCATTTAATATTGCAACACGCTGTATAAATGTTTAAAACAATTTCTATGCGACTAAACAAGCGATTATGTTAGCACATACACACTTCATGCCAAGTATAATCTTTGGTTGCATTTAAGTGCTATCATTCTTGATGCTTGATAACCATTAAAACTGAGTGTAGCACTTCGTTGCTTATAATTTTCGCAATGGGCAAAGGTCAAAGTTAAGCATTTATTGATTTTATTTATTTCTCCATTGCATTGCATACACTCAATAGTTTTTGTTCTTAAGTTGCAATAACTGAAAATCAATTAATTCTGAAACTTTAATTGTTTCGTACTCTCAATGAGTCTGCAAGCGCAGTTTTAAGTGCCACTTGAACCAATTAAATAGCACACTTAAAGCAGAAGCGCTGACTGGCACACCGCAACTTAAGGTTGCTTTTAGGCCAACAAAATTTGTTATATTATATTAAATTTTATGCTGCATCATAATTTCGTTATTTATTATAGTAAATCACGTAAAAAATATATGCAAAGAAACAAGGTAAAATGTTAACTTAGGTGTAACCGAAGTTTAAATACCTGTCACATGATTCTTTGAATATTTGCAAAGGTATGATGATTTGGTTCGTTAATATGGTACCACGCCCACCGCCCATTTTTTCAATGGATTATAGTTCTCAGAGTGTAGAAACATGCACAACAGAGAACTGGAAAAATCACTTTTTTCTTGATTTACTCATGCACACACATTTTCATTCAACTTCAAATCACAGAACGTAACACAGCGTTGATTAAAGTTGCAATCGATTTCATTCAACTATTCACTGAAAAAAACTCAAAATTGAATAAAAATCAGCTCATGCTGACGAACGCGTAATGGGATAAAATTTGAGTGAATTGTGCTAATAGCAAACGATCGGTGGGTGGCGCACACAACAATGCCTATGTGGGTTTCTTGCATTTTTTTTTCATTTTCTTATTCTTTTTACTCGTCAGTTGTGCAAAAGCAGCGCAGTAGCAATGCTGCTAAGTTAGCAGTGCTAACTTCGCACATGAATAAAATCATACGAGTTGTTTTTTGCGATTTGAGTTTTACTCTCGATCGAAGCAATCATCGTTGAGCAGAATGAACGGTCGGCCGAACTTAGCGCATTGAACACGAGCTGAATAAACTCATTGAGTGAAAACAAAACGAACACTTGAGATTGATTTTAAATCAACAGTGAGTTTATGAGCAAATGCAAGTTCGATGGACTGATCCGAACAGCTTGTTTATTGGGCTGTTGAGCGAGTATGAATGTTTTTCAATCACCCGAAGCAGTTCTCGAATTTAATTTCTCTCAAATACTTGCAAAAATAAGTTGAATTCTTCAATTCTTTAGTGGCCACGCCCACCACCCATTTTTCTAGAATGATATAAATTTTTTATTTTAATTTGAACTTAGAAATACACATCTACAAAATTTCATTGAAATCGGTTGAGTTGTTTCGGAAAAATTCGATGAATTGATGATCGATTCTTTATTGTCAGATCCATTCTCAAAATTTTATAAAAATTGGTCAAGCCGTTTCGGAGGAGTTTTGTTACAAACACTGTGACACGAGAAATTTATATATTGAAGTATTTATAAATAAATAACTAGCGGATACCCGGCATGTTGTACGTGTTTCGGCTATTTTCCGCTTCGCATCTGTTGTTTTTTTGTGCAATTGCAGTACTTTTCGATGGCGTTTTTTACTATTTGTTTTTTTTTTTTAACATGTTCGGGCTAACATAAAACCATACTAAAAATACTAGTTTCTTTTTTAAATGCTGCGCCCTGAACATATTTTGGGGAACACTGCAATCAGCTGTTTTTTTTTTTTTAGTTTTTTGATTCCAGCGAGTCCCTTAAAATGTTGGGGCTAGTATAATAAAAACATATAAAAAAACAAAACATTTTTGTATGGAAATGTTTGAAAATCGTCTTTTTTAAATGAACCGGCCAATATGCCTAATGTATTGTTTTATTGGCATTTTAATTTACTTGTATTGTTTCCTTTCAATTAAATCCGGCTTGGTACTCATCGGTTAAATGGTTTCAACGTCCATAGCGGACATAAAAATATTATTATGTTTAATTTAATGTTACATATATAGATAACTATTTTATACAAAAGTTCGAAAATAATCGGAAAGTTTGTTTGCGGGCTTTAGCTAAAAATGGATGTGGCACTTGCATTTCGAACTTAGCTTAGACATTGCCGAAAAAGCTTAATTTTCAAATTTCAGCTTAATATCTTTATAACTTATAACTTGAACGAAAAAATGTATAGAAATATAAAGGCAGGCAGACGGACATGGCTAGATTGATTCGTCTCGCTGATGAAAAATATATATAGTATACTTTATGGGGTCTACGATGTCTTCATCAATGCGTTACAAACTATATATGGAGTCTAAGTCATAGGATTTTGTTCTCGTTACAAAAGTCTTAACAAAACTTATATACCTTACACTGTGTAAGCGTAGTAAACAAAGAAGGCGTTGTTATTAGCGGAAGGAAACAAAACACATTGAATAGCCGAAACAACCATTAAAAACGTTACTCATACGCAACGTTAAGCGCGTATCTCAAAGCTGCTTTCGACAATTTATGCAACAGGCAAACAGGTTCCTTTTACGATTTCATTTTTTTTTTTTTTTTTTTTTTTTTTGGTTCGTTCTTTCTTTTTAGTTATTGCCTTGTGGCATACTCGTACACGTGAACTAATTTGTGCTTGTTCAGGCAATCTTTTTTCTTCGTTATACTTCTTCACATACTCTTAGTGTATTACTTTTGGCAGAACGTTTGTACATCTTTTTGCTGTTGATGCAACACTTTAAAGTTTTTTATTTTAAACATTAACTAAGTGAAACTTCTAGCATGACATTTTATGTCATTTTCACGCCCATTTCGCATAAAATCTTTTTAATTTAATTATTGCATTTTTTAACACACACACAGAGTTGTAAAGCGTATTAAAAGCTTCGCCTTTACTAAAGCTAAAATTTTATCGCATTTTTTTGTTTACTTATTTTCATTTTTGCTTTTATTCTTTCGTCTACGTTTTATGGCATGCTTGCATGTCTATAGAAACCAATTGGTTCGTTTGATGGCTCATAGATCTTTTGCTATACGTTTTGCTCAACATACACACATACATGTATGTATATATGTGTTTGTATATGTTTGTTTATACCCTACAACCGAGAGGCAAACTATCCAAATGGTCGTAAAAGAATATAGCGGGAGTAAAATGTTATCGTCGACATTTGTTTAAAGGGCAACCAGGGCATCTGTGCTATTTCTTTCGGTTGCAAAGTTGCTAGATAACTGAAAATGTGTTTATTAGTTTGTATAAAAATGCATTAAGTTTTTAGTGTTGTTAAGTTGATAAACAGGTCAAGCGTACATTATGTTACTATATACTATAAACATATTAAGATACCACACATGAACCATTGTACTATACTCGTACATTATAAAGATATGTACAATATATATGTATACACTATATATCATAAAATACTTGCACACGATATATCATGTTCAAATAATCTTATATTCATGATTTCTATATGTATGTCTTTTGTCCAACGTCATAAAGAGATATACTATACATTCTGTAAAAAAGGTAGAAATTATTGAAAAAGCATATTTTTTGAGCCGCTACAACGGTGCTAGCGGCTAACCCAATCTTCCATGGCCCCCTCGTAGGAGGTACGGCCTTCAGCTCCTACGGCGAATGTTGTTTGATGGCATCGATCGACTCAAAATGCCTTCTCCGAAGAGCCAATTTTAGTTTTGGCGATCAGGAAAAATGTCACTGAGCCAAATGTGGCGAATACGGTGGTTGCTCGGATGGTATTTATTGAGTTTCTCGCTTTGTACTCCTGTAACATCACGGCTCGATTAGTTGGCGCGTTGTCATCTTACAGAATCCAAGAGTTGCCCTTCCACAATTCCGGCCGTTTTCTGCGATGCTCTCACATGGGCGCCTCAAAACAAAAAAAAAATCTTTATTAATCTTTTTGATCGTCCGGGCGAAACTTACCACGATAATCAAAGAAAACGCTGTGCAAAACCTTAACCTTAACGGCTTTGATGCGAATTTTTCGGTTTCGAATCGTTTTGCAGGCACTATTCGGCTAATTCATGACTGGTTTTGCACCTATGTTGCAGCTTCTTGCAACATTTTCAACGTATTGGCACACTTAATTTTTATACCCGTTACACAAAGTGTAAACGGGTATATTCAGTTTGTCCGAAAGTTTGCAACGCATTGAAGGAGACATCGGAGACCCCATAAAGTATATACATTATTGATCAGCTCGATGAGACGAATCGATTTAGCCATGTCCGTCTGTCTGTCCGTCTGTCTGTCTGTTGTGATGAGTGTTACTCGAAAAGTTTTAAAGATATTGACCTGAAATTCGAAACTTAAGCTTTTTGTGCTCCTATTTATTTTGTATGCCAGAACCAAGGTGCCACGCCCATTTTTAGATATAGCCCCCCATACAAATTTACCACTTTTTTCGACCTTTTTGTATGAACATAGTTATTATTTATAAATGCTTTTACTACAATTTAGTGTCAAAATACTTCTAATGGCACCCAATATCAAAAGAATGTTGCCACGCCCATTTTCAGATATAGCCCCCATACAAACTTAAGGCTTTTTTCGATTTTTTGTATGAAAATACGTATTATTTATGAATATATTTAATCCAAATAGGGTAAGAAAACTTTTATGTCATCCAATGTCAAATCTAAGGCGCCACGCCCATTTTTATGTATAGCCTCCATACAAACTTACCGCCCATTTTCGAGTTTTTATATGAAAACATTTATTATTTCTGAATGAATTCAATTAAATTTGGTAAATCAATTCCAATGTCCACCTAAGTAAACACTTTCGATATGGTAAGGATCGTGCAAATATAACATAAAGCCTCCATACAAATCTGACCAAATTCATCGTGAAATTTAATCTAAGCACCTGGTGAACATATAAACTATTAAAAGTGTTGTGTAACGGGTATTTCAGCTTCGGTTCCACCGAAGTTAACGTTTTTCTTTTTTTTTTTTTTTTTGTCGTACAGTGTTATGGAATTTAAATGACCAATTTAAAGTAGCTGCAACAACGCATGAAAATTATTTAATATAACTTTAAAACATCGATAAATAATATCAAAACTTCGACGATATCAGTTTATAAAGAATTTTTTTTATTTCATTGATTGCAACCCACACCATAAGCCATATCAAGACAAATAAAAATCTATAAAAAAAACGCACACAATCATATCGTGACAAATGACAACCTTTTTTGGCATATTAAAGACCAAATGAGGCAGCTACATACAAACTCACATACAAACAAACAAAAAAATTTAAGCATTTTCATATAAAACTTGACTGCAAAAGCACAAAATTTTCGTTCATTCAAAAAAAAAATAATAAAAAAAGGTGAAAGTACAAAGGTAAAAACCAAGCCATACAATGGCAAAAAATGCTGAAACAAAATATACAAAAAAAAAAGAAAACAACAATATAATTCATTGTACCTAAATAAAAAAACCCTTAAAAGTAAAATGGACAACAAACACGCTTCGAACAATGCGCTTCGAAATTCGCTATTTGTGCACCTTTTTTGAATTTCGTCCTTTACAGAGCAAACATTCCCCTTTTGGGACGGTATGAAACTTTTCTTCTATTTATACATTTTATTCGATGATTTTTATGTGCATCAATAACAGCTCAGTTTTTTGTTGTTGTTGTTGTTTTTTATGACAATAATGAAATTTGGTACAAATAAATCGAAAATTCACTCAGCGCAGTCATTTCGTGCATGTTAAGTGCCGAAATAAAAATGAAGACAAAAACGGAAAATGGAAAAATAATAGCGTCTGTTGCTGGCTAATAAAAAAAAGGGGGAAAGACTTAAAATTTTACGTTGGTCAGCTTTAGTGAAAACATGGCGTATACGCAATGCGCTGTCTGACCTAAACAGACACTAGCGCGCATCACGCATACGCCGTGTTGCTACTAATTTGTTGCCAAGGCACACGTGCAAAAAGGGAGAAGAGAAGAAAGCAAGAAAGAAAAGTGAATAAAATGAATATAAAAACGAAAACGTTAAAGCGCACAAACAATTAAGCGTCGCCATTTTTTATATTCCTCTTTCTTTTTTTTTTTCAAGTCAAACAAAACTTTTGATTAGGTTGAAATTTTTTTCTTCTTGGCTTAGATACTTTTTCGTTTTATTTTTTATACAATAAATTTTTATTTAATCCTAATTGGGTATCAATGCGCTTGAATTAACAAAATAAAAACAAATAAAAGAATTTTAAATTATTTTAAACGTATGCATGCATTTAAGAGTAAAAGTATCTTTGCCTAAACTCTATTCTTTCTTGAGTTCTCTTTTGCTATTGTTCCGAAAAGTTTTACTTTTCCGTATTTCCATTTCCGTTTTTTATGAACGCCTCAATTATTTTCATAAATGCAAAAAGTTAAACAATAACTTTTTCACTTTTTTTTACCTTTTTGTGAAAAGCGACAACAATACAATTCAATTCACCGCATGACACCGAACTAAAGAAACTCATTGCACGGAATGCATTCAAAAAATGATTTTAGTAAAACAAAATAACAAAATTATTTTTTGGTTTTCAACAACATCGGCACTGACACGTTGACAAAAGTTTTGACAAAAAAAAAAAACAACGATGGAAAACTTCAGCTTTGTTCGAACCGAAGCTTAAATACTCGTCGCAAGTAACTTCAGATAACTTTCATACATTTACGGTCCTCATTGGCGTAGACAATATTTTGCAAAGGCTTCGTCGAGTCGAAAACATTACATTTACGCAAAAACCGGAACGACCCAAATCGGATAAAGGTTACCCGAAAGATTTTGACAAGCTTATTTCGAACTCGTAACCCCCCATAGTTTTTAATCTAAAAATTAAATTATTCTTTTGTTTATGGTGGGCCAATTTGTTCGAATCAAATAACGTGACCAAGCATGTGGCAGAAACGTAACGTCTTTACAATATTCGAAAAAATCTTTCCAAAGAGCTGTGGGTGAACAGTCATTTTCACTTGAAAATTTCTTAAGTAATTTAATTGAAAGAACCAAAAGAGTTGAGTTTGCCTGAGGCTTAGGGGGGTCTTGTAAAATACATAAAAAACATTTTTAACAAATTTAATACTCTCCTACTCCGTTCGTTTTTTACATAGAATGTTTTTTTTTTTTTTTTTAGGATAAAATTTAATGACGAAGTCAAGCTGCTGAAGTTTTCCATGAAGATATTATAATTTTTCGTAGATTTGATGTCATAAATAGTCTTAGAAGAACATCCAATCATTTATTATTTATTTTTAAATATTTTTTTTTCCTTTTTATTCTTAATTTTTTGTTCTTAATTTTTTTTAATATTTAAAAATTAAAAAATAAATTATTGGGCCATATATGAGTATTTATGAAGAGAACTATTCTTATCCGCAATACCGGTCTTTTATTTTCGATATAGAACAACCCGAGAGGGTATTCAGCAGGCTAAGCTTGACGTAAAATCCGTCTAAAGAGCGACTTCTCGAGGAGAGGTTGGTCCGAGGGTGATAAGCACGTAAACACACAAACACAGGTTTCATTAAGTCTCATGCAAATCTTTTGATCTGACCGAATGAAGTGTATTGCAACAGAAGGACAAACGTACTTGGCTACATAGATTTCTCTCGTCGAGCTGGTCAAAAATGTATATATTATATATATATATTTTGTGGGATCTGCGATGTCTCGTTTGATGCATTACAAACTTTCCGAAAAACTGTTCATACTCGTTCACACAAAATTGTTTGTTTTTCTGCCGCGCTGCTAACTTTATTTCCAGTTAACTGACAGTTTACCATGCCAACTACTTCTCACATCTTTGACTGCGCATGCTGTTAACTTTCATTGCAGCAATTGTCTTTTTTGAATTCTTCTCTAACAATTCTTAACTGATAAAAGTAAAAAATAAAATAGAAAAAGCAAAAGTTTTAACTTCGTTGTAAACAAATCTTCAATACATTTCGCGACATTTGTAAAAATCAGCGCAACACAACGTTTCATATAAAATGTCAATTTTCACAAAAATACAAATAAAAATTACAGCTAATCTGTTTTATATTTTAAATAATTTATTTAAAATTTAACTTTTCCATTACAAACGTTATTAAAAAATTATTTTCATTCAAAATGTGTAGCGTATAAATAAAAAAAGTCACTAACCCTCGCTTGCCGCTTTGATTCGATGCCGAATTTTACAGCGCAACGAAAGGAAATCCGCTTTTATAAGTTTCGTGCACAAATTGTTGAAATTAGTTTTTGCTGTGCTAAATGATAAAAGTAGTTGAAAACGAGCTGCATGCAGCTGTATAAAACTATTTGTTAGCGACTGAGGCGTTGTATACTAGTATATATTCAGATACTTAGAGTGTTCAACGAGGCAAAGAGTATGCACGTGCACGAAATTGCAATTAAATTAATTAAATTGTTATCTACAATTTTTTACTCTGATTGCTTCTTGGCAGTTTTCAACACTGTAAAAAGTTTAGTTATTATTGATCTCCATGCTCTAGAATCAGTTTATAAATGCGTCAAATTATTCTATTTAAATCATTTAAGAAAAATATTACTCAAAATAAAGTAAATAAATTAGGAATCATTTAAAAAAAAATGATTTCTATCTGAGTTCTATATTAGCATAAAAACCAAGACAACATTATGCATATGACATCATTTGAAACACAACATGCGTATTTTTGAGTCAAATGTGTGATTTTTGACTTGAAAATCGAAGTGACTGCAAACAGTGATTAAATCACAGTTCACAAAAAACAATCAGCGATTACTGAGCAGGTTCACTATTCACGAAGAGTGATACACAAAATCGCTTTTCTTGGTTGCTTCCATTGCAATTGCCTGTTTAAGTTAGTCTCACTCGCTCAAAACGAACGATAAGTTGCTAGAAATTATTCTGCATTCTGCCGATTTAGGGCTGTGTGATTGTTGGCAATAATCGATTGTTGATGATTGTAAGGAAAAATCGATTATTGGTGATTAATCATGATTAGCACAAAATAATTTTTGATATAAGGTTTTAAGAATATTATATTTCATGATCTTCTTTTCAATGTGAAAAACTTCAAAAGTGACGACCTTTTTTTTTTTTTTTTTTTTTTTTTTTTGCTTCTCACTTTTAAAACGTTGTTTTTCGCTTCGTTCGTCAATTTCGAGACAATTGCCTTCTATGAATTTCTAGATAATTGATTGTTGATTAATCAATTGTTCATTCTTTAACTAATCGATCACTTGATTATACAAAATAATCGATTGCTCCTTGATTAATCGATTAATCACACAGTCCTATGCCGATTGTTTCACTTTTTGTATAAAAAAAATACAATTAACTTATTTATCACATTTTATAACCGTCACACATAGTGTGAAGGGTATATTCAGTTTGTCTGAAAGTTTGTAACGCATTGAAGGAGACGTCGTAGACCCCATAAAGTATATATATTCTTGATCAGCTCGACGAGACGAATCGATCTAGACATGTCCATCTGTCTGTCCGTCTGTCTGTCCGTCTGTCCGTTAGTCTGTCTGTATATTTCTAGGCATCTTTTTTGTTGAAGATATAAAGCTATTTAGCTGAAATTTGGAACTTAAGCTTTTCTCGGCAACGACTATTATGAGTTCGAGAACTAGAGTGCCACGCCCATTTTTAGGTATAGCCCCCATACAAACTTACCGTTTTTTTCCGATTTTTTGTATAAAAATTGTAATTATTTATGAATGTATTCGCTCCCAATTGTGTAAAAACATTTCTTTTGTCATCCAGTGTCAAAACCAAACTGCCACGCCCTCTTCTAGGCATAGCCCCCATATAAACTTTCCGTTTTTTCCGATTTTTCCGATTTTTTGTATAAAAATACTAATTATTTATGCATATATTCACTCCAATTTGGCTAAAAACATTCTAATGCCGTCCAATGTCAAATCAAATGTGCCACGCCCATTTTTTGGTATAGCCCCCACAAAACTTTCCGACCATTTTCGATTTTTTGTATGAAAATGGTTATTATTTATTCATGTATTTACTCCATATTGGGTAAAAACTCTTCCAATATCATGGTGCCACGCCCATTTTTAGGTATTTCTTGCATACAACCTTACCGCCCATTTCCAGATATATTCGAGAAATATGTTGTTATACATATCTGTATTTTTAGCTCAAAATTTGAAATTAATATTGTGTGTAAACTTGGGTGACCACTGATGATTACACATAAACTCTTTAATGATTCGTGTGACGGGTATTTAAGCTTCGGTTCTACCGAAGTTAACGTTTTTTTCTTGTTTTTTTACAATTGCGCTTTTTACATTCAATCGTTTCAACAAACCGCGCTCTCAGTGAATTGCACGTTTTGACGAATCAAGTGACTGGCAAATTTACCAAAAAATGTGTACTGGTACGGTGTTTAAACGAATATGAATGATTTGCGAAGTGTGGTAACAGCACCAATCACTGATAAATGAACAGTTTCATTCTTCGCGAAGAGCGACACATAAAATCGCCGATAAATGAACATGATCATTAAGGAACAAGAAAAAGCAAATCACTGCTTTCAGTCGCAGTGCGAGATTTTGCAATTTTTAAATCACTGTGAAAAAATAACTACGAAAAAATCACTGTGAAAAAATCACCGAAAGTGATATTTTTTGTGCCAACACTAAAACATACATATAGTACATAAAAAAATGACTCACATGAATAATACAGGGCGCTCCTTTTTAGTTCCCTGTGATTTCTTGGCCAAGGGAATTTAAATTCGTTTGAAATTTGAAAAATCTTTCAAATTTCGAACGAATTTTTAAAGAATACAAAGTCACCTATAAGAATCTGCAAAGATATTCGATTATCTTAATTAGAAAAAAAATGGCATACAAAACAATTTTTTTCTTAACGTTTTTTTTAGTTTTAACGGAAAAATTGAAAAAATTATAACTTCGTTAAAAATGATCATTCGATGGTTAACTAAATCTAAAATTTAGACTTATCCGCCTGCCTGATTTGAAATGGATTTCGTCTTATATAGATTTGCATGACACTCCTGACAGTCTTCGAGATAATCGGTTACACGGTTACAGACAGACGAAAAAGCTAAATCAAGACAGCTTTTAAACAGCAATTAAAAATATTCTTAAAAATTTAGAAATTCGCAGTCCGATTTGAACCAATTTTTAACTGAAGATTTGGCATGATATACGAAGCATTTGTACCATATTTGAAGCCATTCGCTTTATAAATACATTTTATTCTTATAAGAACTTGACAAAATGTTCTACTTTTTGTATGGGAGCTATACCTAAAAGTGGGCGTGGCACATTGATTTTAATATAGAAAATACACAGGACCTAAAAAAACTTAAGTTTAAAATTTCAGCCCAGTATCTTTAAAACTGAGCGAATAAATCGCGCAGCAACAAACAGACAGACGGACATGACCAAATCGACTCGTCTCATCGAGCTGATCAACAATATATATACTTTATACAAACTTTCCGACAAACTGTATATACCTGTTTACACTATGTGGAACAGGTATAAAAACAACAGACCGATTATTCATATTATTTAAATGTCGCATCCGGTATAGTACTTAATAGACCAGCCAAGTGATAAAGATTTTCAATTTGAGCGTTTTGGAATTTTGATTTTCCTAGTTTTTTTAATAGAGCCCCAAAATAGTTAATTTGCAAAATCATATATTTGTGTCGTTTTCCTTTTATTCGCTTTTTTTAAAAAATAAACTGTACATCTTACTAAAATATTTATTTTTTACTTATTTAATTTAAATAAAGCTCGCGGTTTTGGCATGCGTGTTGTTGGCGGAAAAACTGGTGCAGATGGACGTCTATTTGCTTATATCGTTTGGACTGTGCCTGGTGGTCCTGCTGAGAAAAATGGACTGCAACAAGGTGATAAGGTGAGTAAAAGTAAAAAACCTAAAACTCTCAACAAATTTGATTTAAAACAATAAATAATTTAATATGTTACAAAATGCAATAAAACAATTTAAAAGCTAAAAACTTTTTGGCTGCAAAAAAAACTGTTGGCAAAATGTCAAATGAAATAACGCAAATGTAAATCAAAAAAAACAGTTGACATATCAGTTAGACAAATGACTTTTATTCAAATTCACATAAATACTATTTTGTGGTTACACAACCGCAGAGTACAATTGTGCAATTCATTTGACAGACATTTGTGACAGACTGCGGACAGACAATGTTATATAATCACATTTCGGTTTGCAAATGAATGCCAGCAAAATGCTGACAAATTGCTGACAATGTGTCTTAGCAACAAAATCTGCAAGTGAAATGAATAGATAATTGTTTATAATTTCTTATTTTTTTCTCTTTTTTTCATCATTTTTAATAAAAGATACTCGAATGGAATGGTATGTCACTAATTGATCGCAGCTTTGAAGAGGTTTGTTCCATAATGGATCGTACTGGCGATATTGTTGAGTTGCTTGTCGAACATGCAACAGATTTTCGTATGTGTGATCTATTCGATGAAAATTTACCGCCTGGCAATAGCGGCGGTAGTCAAAGTGGTCCACGACGTTCCGGTGATGGTCCAGTGGGACTAGGACTTATAGCCGGTAAGTTTGTTAATTTTTTTTAAAATGTGTTTTACTTTATGTTTGCACAAAAAAAAAAAAATGTTGAAAAAAAAATTTGTATATATTTTATGTTTAATTTTGAAATATTTTAAATTTAATTTTTTATAAAACAATTTTTTTTTTTTTTCAATTTTTTATCTACTTTATCTCTATTTACTCCTCTGCTACAAATACAACTAAACAAAAACAACAAAATATAAAACAAAAAATACTAAATGTAAGCAGATCCTGAAACCAACACAGACAAATCACCGGCATCGCCAACAAGACGGAAATTACCAAAAACTCCGGTATAAAATTTTTTCGTTATTATAATTTACTAAAAAAATATAACAAAAGAAAAATAAAATATATATAGTAAAATCTTCAATAAAATAAAGTTAGTTAAATATAAAAGCATTCAGCAAGAAAACTATAAAATGTTAAATTAAAAATTTAAAAATTGCAGCTTGAAAAATCACTGCGACACTTGCAAAAATTTATTTTTTATATTTTATTTTCTTAGTTTTTAAATTTAATTTTTAAACAACAATAAAAGCAAGCTCAACAATTTATTTAGTACACACAAAGATATTTTAGCTTTAAAATTTATTTATTTAAATATTAATATAAACGTTTTTTGAATTTTGAATATATTTTCTTTAATTATTTACAAAAGCCAAAAACACACACAAATAATAAGCTTAATCGAAAGCTTTATGCAATTCAATTTTACATTTTATAATTAATTTAAACTAATTTTATTCCATTTAATTTTTCAATAAATTCAATAATTCTATTTTAATGTGTATTTGTAGTAGTTAATTGAATAATATTTATATTAAATATATATATATATATGCGAAGAAATAATATGTAATTTATATAACTACTTTAAATAAATATTATCAGTTTTATATGGCATAATAATTTATTATGTAATACAATTAATTATTATTTATAAATGAAAATATTTTTTGAAATATTTTATAATTTTTAGTAAATTAATAATTAAATTATTGTATTTATTATTTAAAAAATTCTTTAATTTTTTTTATTAGTTTTTTTCTTTTTCTATATACTCAACTCTTTCTACATACATACATATATATATACAATATTATATATATTTTATATATGTATGTATTTGTATATGAGAAATAAATGTGTTTTTTACTATATATATATAAATATAATAATTATATTTTGTAATAATTACAAGTTTTGCTTAATTAATTGATGTTGGTAGTAATTCTAGTAATTTTTGAAACAAATACAATATTTAACTATACTCGTATATATGTACATGTATTTGAAAAAAAAAAAAAAAAAAAATAATATTAAATTTTTTTAGTATAGTTGCAATGTGTGTGCTTTGTGCTAAAAAAATATTGCATACTTCAAGGCGCACATAAATTGCACAGAAAAGAAAATTTAAATAAATTAAAAGAATAATAAACTTAGGGAAATTTTAAGGAAGTAAAGAATGAAAAAAAAAAAAAATAAAGTAAAAACTGTAAACAATCGAAATTCTCTAAGAATAAATTCAAACATAGTTTAATCAACTTAACTATTAAAAGCTTTTGAGAATTATAAAAAATTTAAATTTAAAAATTTTTGAATAAATTTTTTATACTTGCCAAAGGCATGCCTGTACATTTGATCGATGAACTTTTTTTGTTAGCATATTTCTTTTTTTTTTTTTAATTTTCTTGAGTAATATAATTACTCAATCACAGTAAGAGCAAAGCACCAACAATAGTTAAATAAGATAAAATATATAAAAAAAAATAGTTTAAAAAATACATTAAAAAATGTTTAATGAAAAAAAAAAAAAACAAAACAAAAAAATCTATCATTGTCTTCGAACTTAGTACAATAAATACTTCAAAGCAAAATAATATAAATAAAATTTGTATAAAAAAAAAAAAATTATAAAACAATAAAATGGAAAAAAAAAATTATTTAAAAAAATATATATATTTATAAATGTTATAAATTTGACAAACTGCTAAAAAATAATACTTTTAAAGTAGCAAAATGTTTTAAATGTGCGTTCAATGTTTCTAGCAAACCCAAATAACAAAAAAATAATAATAATAATAATAATGAAATAATAGTATAGTAGTAGCGCGTTTTTAAAATTGTTTAAATGTTTTTAATACAATTAAAAAAATAAAATCGTTACTTATACTAAAAATAAAATTTAAAAAAAGAACTATATAAATATATCTCAATGTCACATTCAAAATGTTTCATGATTGACGTTAATTTTAATCTTTGTCTTCTAACAATTTTTATGATGTTTGTTCTTATGTCCGTCCATAC
This sequence comes from Leucophenga varia, assembly GCA_018903435.1. Classification (NCBI taxonomy): domain Eukaryota; kingdom Metazoa; phylum Arthropoda; class Insecta; order Diptera; family Drosophilidae; genus Leucophenga; species Leucophenga varia. The sequence continues at coordinate 256,244 of JAEIFJ010001407.1, forward strand.
GTACTGCTATTTATTTCAAGCATATGTTAGCCACCATACAAACCTACGCCAAATGTAAAAGGATGTCCCAGAATTAAAGTATTGGCAAAACTATTAACAAAATTATATCGTATTCTATCGAGTAACGCTTCATTTCTACTTGACCTAAATTGTTAATTTTCAGAGTTGCCAACACTTTTCTGCAAATCTTGCGCTAGTTCTGGGATTTGCGTAAAATCTGGGACACCCTTTATAAGTTTTCTCATTTTTTTCTATTGTAATTAAATTTTTAGATAGATATTCTGAAAATGAAATGTAAAGTATCTTTAAATCTGTAATCGCCAAAATTTTTCGATTTATGGTTTAGTAAATTCGTACAATTTCAAATTATTCGTGCTTTAGCAATTGCAAAAGTTATGTTTCATTTCCAAAACGTTTCTTTGCATTGTACATGACAAAAACTGCTATCGATTACATATAAAATGGTTATCGGTCTAACCAAATCGCAAATTGTTGTTGCTCTTTAAATTTAGACATGAGTAGAAAATATTTATTTTAAATTTGAATTCAGAATCAATGATATTAAAACGATAAACTTTATAAACATCGTAGAATAAATATTTTTAAATAATCGATAGTACCTTTTTTGTGTAATGTTATGCATTTACTTTTCATTTCACTTACTCAAACGCTGCCGATTTAAAATCGGAAATATTTTGCGATTTGAAATTAAAGGGGCACCAAGACTTGCGATTACGATTGCAATTGTTTTGATTGTGTTCGAAGATTGCCGAACACTATATGTAGTAAAATATTTTTTTTTATACGAAACATGAAATATTTTATTAATTTAAAAATATAGAAAATTACTTCTGGCTGAAAAGTTTTGATTATTATATTCTCTCTTCTCATATACAGAGGTGTCCCATAAAGTCTCTTTTTGGTTGGTTTTAATCTCTTCTAAAATTCAATGATTATTTCATGAATATAATTCACAATTAGTTCAATCATAATTTAAAAAAAAAAATAAAATATTCACGGCATTTTTGTTGTTTTTATACTCTGTACTAGAGATGAACACAAAATAAAAATTTGTTCCGACCCCACCCGTCCCGAAGATTTTTAAATTCTCCCGCGAGTTCCAAATCCCACCCGAATATTTTAATATTTTATTTATGTCGCTGATTACAAATCTGCAGTCAGATTTCAAAAAGTTTAAAATGGCGGATCAATGGCGTCATCAAAAACACCCGAATATCAAGTTTCAAGTAAATCTGATAAATTTTTAACATTTTCGTCCGCCATATTGGATCCGCCATTTTGAATTTTTGAAATCTGACTGCAGATTTGTATGAACTTTTTAATAGTCAGAATAAAAATTAACAATAAAATACTATGAATAAATACATAAATAAATAAATAAATAAAAAAATGAATACTTAATTTTGCAATTTTTCGAAAAGCTAAGAAAATTTACTACAAAAAGTGTTCAGATCAAAGAGTGGAATGAGAACTTATTAATGCCTATGCTAGTCCCAATCATGATACAATTACTAAAGGTAGTAGCAAACGGCCATTAAAACAACCATGTTATGAAACGTATGAGTAAGAAAGAGATGGAATTTTTCTCTTTTTACTCAGTTTCGCATGTAGTCTTGCAAGTGTAAAATAGATAGAATATTTTTATACCCGTCACACACAGTGTGGAGGGTATTATCATTTTGTCAGAAAGTTTGTAACGCATTAAAGGAGACGTCCGTAGACCCTATAAAGTATATATATTCTTGATCAGCACGACGAGACGAGTCGATCTAGCCATGTCCGTCTGTCTGTCTGTCCGTCCGTCTGTCTGTCCGTCCGTCTGTTTGTATGTATGCGATTCATTCGCTCAGTTTTAAAGATATTGACCTGAAACTCGGAACTTAAGCTTTTCTCAGTCCTAAGCAGCGTTAAAATCAAAGTGCCACGCCCATTTTAAGTTATAGCCCCCATACAAACTTACCGTTTTTTTCGGATTTTTTCTATGAAAATAGCTATTATTTATGAATGTAGTCACTTTCAAGTTGGGTAAAAATACTTCTAATGTCATCCAATGTCAAATCCAAGCTGCCACGCCCATTTTTACCTATAGCCCCCATACAAATTTACCGCCCATTTTCGAATTTTTGTATAAAAATAGGCATTATTAATGAGAATATTCACTCAAATTTGGGTAAAAACACTTCTTATGACATCCAATAACAAAACCAAGGTGCCACGCCCATTTTTAGCCATAGTCCCCATATAAACTTATAGATTATTTTCGAACAAATATATGAAAAGTAATTATTTTCGAATATATATTTATAAATGTATTTGAGCCACTGATGATCACACATAAACTATTCAAAGATTCGTGTGACGGGTATTTAAGCTTCGGTTCCACCGAAGTTAACGTTTTTTTTTTTTTTGTTTTCCTCTGGTGTTGTTTCTTTTTCACTTCGATAGATGCAGCACGACTGCCGTAAACACCAAAGCTAAGAGAATAAAATGCTCTTGCCACTTCCTTTAGTAATTGTATCATGGTCCCAATTAAATAGACCAATATGGGTATATTTTAGGTATCACTTCATACAAATTTACCCTATTTTTTTTAAGTTAATGTAATTTATTTTTAAATACAATAAAAAAAGGTATGGTACTAAAATAGTATTTAATTTAAAGTACATAAAGATTGTGTATACGATACCTTGCAGTCGAGCATACTCGACTTCAGCTTTCTTTCTTGTCTAAAATGCAGTTTAAACTAGTTGTGAATTATATTCATTATTTCATTGAATTTCAATAGAGATTTGAAACCAACCAAATGAGAGTTTGTGTGACACCCCTGATACATTCATATTTTTTTACAAATTGTTTCCATCGTATATATGTATCCGAATTATAGTACTGGCTTAAAAATATCTAATCCATTGATAAGCTAAATAATATAAAATTAACGTCAAACCTGACACTTCTTAAATTATATGTAACATTTAATGTGACAAAGTATCTAACTAAAATATAATATCTTCTACAATAAATTCATAAAATGATTTGTAGCAAGCGCATTTGAACTTTTTAATTAATTGATTAATGTGGAGCCCACCTAATATGAAACACAATAACGAAGTGCTAAAGGAAATTGATATAAATTATTATTTTAATAAAATAAAAATTGCATTTTACAATGCAAAAAAAAAAAAATAAGACAAACTGCGCTTAGCTGTGTAACTCTTGTCAGATGGGTGATAAAGATATACGAGTAAAGGTATATATAAAAAAAAATCTATATTTAATTTCAAATAAATATGTTAGAAATTTAATGAGAAAATAACTTAAATGAGTGTTTTTTACTGCGCATTTTAAAAATCTTGTATATAAAAAAATGAAAATATAAAATGCGCTAAGCTTTCGCTGTGCTATGTTTAATTTTTTTTTTTTTTGGTAACTTTAAACCAAAAAAAAAAAAAAAAAAAAACTTTATGCTAAACTAAACTAAGATTTATATATTTACAAATTTAAATAATACTTACATATATAGTGTATTTCTTATGTATGTTTGTATAGATGTGAAAACACAAAAACTGACTGTAAGCAAATTTATGCAGATTGATAGAAGTATGTGACTAGAAAAAATTTAAAAATAAAAAAAAATAAAAAAATTGATGTTAGCACAGTTTCTCGAAGCAGGAAAAAAAAATAAACTGAAAAAAATTTATAAAAAAAAAATACTGACAGCAGAACTATTCAAAAACCTTTACGTAAAAAAGTATCTTGTAAACAAAGTTTAGGTTTAATACAATTTTTATTATGTATTAACGGCATATTTACATACTTATATACATATACATATATACCTATACATATACATATAAAATACCTTATATACCTTTACATATACCTATCAAAAAAAAAAAAGTCTATTTAGTTTTAATATTTTATGTAAAATTTCAAAAGCTAAAAGAATTGAAAACGAACTTCAAGTATACCTAAAAAAAAGAGCTAAATAAATTTAAAAAAAAAAAAAACTACTGTGCAAATCTGAACTAAAAAAAAAAAAGAAAGTTTAAATAAAATCTATTTAATTGCAAAAAAAAAAATATAAAGTTATTATTTAAATAAGTTTTATGCTAACTCCTTCGCTGGCGACTATCTATGGAACTGACTGCAAAACTTCGAGATACTTTAAAATGGTAAATGCAACAATATCGATTTAATAAATTCAAATAGTTTTAGCACTGAAAAAAAAATAAAACAAGAACTACCTAACGCCCGCCTGTCTGCCTGTCCAAGTGCCTGCCTTAGTTCCTATAAGCCTGAAAATTGATTTATTAAAAAAAAAAGATACAACCAAATCCAGTGTAATATAAAAACCAAACCCACAAAAAAAAGAACAAAATTAATTTTTAAAATAAAACAAAAAAAAATATGTTTTTGTAATATTTCATTTTGTATTGTATGCTTTCTCTCTTTCTCTTTTATTTATTTCTTTATCTTATTTTTATTTTATTTGTAATTTCTTTTGCAAAAAATATTTTCATTACGCATACGCCCTGTACTTCGTTTTCCAATTGTAAATGTAATTCTTTTCTTTTCAAAGATGTCCTTGTACATTTCTATTGTATTGTACAATTTTCTTTTGTTAACATTTACAATATTTTTTCGATTTATTTTCAATTCATTCCTAATTTAGACACAACAACAATTGTTCGTTTGTTTGTTTATTTGTTTTATTTATTTATTTTCGTTTCTTAGCAATTTATTTATACATTTATTTAAAAACAAATTTTCTTTACTATTTTATTATTTATATAAATTTTATTTCATTCTATATATTTTTGTACAATTTCCAAATGACTTTTCTCTTGAGCATTGCATTTCAACAGTTTCAAAGTCTACGTATACGTAATAAATATTTTCTTACACATTTTTTTTTTTTGTTTTTGTAAATATTTAATTAAAAAAAGTATGACACAATTAGTATTTTCTTTTCTTTTTTTTTTATATTCATTTTTTATTTTATTTATTTATGCTGAAAATGTACGCTTTTGTGTATTGAAACAAAATGTTCAGCATTTATAATAATGGCAAAAAAAAAATAATGAAAATATTTAACTGCAAATTTGTAATTTATATCAACAAAAAATAATCGATTTATAAATATTTATAAAGCATAAAATTTATTTGTAAATAATTATTTATACAATACAAACAATGTACATATACATATGTATGATATATTAAATCAGTGCTTATTGTAGCGAGAATGAAAAGCTTTACGAAATTGCAAATGTAAATAAAATTTAGGATTTAGTTAGCATTTTATTCATTACATAATTAAGCATACGCAAAGATAACAAAACATTCATATAGATGCGAACTATTTGAGTCTTAATCTTGACTATTATATTTTTTTTTTTTAGCCAATAATCCATTGTCTTAGGCTAAGGCTTCGGCCAAGCATTGAGCGATGAGCGACTGAGCGACGTAAAATATTAAAGCTTATGAGAGAGCATTGGAGTGGCCACGCAGCCGTGAGGGACGACCGAAGTATTTCGGGGCCCCCGCGCCGCCGCGATTTTTTAGTGATCGCTGTTCAAGGCCGCGTTTTTTGAACCAAAGTGGTCTCGAGGTTTCTGTATAAGTGATGAGACTCGCCATACTCATATCTCAATCGATTTATGGAATGAACGAAAAACCAATCCCTTTGAAATTTTTTAATTGCCTTTTTTTGCTATAAGAGCTTTCCTCAAGCAAATTTCTTAGACTTCTCTAGAATAAGTAATTTTTATAACTAATGAACTCGAGCGATGTCGCTCAGTGCGTGGCTACCTCACTCAAAGCGATCGCTTATCAACGTCGCTCAGTCGTTCAAATCATGGCCAAAAATAAGTACTAAACAAGATATTCAAACAATTCAATTATTTTTCAATCTTTACAGTTCCAAACATTGTTTTTCATTTTCATTCACAAGACAAACCCTTTCGATACGAATAATAAAAAAAATATTTACTTTAGTTAATTTAAAAGGACTACGAAGAACCATGTTAGTTCAATTACTCAAAAACATAACAAAAAAAAAAAACGAAAACACAGGATAGGAAAAAAAATTGTACATACTTCGATTGTACCGATTGTATGATTATTGATGAAATCGATACGATTTAAATCGGAATATACATTTTAAAATTTGTAAGAGCTTTTTGTACCTAGTACCCAAAGGGTAAAAAGGGTATATTATAGAGTTGACACTTTCGGTGATTTTTTCACAGTGATTTAAAAAATCGAAATGTGATTTTTTTGTTCCTCAGTGAACATGTTCAGTTATTGGCGATTTTTGTAACGCTTTTTACAAACAATGAAACTGTTCATTTATCAGTGATTGGTGCTTTTACCACACTTCGCAAATCGTTCATATTCGTTTGAACATTGAACCTGTACAAATTCGTTGGTACAGGTTCAAAACGTGCAATTCACAAAAAGCGTGGCCTATTGAAACGATTGAATGGTGAAAACGCAATTGCCACAGATACATAAATAGAAATCGAAGCTAAATGTGAAATTTTTTATACAAAAAGTAAAACAAACGGCAGAATGCAAAATGATTTCTGAAAAACTGTCCGTCAAAACCTTTCTTTGCAATTGAAGAACACAATTTTTTTCGTAAATACTATTTTTTTTGCAATTTACATTTTTTACAATAATTTCAATTTTTTTTCTTGCAATGTTATATTTTTTCAATTAATCAACGTTGCAAAACAGTTCAGTAAGCAGCGATTTTGTGTATCATGCTTCGCGAACAGTAAACCAGTTCAGTAATCGCTGACTCTTTTTTTTTTTGCGAACTGCGATTTAATCACTGTTCGTAGTCACCGTGATTTTCAAGTCGCAACACTATTTTTTTTTTCCCAAAACTATTATAATAAGTTTGTGCAAATGTATGTAACGAGCAGAAGGAGGTATGGTAGACCCCATAAAGTAAATAAATTCTTGATCAGCATTAATAGAAGAGTCGATCTAGCAACGCCATTCCGTCCGTCTGTCCGTCGTAATGAAAGGATTATCTCAGAGACTATATGAGATAGTGTCACCATATTTAAAACTTAAACTCTTCTGAGCCGTCAAGTGGTCACTTACAAATGGTTTTTCTCTAGTTCCATTTTAAATCTATTTCAAAATTTTGGGTTTTTGCATGAAAACTGTCTTGTTATTTATTGTAGAAACTTCAATATTAGTATAAACTATGCCTACAGTAGTCCAAATGAACTAACAAACTGACACTATTTTTTGGAGTTTTGTAAGAAAATCCAATACAGTAACGTATGGCACTAAGATAAGGACTTAGGTACTTAAGGTACATAAAGTTTAGGTACAGAGTATCTCGCTGCCGAGCATACTCGACTTCAGCGTTATTTTTTGTTTTATATTCAAATTTAAATTTTTTTAAAAACAATCTTCTCATACTTACGTAGTAATTTGTTTTGAACGACCTTCTCTTCCAGTTTTTAAATTAAAATTTTTCATTATATTTTATTTTTTTCTTTTTAACCTTAAAACTCAAAACGTGAAAAAATATTGCATAAAATTCATCATGCATTGTTAGTCTATACAATATTTCAACTTTAATAGCCAGAAGTCCTCTGTCGTTCTGGCTTCCGATTGTAATTTAGAATAAATTCTTTCCAACAATTTAATAAATAAATAGATTCAACTTTGAAGAACATTATAATTTTAAACCTTTTTTGAAAAAGACTAAGAATTTTTTAAAAAAAAAAACATAAATTTTGTATAAATTTTTCCATAAAATTTTTATTAAAATTGTAGCTAAAATTTAACATTCAATTTTTTAAATAAAAATTTATGGCTTGAATTTAAATTAACAGAACAATACACTAGCACACCCACACAAACACACACACACACACACTTACAATGTCATTTAACATTATTTTAAATTAATATAATTATTTCTCATTCATTAATTTTTTCTTGATTTGTATCTTTATCTTTTAAAACAAAAAGTATCTTTTAATATTATTAATTAAAATTATATTTTTTCTTAAACTATTCATTTTCGAAAAACTTTTAATTAAATTATTAGTTAGTACAATTTTCTAAATATTTATTTCTTTTCTTTATAATAATGCATTAGTTGCTCTTAGTAACATTAAAAACTAATTAAATGCAATGAAATAAAAAAAAAAAAAGAAAAAAAAAAACAAATTAATATTGTAAATTTTATAAAAAAAAAAGATACTTTCTTTTCTAAGCGAATGTATTATCCCCAGCTGGCACGAGTTATATATGCTATGAAAATAATTATGATTATTAACATTATTAATATTATTAATACTATTACTTCCTTAATTAAAAGTAATTTATAAATCTTTTTTCGAATGCAACTAAAGTTTAAATAAGTAAAAAAAAAAACAAAAATAAAGTCGATAAAAATTAATAAAAAAAATATTTAAACTAAAATATTAGCAGAAAAAAATATTTTGATTAAAAAAGAACGCTGTAAAATAGCAACAACAACAACAGCAAAAAAAAAATTATATACTATATCGCATCGCATAATTGATTGATGTGATAATCTGTGAATGACTTTGATATAATTTTTCACTTAAATGAGTTTTTAATAGAATTATGCCATAAATGGCTCATTGATTGATTGATTGATTGAGTGAATGAAATAATTTTTTAATATGCATATTTGCCTTTATAGTAGGTGTGTATGTATTTGTTGTCACACTTCGAATGTATAGCATTACAAAAATATTTTTATTTTTAATTAAATTGTAATAATTTAATTAAATTTTTGTGAATTTTATAAAATCCAAAAAATTTATGAAATGTAAAGCAAATGTTATGATTTATATTTTTTAATCTTTAACTTATAAGCTTCTACCCAGATAATTGCTTAATTTTAAATAATTATTTCTAAATAAGCAACTTTTGTATGTATTTGTATAAATATTGTATATAATATATATGTATTGTATATTTATATATTTGCGTTATTTTGTAGTTGTACATTTTTGTAAAACTTGTAGAACTATTTGCAGACTTTATATTCATTTATTTTTAATATTACTCATACGCACTGTAGTATGCAAAACTTTTTTTAAATTAAATTTTTATTATGCATATCTGTGTGTGTTTTGTATAAAATGTTTTAGAAAATGTGTATATATGCTTTTATACAAATAAAACCACAAAACCCCACAGCTTACATACACATTCCCAGTCTGTCATGCAACAATTGGTAACCGCGCTGTCTGTCTTGCGGTTTTGAAAACTTTTATTCATACAATTTCTCACACACACACATACAAATGTAGTATAAAATGAAAAGCAAAGAGAAAATAAAAATCGACAGATTCTGACAGGTGTCAAGTATCATGCGAGTTTTTCATTACCTAAACCGAAAACTAAGACTTTTTTTTATAAACTTTAACGCCTTTATTACTTCTATCTCTCTTTGTGTGTATGTGTGTTCGTGTGTGTGTTAGCAACAGGTGCCATAGCCTTTAATTGACAGCTTCAAGGCATAAAATGTTTGAAATGTCGAAAATTAGAAAACTTTTTAGTATGTACCACCACCAACAACAATAACAACAACAACATCAAACTTAATATAGCAGACTAAGACACGCGCAGCTTTTCAGTCTTCCTTCCAACCACAACAACAACAACAAGAAAAACTTTTTGTACTTTTTACAAATAGCGGAAAGTATATTCATTGTAATATGAAATTTGTAACACTCGAAAATTAACAGCGCATATGCCTGTGTATGTCAGCTCCACGATTTGTTCAAAACATTTTCAGACTCCAGATACAAACCTATTCAAAACTATTCAGCAAGCTCCTTAGTTTTCAACAAATCTTGATAAAAAATACATTGATACTTGAACCTCTTTCTGCTGATCACAATTTTCATAACCTCAAAGTAGGCCGTTAAATGGGGCACCCACTCCATTCCATGGTCATTGCTAACTGCGATTAAATGTCTGCTCAATTCATTCTGAAGATGCACAGTAGAGTTATGAGTATTTTGAATTTCAAAATTGAAAACGCAACATGGGAAGGAATAATTTGAAAAAATGGGTCGATAAAAATTTTGAATTAATTCGCTTTAAATATGAAATTTATAATTATGGCTCTAACGGTATCTAACGTTCCTGTGATCCACATTCTTTTTTCCAAACATTTCCAAGCTCATTAACGGTTTCTCATACAAAAGTTAATATTTTTGTCTAAATTTTTGATAATCTATGGGCCAACGGTAGTTCTAAGGGCTTAGTAATTGTATCAAACCGCTGACATTTTTTATGAGCAATTTTTCTTGAAATATTACAAAGCCTTCTCTGGTCAATTTAAAACAACTTCTTCGTTTCTAAATCTTTCTCTCTTCAATTATTCGCAATATTTCTGTGTTCTATGTAGCACCCATGTGAGGCGCATCTAAAAGTTATATTACCCCGAAAAACCATATAGTTCAATTGCTCCACATGATTAAGTGGCCGTATATGTCAAATGGTATTGAGTGCTTAAGTAGGAGTTGTGCGTAGTGCTCCCATTATAATTTTTCTTTTTTATTAGGGACGTTTTAATTTAAAAAATTTGAGCTTGGTAACTTCATATTCTATAATTTCGTAATCCGTTGACTCATATAAATGGATGGAAACATATCGACAAAGACTTCTGTGGTAATTGGGAAAATATCTCTATACATTAAGGTGGTCCAAAAATACATGGGAAAATTTTAAAAAAAAATTCTTTCTCTCACCCCTAGTATTGTTCTAGGGCGAAAAATTGCCGAATTTAAGACCCGTAAATTTATTGCTGCCGCCAAGCCCCTGAAGTTTCCCATGTATTATACATGGGGAAAAAAAACTTTTTTGATTTGATGTAAAAACCTAGAAAAAAAAATTTTTTAAACGGGTAACAATGTCTCTCTTTATAAATTGTCATAGGTGAACCTCCAATCATTTATTATTTAATTTATAAATATTGATTTTCTATACTAATATTACAAAGAGGAAATGTTTGTTTGTTTGTTTGAAATGAATAAGCCCCGAAACTACTGGACCGATTTAAAACTGGGAAAGCCTTAATACTTTGGATCATAAAGACGTTAAAATGTATTTTTTTTATGTTTTTTTGAATTCAGGTAAGCACCAAGACGGGATTTAGGAAAATTTTACCCGGGGCCTAATGGGGGCCTTGAAACCGGAGAAAACCATATATTTGGAATGAATAGACGTAGAAACTTAAAACAGGGCTCACTTAAAAGATGGTTAAAAACCCATTTTGGGGGTTCAAGGTGTTCAAGGGTTTTCGAATTTGGACCTGGGACCCATATGTGGACCCTATATAGATTTTTTGACCAATTTTTTTTTTTTATTACAGGTGAGCACTTAGACGGGATTTTAGAAAATTTTGACCCAGGGCCTAATGGGGGCCTTGAAAAAAATCATATCTTTGGATTGCATAGACGTTGAGACTTGAAATTGGGCGCATTTGTCGTGTTTAGGGAATTTTTTGAGCAATGTTATATTTAGCCACCAAATACTAGGGTGGTTAAATTTCAAGGGCCGATGTTCAATGTGAACCACACCTAAACGTCAAGTTTTTTCCTGCATTTCTTTTGACATTTCTCACTTGGGACACTCAATTTAAACCATTGAAAGATGCACAATCGAGCAACGCGTTAAAGTTATTCAGCCTATTATGAAAATGTTCAAATATTGCTATGTGCTTCGAAAAATTTGATGGCCGAATCATCTTACGTCGCGGCGATGTGACTGGCCGCCAAGATCATGTGATTTGACACCGTTGGACGTCTTTTTTGGGGTTATTTGAAAGAAAAGGTGTACGCCAATAAGCCAACAACAATTCAAGAGCTAAAGGATGAGTTAATTCGGCACATTAACTACATTGACCATTTTAGACGTCATGAAAATTTAGACCATGGAAAGAGGTTGCCGCGGCGGGCGGCCATTTGGCGGTTGTTCCTAGGGAATTTTTCCAATATATCATATAAAAGAAATATCAATAATTTCCTAAATAATTCGTGTTTTATTCAAAAGCAACATCGGCCCTTAAATTTAACCACCCTTTAGAAGCAAATAGAAACGTGAGCAAAGCCGCGGGTACATGCTAGTTTTTTTTTAAAGTAGGATTTCTGAAAATTTATTGAATAATTTATTTTTACGTTTTTAGGTTTTTTTTTTTAGTTTCAGTAAAAAAATCAATATTTAAAAATTAAATAGTAAATAATTGAATGTTCTTCTATAACCATTTGAGAAGAGAAACATCGTTATCAGGTTCAAAAATATTTATTTTCCAGGTTTCTTCATCAAATCTACGAAATTAAGTTAAGGGCACCAATAAATATTATCCGACAAAAAAAAAAATACGAGTGTTCTTGCTTTCGATATAAAACAATTCAAAGGGGTGGGGAGCATAATCATTTTTTATTTTTTAGACCATATACTATACATCTGGGATCTGTCGTCCGTTACTCCTTCTGCCCGTTGCAAACATTGTCCCAAACTTTGCATACCGTTTTACTTTACGATTGTAGGGTATTAAAAGTTAAACTTAAAAATATTTTTGCAAAGTATTAAAGCTGCGTTTTAACAAAGTAAATGTTTGCTTCCATGTTTTTTTTAATTTTCTTTTATTTATGTAAATACATTGTCAAAAGTTTATATACATTATTTACGTATTTTTTGGATATTACTACACGCACATTTTATATTGACTAAATACATACATACGCGAAGTATACTAAAAAAAAAAAAAACTTCGACGTTTTCTATACATTTTAATGATAAATTCTTGTAATCCCAAAAGACTTTTATGCTTTGCGTGTATTCAATTTCTAAAGAAAAACTTTTGCGAAATACATTAATTTTATAAATAGAAAATAAATATACAAAAAAAAAAAAGTATCAAATTGTTGAAACTACTTATTAAGTAGACGCAGCGTGTGCAACAGTTTTTCGCAGAAGCAGATGTGAAAAAATTTATTGTTGTTGTTTTTTATATAAACAATAAATAAAGATACAGATACATATATATATACATATATCAGCCTGTCTGTCTATCTATGAATATATTAACAATAAAACTATTTTAATATGTGCGTGTATATATGTAAATGTGTATGTATGTAGTATATGTAGCACTTCCGCTGGTTGTTGCACAACATGTTATTGCAATATGGCAACTTCCGATCCTATCCGTCGATCCGCTTATTGTTATTGGCAGCTATTAAATCGAGTCTGTCGGTAAGCAAGTAATACAGTCAAAAAAATATTGCTTTGCTTCATATGTATGTAAATATTGTATACGATAAATAATATTGTGCTTATTTGAGCCGCGCTGGTAAAGCCTTGAATATATCATACATATGTGTGGTATGCACCAAGTGCGCGCGCTATGAATTTGTTATGAATCTGTGCTATTTTCAAAATATAATAAACACAAAACTAGAGCAGACATTCTATATATAACGTAGATAAAACCATAAAAGTATGTAAAAAAAAAAAAAAAAAAACAGAGTAGATTTATTTTGGTGCTAAAGGATTTTCATAACTCTCGATAGAATGAATATATGACAAATTATATTCTAAGATATTTTTTTTTTATATTATCGGTTGGATCAATACATAGTTAACTCAGTGATTTTCTTAAGAGATAATACCCACACGATTTAAAAAAATAATAAATTTTATTTCATATTCGTGCTCATTAACTGCTACAACATTTATTTATATAAACTGTTTAAACAAACTGTGAATTATAATAACTATTTATTAAGTTTTTAATGTGAATAACTCTTCAGGAAAAACGCTTGCTCTTCACATTATTGTTTCGAAGGTTTTTGCTTTTGGACTTTTAAGGTTCAAGCTTTCATATAAGCTAAATTACAGGACTCTGTCATACTGCGTTATTTTGTATAAAGGTTCAAACTAACTGCCTAAAACGAGTGTTTTTAAAATTTTGACCCCAATTTACACGAAATTGAAATATGATGGAAATATTTTAGATTCGTTATATTCGGAAAAAATCATTTCAGAATCTGTTAGACATTATCTTTTAACAATTGAAGAGTGACATTTTGTCGAACTGTGTTATTTAAGTTGAGATATTGTTACACAAACCAATTACGATCGCTTTAGTAATGCATATACCACCCTTGGGCCAACCTAACTCTAAATTACCTTTGCAAAAATAGGAATTTTTTTTTGTTAAAAGTGTTCATTTAAATTTTTAGTAATAATATTTGCGTTCAGGGAATCTTGTTTTCTTTATTAATTAGCAAGTTAATATCTGTTAAGTTGGGAGGACCAGTGGTATTCCAAAATCAAAAACAATCCTTTAAACTAGGAATAGTATCTTATGATTTTTCAGAAGATGTAATAACGAGGCAGGAAGGAAACTATATAGTTCCTTTCTGTCACTGTTCAGTGACATGGTAGAGTAAGGTATGCCCTTTTTAAATAGTCTGGCGGAAAGCACATCAGTCAAGATTGGTTCAGTAGTCGCTTTTATAGGAAAATCAAGCTGGGTCGAGTAGGGAATCATAAAACAGGTCATATAGTAACACAATGGTCCTCATCTAGTTAAGGTGATGTTGTAATATTTGCCTAATCTAATAACTTTTTCTGTAAAATGGAACAATTTTATTATTTTGATATTAGTTTAATTAATCATGCCAGTATTTAAATCGTCTTCTGCAGTCCTTGACAGCTTTATACCTAAATCAGTACAGCTATTTAATTTTTATGGTCAACAAAACGAAAACGATGAAAAATTATTCGAATTGAATCGATATAAAGAACTCCGTAATTGATGCCGTCGGTTGCCGGAGTGGTCTCTCTAAGCAGTTAAGTGATCCTTGTTGAGAAGGCAGCCGCGGTCTGCTGCGAGTTTAGCCTAACAACATCTAGCTTTCGTTGTATGGTAGCCCGTACCTTGGCTAGAACAAGATAGTGGTCCGAGTTGATGTTGGGACCTCTGTTTGCTCGTACATTAATCACACTCGATGCATGTCTGGCATCGATAAGCACGTGGTCTATTTGGGTGCGTGGTCTATTTTGGAGACGAGACCACGTAGTTTCCTACTAACCACGAAACCACATCCAAATATGCTTTGACTCTCATGGCCACTGTAGTAGATGTCGCAGGTTGCTTTTTCTAGGTGTCCGTTTCCAATCCATCTCATTTCCTGATGGCTATTATAGCAGCCTTAAATCTGTCAAGAGTGTTAATCAGTTGTTCAGTTGCACCATCCCTGTTAAGGGATCGGACGTTCCAGGTGCATATTTTTAAATCGTGTTCCTTAAATCTTTTCCGGGGTTTGTTATGGTGAGTAGCAGATTTAACGGTAGATGGGTCCTCCAGAATCCATGCCCCTGCCGCAAAGTTCACCGCGGGTGGATTTTCACTTGTGTGTCTGCCACCTGGAGTAGTTTTGTTTCTTCTAGCCGTCTTATCCATGGTTCGTGTGATTAATTGGTTTTAAGTTGTTTTCCGGTTGAGGGACCAACACCCTGCGAAACCAACCTCATCCTGAGGGCTGTCTCTTTAGACGCCTCTTACGTCAAGCTGAGCCTGCTGTGGTGGTATTCTTGACAGACCGGACACCACACGGGCAAATCTTCACTTTTTAAATTTTTAGCTTATTTCATTTGGAAGTGAAGGAAACCCTGAACAAAAACCCTAGTAACTTTTTCCAATTCATCCATCCAGTCAAAAGTTATTGGAATTTGAGAATTATGCTCCATGATAAAGGAGCCCCTGATAACACTAGTTTATGGCCAAGAAGGTTCTGTGTTCTCAAAGATTTGCTCCCTATGTATTTTGGGAAAAAATTTTCTTAAGGATCGTTCTCGAGATATACTCAAAAACCCGTTTTATGGCACTTTTTCCATTATTGCAATATATCAAAGAATAAATTGTTCCAAACAGCTGTCCTGGACATCATTTAAACTGAACTTCAGGTACACGATTATA
The DNA here is from genome assembly GCA_018903435.1 of Leucophenga varia. Taxonomy (NCBI): domain Eukaryota; kingdom Metazoa; phylum Arthropoda; class Insecta; order Diptera; family Drosophilidae; genus Leucophenga; species Leucophenga varia. Next base: position 272,274 of record JAEIFJ010001407.1, read on the forward strand.
TGCATGCTTGGAACTATCCCTTCTCTTTATATATTGTAATAATGAATAAAAGTCCAACAAAAAACAAGTTTTTTGAGGATATCTCGAGATCGATCCATTTTGAACGTAGCCATTTTTGGAATCAGACCCAAAACATGGGAATTTATCTATGAGAACCCAGAACCTTCTAAAAAGTAAAAATTTGAATATTGGTAAAATATGGCAACCACGCATTACACGGACCTAAAACTCAACCATAAATATTTTTTTTATACATATTTTAACATATATTGACAAAAAAATTGTAAAAAAAACATTTTTTAGGCAACTTTTTCTCTTTTTCAGACTGCAAAACTCTGATGTAAAAATTTTAACAATGGTTTAAGTTTTAGATCTACAAGTAAAATATATATGAAAGCATGTCTATATGTATGTGTATAAATGTATGGTGTATGTATATGTCAGTAGAATATATCAAATAAAATCAGTTAACCGATATCTCTGCTGCGCAACTTGACTGCTCATAAATAAAATTTAAAAATCAATCATTTTATTAAATTTCAAATGCATTAAGTAAAATTTTTAACTTCAATTTCTCGTAAAGCATGCATTTTCGTTAACATTTTAATAAAATATATTTTTTTGCAATATTTAAAAAATTTATTTATTTAATATGAAATTATTTTTTTTTTAATTTGTATTATTTTTTATTTTATTAATTATTTATTATTTTTATTTTTTAAAACGCTAAAAAACCAACATCACAAAAAACATACAAAACAGCTCTCAAACATTTAAAAATATAAATCATAATGAATAATAAATTACATTTAAACAAATAGAATAAAACCATTTAGCAGTAATAGAAAAATTTGTTATTTTTGCAATTACGAAAAAGTAAAAAAGTACAAAATAGTTAAAGAGAACAGCTGTAAATATTAGTAAAAAAATAATATTTTATTGATTGATTAATTTTAAACTGGCTGCGTTATAATAAAACTAATATAATTATCTTTTTTGCGTTTTAAAAAATATTTACAAATGATTTTGAAAATAGGAGCAAATTGCACGCGAGAAACAGGTCAGTGGACGTGTACAGATACAAGTTTGGTATCATGCAGAGCGCAGTGAACTTGTGGTATCACTAATGGCTGCCGATGATCTGGCATTGCGTGATGAAGCCTACGGACATGGTAATCTACCGGAAGCTTATGCTAAAGCACGCATATTGCCCAAATGGTAAGCTAATGTTTTCCTTTTTAGTATTTCTTGCACTAATTTCGAAATTATTAAAAAATTATACACAAACTTTACAGCGGCGATGGCAGCGTACAACAGACTGAAGTCAGTCATCCAACGCAGAATCCAATTTGGAATGCAACCCTTACATTCGCAAATGTCAAAGGGGAAAGTCTAATGGATCGTTACATCGATATACAATTATGGGATTTAGTGCCACATACTGAGTCCATATTTTTGGGTGAATGTAATATTGAATTGCAGCAGGCATTTCTCGACGATCGTGCACTCTGGTGTCGTCTCGAAGATCCGAAAGGATTACGCGGCATTAGCATGTCTAAGTCACCAAGTGTCTCGCCACGTCCATCCATAGCAGCTGGGGCTGGTGGCGTTGGTGCTTCGAATGTAGACGTTTCACGTTTACTTCGACGTGACTATAATATGCAACGTTCGATATCTGATGATGTCGATTCGATTGGTGATGGCATGTCGCTGCTACATCCTGATCAAGCATGGATTGCTGGCTCACGACGTGGTTCATCACAATCGGAAACAATGGAAGTTGAAGTCTATCAGCTCGGTAAGGACTTCTCGCGCTCATTGCCGGGTTCACGACGTTCGAGTTTCCAAGATGCCGATAAAAATCGTATCGAGGATGATGTTATGGCGCCACCGCCTACATCATATCTTGTTGGGCGTAGACGCTCGTCGGTGGCGCGTCGTGATCCGGATGAGATCCTGAAGTCTTTAAAAGCTGTACGCGGTGAACTGGGACGCACCATGAGTTTGGGCACGGAACAACATAAACGCGTTGGCTCGAGACGTGAGTAAAAATATTTCGAAAATAATAAAAAAATAATTTTTCTAGAAGCAATTTATCTAAAGTGCCTAAATGAACACGATTTATATATATTTATATACCTCCTATATCTATTATATAGATTGTCTAGCAAATATAATGCAACTCTTAGCTTCAAATATGTGAACTGTGAACTTCAAAGCAACCAGCTCGATTTTTTTCAATAATAATTTATTCTAAAAAAAACTAAAACTCTGTTTGTTTCTATTAATTCTCTATCTCTTTCTCACTCACTCACTCACTGCTATATATAACGCTTGCGCTCTCTAAGCGTGCTCGATACTAAAATATTTTTAATTAAATTTATTTTATGCAAATTATAAAAAAAAAAGAAAACCCCTCAGCATTTTATACGTAACTATCTAACTATCTCTTTCACTCTATATTTTTCACTATCTCTTTTTTTGCAACTTATAAAACTATATTCTCTCTTTCTCTCTCTTTCTATATATTAAATTCTTTACTCTTTCCTTATGTATTTTTATTAGCAACAATATCGGTGTCGCATTATCAAAGCTTTGATACACCCTACACTTGGAAATGATTTTAATAATTGCAAACAAAAAAACAACAACAACAACAAAAGCAAAAATTTTCAAAAAACTTGTAAAATAATTCAAAAATCACAAAAAAAAAAACAGAAAAAAAACACCTACAGCAACAATTTATAAAATTATTTTTAATTAATCAAAATGCAGCTGCACCTGAAATTAATTTCTATAATTTCTGAGAACACCAAAAGCACAATTTAAAAAAAAAAAAAAATAATATCACCAACAACAAAAGCAACTATCACCTGCAACAAAAAAAAAGAGCACAAAAAGTTAAAAAATACAAAAATAGACAAAAAATATTGTTAAAATATAAATAAAAACAAACTAGCTACACAATATTAAATGGTAAGACTGATTGCGTTCAATTGGTTCAGTTTTCTTTATTAGTTCGAGTGTTTTTTACACAAGTTTTTTCAAGATTGTTCAAGTTTATAACTTTAGTTTTTTTTCCTAAAAGTTTTATAAAAGTAAAAGAATTTTGTTGGTTTGCTTTTTGAACATTCTTTTTAAAGATAGCAATTGAGTTTTTTTTATTTTTGTTTAAGTATTTTTGAATTTTTTTTAAAAGTAAAAATATTTTTAAAAATTAACAATTTAAAACAAACACAAACTTCAAGAAAAAAAAAAAACTGTTGTAACCAAAAACAAGAAAGAAATCTTACGTCAAGTGTACTGGAATATACCCTGTACCCAACCTTTATGTACCTTAAGATAGGTGTTATCTTAGTACCATACTTTATTATATTTATTATCAAAAAATGGGTAAAATTTGTATGGGGGCTATACCAAAAAATTATTTGGTCCTGCCCATATTGGGATATTTCATTGAGCCCAAGGTATAATTAATACTAAATTTGAAGTTCCTAAAATAAAAAACAAAGAATTTTTATGGGGCTAAAAATGGAACTTGATAAAAACTATTTGTAAGTGACTACTCGACGGCTCAGGAGAGTCTCAGTTTCAAATATGGTGATCCTGTCTACTATAGTCTTCGATAGGACGGTCGGATGCAGACAGATATGCTAAGTCGACTCTCCTTACAGTGCTGATCAGAAAAATACATTATACGGATGGTCTCTGCCTTTGCTACCTTTTTTTCTAATCAAAGCCAGGCTACACGAAGTGAACGCTTCGAAGACGGATATAGCAAGATCGACTCTCCTCCTAAATGCTGATAAAGAATAAATACACTTTATAGGGTCTACGATGGCTACTTCTGCCTGTTGCATAAACTTTTTCTTTGCATGAATCTAAATCTAGCCAAGGCTGGGCAATCACACAAGATATGTGAACTGCTTTGGTCATCTTCTAAACAGAGTCTACACCCATCGCTTCGAAGGACAGACCCATTTTATTCTAGATGGAATCTCAGAACGTTGTGACCCGTTTAAGGTACTATAGTGAGTAGTCTTAGTTTAGCACGTGGCTGAGATGAATATTAGTTTTAAGGAAAATTGGCAGAGTAAGAAGCCTACCGAAGGCCAGGATAGTGTGGCCAGTGTTGAGAAGCAGAGTCTCTGAAGTGTTTCTCAATGGAGAATGTTGCTGAGGCCCAACCAAGAAAAGGTTCAGGGCCGATCATAGGGGCTGAAGAACTTATCCTGGCAAGTTCGTCTGCAACTTCATTTCATTCAATGGCTCTATGTCCAGGGACCCAATATAAGGTGACTTTGCGTCCTACGGATAGGCACTGAAGAGTGTCATAACACTGTAGAACAATTTTGAAAGAAAAGATTCACGACGTTAGCGCTCTGATAGCCGTCTGACTGTCCGAAAAGATAGTGATAGTAGCGACCCTTGGTTGGGTGGGGGCGCAGACTTTATTGGCTTGGATCTCTAATTGAAAGACCGTGGCCAAGACACCCACGGCAATCGGGTTACTAGTGTTGGGTTCTTTGAGACCCGCACTGCAGTTTCTTTTCACTCACACCCGTATACCATTGGTTCTGAGAGGGAGCCGTCATGGAATAACAAGTTGGCTCATCGACGGCCCCCATGGGGCCTAGGGACAGAAAAGCGTCTACCAAAGCGTAAAACCGTGGTCATACAATCTAAAACTTTGCAGATCTCGATGCCAGGAATGTTATGGATTATACTGGAAAGGCCTATGTCATGTAGTGTACCGCCGTTAAAGGTCAGAAACCTAAGAGCTTCCATTATAACCCTTACGAATAGAAAAAAAAAAAGAAAAAAGTTAACTTCGGTTGGACCGAAAGCCCAAACCCCTTTAAACAAAAATAAAAGGGGGAAAACCCTCCGTGGGCGCCTTTTTTTTTAAATTTTTTTTTAAAAATAAAAAAAAAAAAAAAAATTTTTAAAAAAATTAAAAAACCCGCCCCCCTTTTAAACCAATTTTAAAATAAATATTTTTTTTAATATAAAAAATTTTTACACTATTTTAAAAAAATTCTTTTTTTAAAAAAATTTTTTTTTTTTTAAAAAAAAAAAAAAAAATTTTTTTTTTTATAAGCAAAAAATAAAAAAAAGGGGGGGGAACTTTTTTTTTAAAAAAAAAAAAACACAAAAAACCTAAAAAAAAAAAAATTAAAAAAATAACCCAAAAATTTTAAAAAAAAAACAAAAAACCCCCCACAAAAAAACAAAAAAACAGACGAAAGACAAACCCACCCCGAAAAAGAAAGACCGACAGACAAACAAAAAAGAACAAAACAAAAAAAACCTTTCTCGCGGGGAAGAAAAAAAAAAAAAAAAAATAAAAAAAAAAAACAACCCCCCCTAAAAATAAAAAAAAAAAAAAAAAAAAAAAAAAAAAAATATATGGTATAAAAATACAAATTTATGATTCGACCGAGGTTTAAGAGCTAAATTCATCTGAATTTTTGAGTATACAAATGCAACTTTGTAAATTGGTCCGTTCTGATACGCATTATTCTGCTGATCTAGAAAATATATATATTCCGATTTGATTTGTTAGATAACGCGGAAAATATTTATTTTATTGATTTTTACTTTTGAAGAATTGCGTAGAAGGGTTTTCAGTTTAAGGCAGCCCATTCCATGTCAATATAGGTACATAAGATAGTTATTTACACTTATTTTAGATATGTTCTCAATATTTTATTAACAATAAATATTTGAATTGTTTATTTATCAAAAAGTCTATGTTCAAAGTTGTTAGATCCTATTCGTAAAAACTTAAAAATTTCACACTATTTTAACCACTTGTTTTTCAATTATTTATTTTAACACTGTTTACACACAAAACATATGTAAAAATACACTAAGTAAATTGTTTTGTAATGTATCTTTAAGATTCTTTTTAGGTATCTCCAAACAAACTATTTGTAATGTTGTATATGAATTGCATAATAGTCAATCAATGCATGATATACTCAAAGCTGCATGTGTTTAAAAATTTATTGATCTTTTAAAATAACCAAAAGTATCTTTACTAAATACACAAACATAATTACAGAAGTATCTGCAATATAAACCATAAAATATTGTTTAAGATTTTTATTATTTGGTTTAATAAAATTATTTTATTTTAGCTAGTCTCATGAAAACTGTCAAAAATATTCAAAAATCATAACAAAATCTAAAAGATATACACATTAATATAAGCATATGTATTTGTATATTGCAGATACTTTTTAAGCTAACTCTTTATAGTTAAAGTCTCGTCTTTGTATACGAAACCTTTTATACATTTTTTTTCATATCTATAAAAATCTTAAATTAACAGACAAATTTTCTGTTGCTTTTATTACTGAGTGGCTTTATTAAAAATTGATTGCCGGTAAAAAAAGACAAAAAAAATTTGCATTTAATAAGTAAAAATGCGCTTAATCAAGTAAAGAAAAATTATTGGCTTACTATCGCATAAGAAAAAAAATAAAATTTAAATTGAAAACACTGAAGACAGCGGCAATAGCAACAGCAAAGCCTAAAGAAAATAAATATATTCGAGTATATAAAGTTTGTATATATAAAACCCTTTATTGAGCGAAAAATAGCGCTCTGCACAAGGATAAACCAAGTATACGATGCGACCTATAAAAATATTTATATAATTTGTCGGATACTGTTGGTGTCGCGCCGGAATAGCTCAACCTTGAAATTAACTTTTATGATGTTGCGCAAAAGAACTTGCCACGACGATTATTATGGCTTTTGTTGCCGTTGAAAGGCATGAACAGTGCTGAAAGCGACAGCGACACGAGCCAATTTCAGTCTCAGTCTACAGCTTCAGCCTTCAATGCCAGAAACAGAAAAACAGAACCTGATAAGATTTAATAGTACAAGTATATACAATATGTAGTATGCAGTATATAGTATATAAATAAATACCTGAAAAGCGTCATAAGATGATTGCCAGCGTTGCATTAAAATGCTAAATATTTATGAGCTGCGCAATTTTGCAAGTAGATTGTGGGCGGCTGTAATAATGTTGTTGTTGATTATGATAATACAGTTGTATGTTCAACGTTGAAAGAGTTCATCGGTTCGTGTAATTTTTTCTGCGAAATTTGTTGAGTGTTTTTTCAGTTTAAAATAAAAGGAAATATGTTGTACAATATAAACTTTTTTTTTTTTTTTTTCAAGACAAGCATAATTTAAGTTGTTCTTGAAATATAACTACGTCTACTAGTCGCATAAATGCCTAATGCCGCGCCATTCTTAGTATAAAATATTTTACATCGTAAATAAAAATCATCTGTTACGATGTTCGTTTTTTACAGACTTCGAAACTACTCAAACGATATCGACGAAAGTTTGTAGATGTGTATTTTTTTATCTATCTTAAAAGATAGGATATATTTCGTTTTAGAGAAATGGACAGTAATCCCCATAGAATCGATCTGAGCTAAGTACTTTTAGGCAAAAGAGTGACGCTGTCCTACCAAAAGCAAAAACATATCAGTTTTTTTAAACTTTCGGTTTTATCTTAAACACTTTACTCGGTGTTTTTAAGGTCACAGATTTCTTGGGATAACTTTTTATGGACTCGATATGGGATCTTAGTGGTTCCATGTTCAAAAAATTTAAAAATATACTGTTTGGCGTACCATAAAAATTGGTATGATTTCATTTGGGCTTTATAAGAAGCAAAAAAGTTGTTTGTTTGGGGCTACATATTAAATTTTATTGCTCGACTGCAGTTTGAGATTACCTTGGGTACCCAAACTTTATTTTTACAAAATTTAGAGTTTCTAAGTCCTAATCTAAGTAATATGTCCATAAAGAAAAACACTCAAAAAAAATGGGCTAAATTTGAGTATGCGAGGCTGTAAGATACCTTACCCAAATTATATTAAGTTGGTCCTATCTCATATTTACCAAAGGATATCTTCATTGGGACTATCATAGGCACCTAATTTTTGGTCCTACCCAAAATTGCAGACTTCATTAGTATAAGCTATAACAAAAACGTTTTTTATGCAAAAACCCAAAATTTTGGTGTAGATTTGCATGGGGGTACCACTTTAATTGATGTTAGAGAAAACCCGTTTGTAAATGCACAGTTTACGGCTTAGTAGAATCTTAAGTTTCAAACATGGTAGCTCTATATTTAATCGTCTCCGAGATAATCGTTTTCATACGACATACAGCATGACAGACGGACGGTCGGACATACGAACAGACAGACATAGCTAGTTCGACTCCCATTTCAATGCTGATCAAGAATATAATATACTTTATAGGGCCTATCTCTTTAATATAGTATACCCTTTCACCCTTTGGGAACAGGGCTAAAAATGGTTCTAGAGAAAAACTGTTTATAATTGACCTTTTGACATTTCAGGAAAGTATATTGATGGCTCTCTTTCTAATTGTTTTCGAGAAAGTTCGGTTTTATACAGCAGGCAGTAGGACAGACTGAGGGACAGATAGGCAGTCAGACAGTCGAACGGACGGACGGACATGTCTGCTTCTTTCCTGTTACAAAGATGTGTCCAAACTTTACCATTTGATTTTTTTTCAGAAACAAGACTCATCTCGAAATTTTATACGGAATTTTAAAGTCATCATATACAAACATAGAACACTTTGGCGTATGTTTTGGGGTAAAAGCTTTACGGAAAAAAAAATTGGGTAAACCAACCATTTCTAGCGGTACACCAATTTGTAGCGGGAACAGCTCAATTTTTCAAATCCCGAAACAGAAATGATAGCAACTGTAGTGTAAAATTTACTTAAGCTACTCCACTCTCAAGTTGTATCTAGCATACTGGTGAGTTGCAGATTGTTTGTTCGACAACTTTTCAAATAAATTGAGATCAAGCATACAAAAAAGAAAAGTCCATGCATATAAAAAAGATTTTATTTTGTTATTTTTTTTTTTCGCTTAGATTACCCTGGAGCATTTACTTGTAAATTTGCCTGTATTTTCAATTCGGTAAAAACCAAGTTAGTATCGCACACACTAAAAAATAATCAAATAAATGAATAGAATTCCACATGCATATCTAAGAAAATACTCACTCGACATATAAGCTACAAATACATTCAACATAATCACACAATGAGAACGCATAAAGAACCCAATTAATATGCTTGCGACAATCATACCAATGCGTCCGATCATGATTACAAGATTAACCGTCATGCATCTAAAATATTTGTCAATATTTAAAATACTTTAAACGACTGTATAAGACCTACCTCAAATGCGTTGGTACAAAATCCAAAATCACTGAAGATAACAGACCCATTACATCGTTTGGCATAACAATAAATATAACAAAAATCGAAACCACAACTGCATCATGCTGTACGAAATTCAAACAAATTCCACTCAGCGATGATATTGCAAGGTATACAAAGATAACATGAATCCGTTTCATAAAAAGTAGCATAAAGGTGAGAAGAACACATCCCAATAGAACGGATACACCAAGTATTATGGGATCTTGATATGTCTTTGCGTTTTCACGTTTTATATCGATATCATCCCCTTTCATCTCATCTAATTTCGAGAGTAAGTCGCAAAATCTACTTGGCTTGCCGGGAGCTTCAGCATGTTTATTCAATTCGGCAAACCAAATTCCCAATCCATTACCACTAAAACGAAATTGTTGTAATTATGAATGAAAACTAGCAAGAAATGAAAAAAATACTTACATAAAAAATAAACCAAACATTATTATTGAAAAAAGCAAAAATTTGAATACATAAGGCGGATGAAAAATTTCAGTTATTTCATGCCACATTTTACGCCACATGCTGCAAATAATTATTGAATAAATTTTTGAATCTTATGAGGCAATCTAATCTCGTAAATGCGGCCCCCAAAGCTAGTACTAACTCATCATAACCACCCCGTGCAGTTAAGGAAAGTGCGAAGTTTTAGGGGACAAGTATTGGACAGTTCATCTAGCGAGTTGAGCTGCCATTTCCCAAGTAACCGATCTGAGTTCGGGGCAGGTGCACAGAAAATGCTCCAGTGTTTCTGTTGAGTCCTCTTCCTTGCAACTTCTGCAATGTCTATTTAATGGAATTCCGAATGTGGCCACATGCTCTCCAATGGACCAGTGTCCCGTTATGAAAGCTGTTAGTCTAGCGAGTTTTCTAACAGGTCATTACGCGAGTTTTCCATCTAACCTAGGCCAAATCGTTCTAGCTTTCCTACAGCTGCCCAGATTTGACCAATTATTAGAGGCCAAGTCGTGCAAAGTGTTTGCTAATGGCAGAGTTTACTGCACCCATTGGAGTCTCTCCCCGAACCGGTCGGGAGACGCCAACTTGGCAATCCGAGGAGATGAACACCGATCTGTCGCGGACGTTCAGCTCCACAAGTATTGCGTGAGCCTTCGCTTGGAAAACACAGCAGAGACCCGGGAGTCGAAAAGATTTTTCAACACCCAGGTCCTCTGAGTATACTCCAGAACCTACACCACAGTCCATCTTTGAGCCATCGGTGTAGATTGACAGACCATTACAGACAGACAGCATTACATCCCAAAAGGCCAGCGTTAGGGCAGAGATGTCCTAAAAGATTTACAAAAATCTAGAGTTTCAGACAAAAAGTCGGTTGTCGAGCCTACAAGTTCTGCTGTAGGCATAGTTTGTGGGCCGAGGCCTGATTCTCTCATAAAAAAAAATTTAAATACTATATATGAATTTGTAATGAAACCCCAATATTGTATCTAAACTTCTTAGACTATATTGGTCCATTTAAACCCGAATTTTCAAGATTCGTGTGACCAGTATTTGAACTTCGGTTTACTTAGCTCATAAAGCTACAAATTCGGTATTGATTTTACCTAAGATAATCTAATGAAAAAATCCCATGAACATTCAGAAAACTGTTATTCTGAGCACAGCTGTAGCTCTTGTGGAATGTTTCATATTTACTTGACTTACTTGACAGCTTTTGTTAACGATATTTGAGAATTTGATTTGTTAAGTGTTTTTATGCCAAGAGTTTTTAGATCGTAACCCTTATTATTTTGACAAATTGCATTCAGTAAATTATAAGCTTCGTCAATTTTTCCAATTGAAAGCAAAAATTTTGGTGATTCTGGTAGAAAGCATAATATAATAAGTGCTATAATCCCTGGTAACGTATCCAGGAGCATTAATATACGCCACGGACGTATTACATAATTTGAGGTTACCACCCATTTAAAATTTACCGGTATTATTAGACTGGCCAAAGCTGTAAAATAGATATTTTGCAAAATTAGTACAGAGCTTTTGAATCGTAAACCGCTTAGAACTTACCAGGCACATTAATCATGCTCAAACCAATAAAATAACTCGTAGAATTTACCAATATTGGACGTAATTTATCGGTACAAAATTCAGCCAAATATGTTAAACTTACAGTTCGAAATGATAGAAGACTATGCGGAATTAAACCAAATCAAAAAGTTACGTAAAAGATTCCTAATTTTACATACAACATTCCCGCTAAAAAACGAAAAACCACAAAAGACCAAAAGTTCGGCATGAATGCAGAAATCCAAGAAATAATTAAACTTGCAATTGTCGAAATGAGCAGCATGCGACGCCTTCCAATCTCATCGGTTTTATAACCGATATAGGGTGCAGATATAATCATGCCTGTTTGGCACAAATTAATATTAAATTTAAAAGAAAATAAGATTGAAGTAAAAATATATTTCAAACCCAAATATGCCGCGCTTGTCACTATACTTCGATCTGTATCTGTCATTTTAAATTCTTCATCTGCCGCAATCATTATAATGGACATGCCCATTACTTCGTTGAATACGAAGAACATAAGCAGTCCGGTTGTAATAAATACCCAGATTTGTATGCTGCCAAAACCTGAATGATGCATCTGTAATTAATATAGTTTATCTCTTCTAATTTTAATTCTTCCATAAAAAAAAAAATTACCAATTGAATTAATTATTGAGTCTATATCTTGATCAGTCGCTTCGGCCTTTTTATCAGGCGTATACATTATATTAGAAAAATTTTGACTTTAAAAACATAGCACTAAAAAATTTATCAAATTTACTTAAAATTATTTTTAAAAATCACAATTATTCAAATATCTCACAACACAAAATAGTGTTTGCAAAAAGAGTGATTCTTGAGTTGCAGTGTCTTTAGCGACTGCGACTTGAAAATCACAGTAACAGCAAACAGTGATAAAAACGAAGTTCGCGAGCTGCTGAACTGAACATGTTCACTGAGAAACATAAAAATCGCAAATCACTACTCTCAGTCGCTGTGATTTTTAAGTCACTGTGCAAAAATCACCTAAAATGATTTTTTTGCCATTACTAATGCAAATAACTCACTTTGACGCATAAAAAAATATGTAAATTAATTGAATAATTATTTAAATTAAATTAATTTAAAATATTTATTTATTTATTTATTTTTTTTTTATTGTTTTTCATAATCACTTTAACTCATTTGACATTATTTTGATCTTTTTGATTATTAGTTTTTTTTATGACACGGACATTTCCACTTCTCTTTCAAAAATTTTAAAAGTATTATTACTGATACCGCCGCTACTGCAAAAAAAAAAAAAAAGTTATAAAAATATTCATTTTATTTAAATAGTCGCCATAGCTAATCTGAAGTAAAAAAAACATATCTTTTGATTTTCATGTTTACAATTTATAGCTTTCCGGATCTTTGGAAAGAAAATCAAAAAATGAAATCAGATTATCTAATTTCAATAATTTCTGATAATTTCAATAATTTTTTTTCAAAAAAAAAAATATATTTTAATTTTTTAAATGCTGACTTCTTTTGTTCCGATCATGATACAATTTCTAAAGTTACTAGCAAGCGGTCTTTAACAAACTATGAATCGTATGAGTAAAAAGAGATGGCAGATTCTCTCTATTTACTCAATTTCGTATGTAGTTTTGCAAGTGTTCGACAGCACGACTGCCGTAACGACCAAAACTGAGAGAAAAAATTGCTCTTGACACTACCTTTAGTAATTCTATCATGGTTCGGATGATCGGATCGCCTTGATAATAACGGAACTTATTATTTAATTTCATTCAAATAATTTAAGCAACATTTTGTCGCCAGAATAGTGGTATAGATTCCAAATTTAAATAAAAAATCTTTAAAAATATGGGAGTTTTGCTCTCAAATCTTGCTCATTGCTTAGATTGAAATGTCATAAATACATTTTTATACCCGTCACACACAGTGTGGAGGGTATTATCATTTTGTCAGAAAGTTTGTAACGCATTAAAGGAGACATCTTAGACCCTATAAAGTATATATATTCTTGATCAGCTCGACGAGACGAGTTGATCTAGCCATGTCCCTTCTGTCTGTCTGTCTGTCCGTCTGTCTGTATGTATGCGTTTTATTCGCTCAGTTTTAAAGATATTGACCTGAAACTCGGAACTTAAGCTTTTCTCAGTCCTAAGCAATTCAAGTGCTAAAATCAAAGTGCCACGCCCATTTTAAAGTATAGCCCCCATACAAACTTACCGTTTTTTTCGGATTTTTCTATGAAAAAAGCTATTATTTATGAATGTAGTCATTCCAAGTTGGGTAAAAATACTTCTAATGTCATCCAATGTCAAATCCAAGCTGGCACGCCCCTTTTAGCTATAGCCCCAATACAAAAATTACCGCCCATTTTCGAATTTTTGTATAAAAATAGGTATTATTTATGAGAATATTCACTCAATTTTAGGTAAAAACACTTCTAATGACATCCAATAACAAAACCAAGGTGCCACGCCCATTTTTAGCCATACTCCCCATACAAGCTTATCGATTATTTTCGAACAAATGTATGGAAAAGTAATTATTTTCGAATATATATTTATAAATGTATTTAAGCCACTGATGACCTACATAAACTATTCTAAGATTCGTGTGACGGGTATTTAAGCTTCGGTTCCACCGAAGTTAACGTTTTTTCTTGTTACAATATCAAATCTGTACATAATTTTGTAATCATTCGAATGGTACCTTCGACAATCTAGTCAAAGTGGTGTTGTGACTTTTGACAATCAAAAGTCACATTTTTCTGATTTAGTTTGATCCCTAAAGAAATTCTTGGTAAAATATTTATTCCCCAACCAAAAACTCATTGCTTAAAAAAATGAGTTTTAGTAAAAATCGACAAAGATATCTTTGAGAGTGTGTTATCTTATTACTTTTATAATAGTAAATGTGAAAAAAATATTATTTTAGAAATGATTGGATGTTATTCTATGACCTTTTAAGAAAAGAAACATCGTTGTCCGTTGGGAAACTTCAGGAACTTTACGGCACCAATAAATATTATCCGAATAAAAGAAAAAAAAAAAAATACGGGTCTTCTTATTTTTGATAAAGAATGATCCTACGGGGTGGGAACATAAAAATTTTGCTAAAAATGTTTTCTCATGTATTTTTGGACTACCCTTATAGGGAAAAATATCGATGTAATGGTACAAAATTTAAAATATAAAATCGTAACGACAATTTTGTCGGGTTTTTTTTATTATCTATACATACCCATTATTATAATCGAAAACAGAACAATATTTGCTATACAATATCGCTCAAGCAGTATTCCAACAATTAAGTTTCCAACAATTGCACCAAGACGTCCAAAAGTTTGTGCCATATTTATTGCTTTGCCTCTTATAAAAGATAAAATATTTTTAAGGATTTCCAAATTATAAAAAAAAAAATTTAATATAAATCAACATACCTCATATATGTCGGCACTATATCCATAAGTATTGAGCTACACAACATAATTGTTACATTTGGTGTAACAACCAAAACAATAAACAATACCAAAATTGAATTCGTATCGGTTATAAAGATTAAAAGTAAACCACTTATTCCAGATAACATGAGAAAGATAAAAGCTATATAAATCCGCGGTATACAAAAAAGCAACGCTGTTATAATTATATACATTGCAATGGTGGCAATTGCGGAGAGTATAGTATCGAATGCCGGATCAAAACTATCAACGCACACATGCTAAAATTAAATAAACAACAAAAAACAAATTTATTGAAAAACCTCGATATTTTTCGGGACTCTGAAAAAGTTAAATAATATAGTATCTGTATGTAAATCGAATCGAATTATTTTTCGAAGTGAAGAGATGCAAACATAGAAAATATCCTGGCTATAACTATAACAAAACTTTTATCACCACATCGATAAGTTATCAATATAGTATCGATATATCGACAAATCGACCGATCAAAGAGATCGTTTATCGATTAAATATTTATAATATGCCAAATCCTGTCACTACCCATCTATCGACAACAAAACCGCTGTCGAAACACTCATTTCTACGGAGCGCCGACTCAACTAAAATATCTAAGACCCCCCACGATATCAATATACATAGTACGCCAATCGGTTGAGCACGTGGTTCAAATCGGAAGGGATACACCACCGTTCAAATGTATTCACTCCAAATTGAATAAAAATATTTCTTATGTCAACATATGTCTGTTTGAAGAGGATCGGATTACTATAGAATATAGCCCCATACTAGGGCGGGTTTACCTACAATTTTCGATTTTCATCGTCAATGTGCAGACGGAAGGCATCGTTGTACAGCAATCGGCTTGTGTACACACATTCTGGATATGTGAACACAGCTTTTGAGCCCATTAGCGTTCCAAATTCGAAAAAAAAGTTTTTAACGACCCGCCCTACCCCATACATACCAAAAGTTTTTATTTGAGTTTTTATATAAAAAAAAGTTATTTATTAAGCTAACTGCTTCAAAAATTGTAAAATAGTATAGATTTAATAATGATCAGGTAACTATAGCATAGCACCGAAAAAATATTAGGTCACTGCATCATATAGTCCCCATACAAAGATATCCCAAATTACCGAGTTTTTGTTACTAAAATTGACGTGTGACCTTGTACCCAAAGGGTAAAAGGGTATATTAAGTTTGTGCTGACAGAAGGAGGCAAGATAGACCCCATAAAGTATATATATTTCTTGATCAGCATTGGAAGGTGTGTCGAACTAGCTATGTCTGTACTGTCCGTCCATGCGTCTGTCCGAGAGAGATTATCTCGGAGACTCTAAGAGATAAGGCCACCATATTTGAAACTTAGACTCTCCTGAGCCAACAAGTGTGCACTAGCAAACGAGTTTTCTCTTGACCCATTTTAAGGGGTACTCCCCATACAAATCTACCCCAAAATTTTGGGTTTTTGCATAAAAACGACATTGTTTATTATTCTAGGAACTATAAATTGAGTATAAATTATTTCTATGATAGTCCCAATAAAATATCCCAATATGGGAAGGAACAACAAAATTTTAGGTATAGCCCCCATATAAACTTTCCGTTTTTTCCGATGTTTTGTATGAAAATAGTTATTATTTATGCATATATTCACTCCAATTTGGCTAAAAACACTTCTAATGTCATCCAATGTCAAATCAGATGTGCCACGCCCATTTTTTGGTATAGCCCCCATACAAACTTTCCGTCCATTTTCGAATTTTTGTATCAAAATGGTTATTATTTATTCATGAACTTACTCCATTGGGTAAAAACTCTTTCAATATCATGGTGCCACGCCCATTTTTAGGTGTTTCTTCCATACTAACTTACCGCCCATTTCCAGATATTTTCGAGCAATATGTTTTTATAGATATCTGTATTTTTAGCTCAAAATTTGAAATTAATATTGTGTGTAAACTTAGGTGACCACTGATGATTACACATAAACTCTTTAAATATTCGTGTGACGGGTATTAAAGCTCGGTTCTCACCGAAGTTACCGTTTTATCTTGTTTTTTTTTTTTTTTTTTTTATAATCTCCTTCTATCTTACGTATTCCGTAACTGTTTTATTAATTGCCTCCAACATGTTACACAAAGTAAAATGTGGAATATCTTCAGCGTTGCGTATATAAGCAAACCAGACTCCCATGCCAAAAAGCCCTATAAATTGCAAAAAAATTACACCAAAATTAACTTATTCAAAAAAGAATTTCACGCTTACATCATAAACGTTGCAAAGAATATGAAACAATTGATTAAAACCGGAATTCTATATGGATAATGCAGCAATGGTTTTGTATCATCCCAAATGCGTTTGCAGCAACTTAATATGTAATTAAAGTAGATAATAAAAAGGATTATTTGCTTAAAACTTTGACAGGATTTTAAGTCCAGTTACCAACCTGCTTGATTCAACGCCAGCGTCTTCCTCTCGCATTGAAAATACAATACTTTGAATGTTAAAATCTTTTAATGATTTTCCATGCCGTTGCTTACATAAACGATCAAGTACTGCATACGCTTCCTCTTGTTTTGAGATACTTAATAGAAATTTTGGTGTTTCTGGCAATAGGCAATATAAAATACAAGACATAACACCAGGCACTACATAAATCAGCATCAATATACGCCATGTACGTATACAATAGTCATCAGAAATATAAAAATTTATATCAAGTGGCAACATAAAGTATGCAATTCCAACTTCAAATATTAAACTGAATGCCGCAAAATACGCCAACAGATTCAACATATGCGAACGTATGCTAATTTTCATAAATTCCGAAAGAAATGTCATGCTTGCCGATGTATAACCAGCTACACTGTATTTGAATAAAATATAAATAAAATAAATTTGAATTAATATTCTACGGCATCTTACAATAATCCCACAATTATACGCATTATTATGAATGAGTAAAATTCTGGCATAAATGCAGATATGGCTGATGTAATCGAGCCACCGATTAAACTTGCAAGCACGACACGACGACGTCCAATTCGATCCAATTGATATCCAATATAGTAAGCGGCTGTAAGCATACCTAAATAAAGTATATAATAAAATGCTTTAATATGAATTTGGAGACTGCTAAATATAGACAAACCAATAAATATTGCACCCGTTATACATCCTTTTTGCATACTATTCATTTTCAAATCACAATCGGCAGCCAATATAATTATTGCCATTGAGAATAGTTCACAAATATTTGCACAAATTGCTAAGCCGCTGGCGAGAAAAATGACACAATGTGTAAAGCCAAATCCTTGATATAAAAACCTCCGTAAAAAAGTTATCCATTAAAAAGTTTTCAAACTTTAACTATCGTTACCAACAACATCCATTGCTTCTTCTATGTCTGTCATAATTTCTGAATCAATTACACTTTTTTTGAATTTAAAAATATTTTTCAAACTATTTTTAAATTACTTGTCAAACAAATATTTTTATGAAATTATTATTTTTAAACATAATTCTTTCTTATAAGTTATCCCACGAGGGCACTGGCGGATCTAAGTTTTTAATTTGATTTTTCTCAAAATGGACTGAAAGATGCTGATATAAATCCAGCCATATTTTATTTTCCGATTAGTAACTTTAAATGCAATACTGCACCTGGCAACTTTCATCTGTTTATAAACTACTGTACAAGAGTTGAGCAATCGCGTCAATTAATTCGTGTGTTGACAGCCATTGATAGCAGATCGTTTTATGTGCTCTTCAAAAAATAGTTTTTACGTAAAAAAACATAGTTTTCAAAATTCCATTGTGAACGAATCAACTTAAAAAACGCCGATCGTACAGATCACCCAAAAGGGGGTTGTCATTTCAAAAATTATCATAAAATCCATGAACTATTTTGGAGAATAAGAGTGCATTAAGCGACGGAATCTGTAAACATTTTTCATAAATGTTTCAACAAAAACGTTAACTTCGGTGTAACCGATACTAAATACGCCTTAAATACCTTTGAATAGTTTATGTGTGTTCATCAGTGGCTTGGATAAACTTTCAAGATTGGATGGGTAAGGGTCAATGGTCTGATTTCAAACCGAGTATAGACACAATATTGATATAAAATTTGAAGCTTAAAAATATCAGAAAATGGGAGGGCTGAGTTTTCATGGGATGACATTAGAAGTTTTTACTCAATTTGAAGTGAATACATTTATAAACTAGTGGTTTGGGTGCGATAGTATCAGTGCGTTGATGTGGGTGTGACCTGTCGGGGCCGCACTAAAAACTTTCCGATTCGTTTATGCCGCTTTAGGATAGACTTAGGAATTTTTATTTGTGAGTTATGGTTGAAATTCTCAGTGCCCTCTTTGAAGACAGACATTTGGGCTTTTTTGCAATGTGTGTGTGTGCGTGTTTGTGTGTATTTTAATATACCTTCCCACTATAAAGCATTTTAAACAATTAAAGTGTCAATAACGTTTTAGCCGTTTAGACCTTATAATCAGCTCTAAATTAGGAAGAGACTAATCGATTGGAAAAAAGCATTTAAATACTACCTTTAGTTTGGAAGAAAACGTTATCGAAAATTTTGTTGTCATAAATCGGTACGCACACCCAAACACACACAAACATGTTGCCTAAAATGTCTTCAAATTATGTAAAATGTCGAGAAAAGCAAAAATTTCATGAAAATCTTTTATTTTCGGGGTGATTACTATGACATTCTCTATCGGGAAGTTAATAATAAAAATTTGGTGTGGCAAATGGGCGTGGCAAATTAGTATTAGATGTAATTAGAAGAAGATCAATAACACTAGTTTACAAATATTGGCAACATTCCATGGGATTCTTTATAACCCAATTATTTCCATGTAATTTGGGGAGTAGATTTCAAAAATGGCCACCAACATTTTTCTAAAGAACCGTTTAGGAGATTTCTTCAAAAACCATTTTTTGTGGACTTTTTTTCAGTTATTACTGAAAAAATCTCAAGAATGGACTAATTTATTATGGGTTGGAAGATATTTTCTCCCCCTCTACGCGACGATATGCTATTTGTGGGAAAATCGAATGAATACTTTTGTGTACCAAACGTCGAAACACAGAAAAAATTGTATTTTTGATGCTTTTTGAAAAATGTAAGTTTTTAATTCCAATTTTGCAGGAGATAAGAACTAGTTTTATTTATTTTTAAAATTTGAAAATTAAGACTATATCATTGCGAAAATATGAAGCCTACAAGTATCCAAATCGGATAAAAAATGTAAAAGTTATAGCCATTTTTGAAATCTACGCCCCAAAATACATGGAAACAGGTGCGTTAGAAAGAATCCCATTTTTGGCATAAACTAGTGAAATATATATCCTTTTGTTCGTATAACGAGTATAAAAAGTTTCTGGGTTTTCAGTTTTTTTTTTTTGAGGATATCACGAGAACGATACTTCAGAAAAATGTTGGTAGCCATTTCTGCAATCTACGCCCCAAAATACATGGGAATAGATCAATGAGAACCCAAAACCTTCAACAAAGTCAAAATTTATGAACTATTGTTATATAGAAAAATTTAATATTTTCAATATCCATTGAGGTTAGGTCAAATTTTGGCTGTATGCTATATAGTAATTTAAAATTAATATTATTGTTTTATATTTAATTTTATAATATAGATTTCATGACTATATTCCTTTCGACTGTACATATTGTAAAAATATACACTCTGAACTGCATGAGTTACTAAAATATAATAAATTTATTTACTTGCATCCCTTTTTAGCTTTAAAATGTGATTACACTAGCATTTTAGCGTTTGTTACTAATATAAAAAATATAAAAACATATTTTTTTTACCTTTTATTAAGTTATAAATTATAAAACTACAAAGTTTTAATTATTTACAATACGCACAGGTGCCAGTCGCGTCGGTTTGCCAAGTGGTCCGAATAGTCGAAAAAGTTCAATACTTGATCTCACTGCACAACAACAACAACAAATTCAGCTGCCACAGCAGCCTAATTCAATTGTTTATGGCAACATAGCGAATAGTCCACCATCAGATGATGAGGGCGGCAAACAATATAGACAACAACGTTGGATGGGTTCCGGTAGTCATTTACCACCACAAACTGCAAAACAAGCGCTTTCAATGCTTAAACAGGCAGCATCCGTATCGAATGTTGCATATTTGGAAAAGCAAAATTCATTGTTGAGCGCCAATATGACTGAAAGTGGTAAACAGCAACAGCAACAAATGCGCAAAGGTAGCATGATCAATCTAAAGACAAATGATTCACCACAATTAAGTCAGCAGC
The DNA here is from genome assembly GCA_018903435.1 of Leucophenga varia. NCBI lineage: Eukaryota > Metazoa > Arthropoda > Insecta > Diptera > Drosophilidae > Leucophenga > Leucophenga varia. Next base: position 293,374 of record JAEIFJ010001407.1, read on the forward strand.
GTAAGGGTAGCATGTTCCAATTGAATACAACCAAACACGATTCACCGGCACAACAACGCAAGGGTAGCATATATGTATCGAGCGGTGGCGGCATGGGTAGCGGCGTCGGCATCGGAACCGGTGCAACAGATACACCCAAATTTGCACGTAAGGGCAGCGTCTATCATGCAACAGCAGCGAACAGCGGTGAACGCGATAGTCCAGCGTTAACGCGCAAACAAAGCGTTATATCCACGAGTATAACCGGTCTCAGTGGCAGCTATAGTAATGTGGCCTCAGTTACCGGTGGTGAATCAAGCTATGGCCTTAAGCTTGGTCCGGGTCAAATACATCCCAAGGGATATCGTCTAACTACAGCACGATATGGTGAACTGAAAATGGGATTCGTTAAAATAAAAGGCACCGTAGAAGTTGAGGTAATTTTTAGCAAATTACGCATACGCAGTGTCGCCTAATAAAAACAAATTGTATACATTTGATTTTTTTAGTTAATTTGCGCACGAAATATTGTGCCGGTTGACTGTGAAAATCCTCCAGATACATATGTTAAATGCTATATTAAGGATGGTGAACGCTTGCGTCATAAAAGAAGACACGTGTTGTACGCCATGCAGCCGAGCCTATCTACAAGCAAGTCATCAAATATCAGGTAAGCCAAATGCAGAAATATACTTTATATCAATTATAGCTGCCGATGTCCAGAATACTGTTCCAAGTACTGAAATATAGAATTTCTGAATTGTATCAGCCCTGACCCAAATAATTCTGGCCCTAACAAAAAAATCGACGAATTAAATCGGGCAAGTTGTTCGGCTAAACCTAGGCCTAGATCCTAGATTTAGATCGTTCGCATTATTGAAGTATAGGCCTAGGAGCATAACTTAGTAGAGAGACTTCAAGGCTTTTAAAAGTTCACAAAACCATGGTATTCTTAGTTAGAAATAATTTATAATAGGATGTGCCTAGTCATCTCATTCAAAATCATTTCTAAACTAAGAGCACCATCACATCTTTTCGGATAGTCAAGCTGCCCTAAAAGCACTTGACTCTTACAATAACTCATCCAAAACTATCCCCCAGTGCTGCACATCTCTCAACGAGATGGCTGAGCAATGGGATATTTGCCTCACATGGGTTCCGGGTCACCAAGATATATTTGGTAGTTGCGAAGCAAATAGATTGGTCAAAGAAGGAACAAGTTCCGTTATTCCTCCTGGGAGGAGTTCGACTGGAATTTCCATGGCCTCTCTGAAGCTGCGAGTAAAAGAGGAATTAATCACACTGGCAGAGTCTAGGTGGACCACAAATCCAAAAGCTAATATATCGAAACTTACGTGGCCAGAGTATAGCACTAAACGAAGAGTCCAACTCCATGCGCCATAATAGACAGACTTTATCTTGGTGACTTTTTCCAGGCTCTCACAGGACCCTGCCTGGTGCGGCCATCCGACTGGGGTAGCATCAAATGACTTCTATAGGAGCTGTAGAAACGAGGAAGGAGGAAGACAGTAGAACATTTTCTCTGCCACTGCCCAGTCCCTTGGGAGAATAAGGTTTACCGTACTTGGTAGGCCGTTTCTTGATAGTCTGGCGGAGATTGCCTCAGTCAAGATTGATGTAGTAGCCGCCTTCATAAGGAAATCGAGCTGGGTTCGAGGATATAAAAGAGGGATCATATGGTATCACAATGGGCCTTTCTGGCCTAGGTGGCGTCGCGAGAATTCGTGTCGGCCCTTTTAACTTAACCTAGCTTAAGAGCACCATGGTTTTGTGGACTTCTAAACGTCTTGGCGTCTCTCTACAAAAATATTCTTTTACACCCTTTAGCACAATTATTACAAATTGGAGATTTTGTTGAAAATGAATCCAGATCAGGCTCACTAATTTAAAATTACATAAGCAAAGAAGAAAGCTGAAACATTTGCGGATGATCTGTAAAAGTGCTTTAAAAGTTTTGACTTCGCCAATTTATCGAAACCAATGCCTACTATTACCGCGACATTTTCCATATGATAAATCTATTCATATCACATAAGGCTATTCATAGTACATAGGGCTTTCGATTTTTTTTTATCGGTTTGATTGTTTCAATTATCATTTATCGGTTATTTAACGCAAACGCAAATGCACTGCAAACATAGCATAATTTTTAACCGATTATTATTGTAAGAATTTTTTTTCCATATTTTGTAAAAACGTTTCCATTAAAACAATTACAATTTACAGAGCGCCGATGTCTTTGGACGAAACATCGTCATAATGGTTTGGCAACGCTGTGTCGGTTTTGAACATAATCAAGGCATGGGCGGCACCGAAGTCAATCTGGATAAAGTAAATATTGCACAACACATTGGCGGTTGGTATCCGCTCTTTCCAATGCATTCATATGGCGGTTCCGATTCTGATAATTCTCCTTGACCGAATACGCGCAATGCACCAAAATCGAATTTGAATTTTTATCAAAATAAAATAATAAAAATTCAAAAATAATTTTAAAAACAATAAATTACGAAATGATAACACCAACATTTAAAAAATATTTTACTAAAAGTAATGCTCAATATAATAGTTTTAAGCAAAAATTTTTGGCAATTAATAAAAAAATAAAATTGTTTCGAAAGAGGCAAATAAAATGCAAATTAATTAAAAGAGCTTATATAAAAAATAAAAAAAAATATACAAAATATTTTAGAAATTAAAATCAGGCATGCTGCATATCGAGCTTTTCATTTATTTACAAATCCAGTGCTCTATTACACTATAAAATAATTACAAAAAAAAATGAATAAAAATTAATTTGCATTTAAATTAAAATAAAATTTCATTTAAGAATTTTTATGTAAAGCTAATAAAAAAAATTAAAAGAAAATTTGCATCGAAATTGCGTACAATGAATTCACTCCAAATAGCACCAAAATCTAAATAAAAAAATTTTAATTCTTAAAATTGTTTTTTAAAAAAAATGGAGAAAATTTCATGCAAATAGAAAATAAAATATTTATTTTAAAACCCGTCCTTATATTTAAAATATGCAATAATTTCTTTAAAGCTTTGAATGCAATGTTTGCTGTAAATGATTAAACTAGTTTACAGCTGAAAAGGTTCTGGGTTCTCATGGATATATACCCAAGTATTTTGGACATAGACTTCAAAAACTCATTTTTTTTTACCATCGAATCTTTACGAAAATATGTTGCGATTCAAAAACTTTTTTTGATTTTTATAAGTTGTCAAATTTTGGAATCTCTCCCCAAAATACATGGGAATAGATCAATAAGAACCTTGTATTACAATATATTCAAAAATTATATTTAAGTACAAAAAAAAAATAAAGAAAACAGTAAAGCTTAAAATTATATGCTTTATTAAAAAAATATACTATATATATACAAATATTTCAGTGAGAAGTACCCATTCATAGTTCTCATACTACTGAATAAAGAAAATCTCTTAAAAGAAAATGAAAAAAAGGTTTCAACAGCATGTTGACCTCATATATGATAAATGTTAATAATTGTTCGAAAACTAACAACAAAAAAAAAAAAGAATACCTACTATATCTGTTTAGAAGATCTGACAATCTGTAATAATTTCGGTGTAATTCTAATTAGAAACAAACTGAAAAGAAAACTATTAAACACTTTTGATATTCTGTAAAACAATTTCTGGCTGTTATATTGTTGTAAGCCAAACACTTAAACTTACTCTAAATATTCAATGATAAAAAAATATTAAAACTTCATATTCAAATAGCTAATAATAATAATAAATAAAATCTATAATATTAAATGAGAAACTAACGTAAATAACCGAAAAAAATATCTAGATGTATAGCTAGCATTTCTCTTAAGTCTTATTATTATTATTATTATAATTTTAAAATTTAAAACTAAATTCAGAACACTAAAGTAGTGATTTAGACAATAAAATAAATTCTGTTTTGTCTTAGTCAGTATCATAATTTTTATAATTTTTCAACATATAAAAAAAGTAAATAGGTTCCTACTCTAGATATGATTATATGTCACATAAATTCAAAGCAAACACTCTCAAAGTACTCTGGTTTGGATAAAAAGTGACAATTCCTGAAATATGAAAATAGGAAAAAAAACATACATGACAAAGAGGCTTTCAACTTCAGCAGAAAAGAAATGAAAGAACAAGTTATAAAACCGTTACCCGCCATACGGAAACTTTAGTAATTTTCTTGAAAAATATAAAAAAATCGAAGGTGAGTTTGTATTGGGGTCTTGGTATGTTTTGGCCTAATCCTTATCATATCGGTAGCATATTGCAAAGGTATAACAGTAAAAGTGATTTTAACCACAGTTAAGAGTGAATATATTCATAAATAAGAACTATTTTCATACAAAATCTTGAAAAATGGGCGCTAGATTTGTATGGGGGCCATACTAAAAATGGGCGTGGCACCTTTTTTTTGATATTGGATGCCACTTAGAATTAGTTTTTATCTAATTTGTTGTAAAATAGCATAAATCGTTAATAATAACTAGCACTTTCGTACAAAAAATCGAAAGTGGTAAATTTGTATGGGGACTATATCTAAACATGGGCGTGGCACCTTTTCCTCTGATATTGAATGCCATTAGAAGTGTTTTTACCAAATTTGTTGTAAATACATTCGTATAACTAAGAACTATTTTCGCACAAAAAATCGAATTAGTGGTAAATTTGTATGGGGACTATATCTAAAAACATGGGCGTGGCACCTTTCCTCTGATATTGTATGTCATTAAAAACGTTTTTACCCAATTTGTAGTAAATACATTCGTAAATAATAACTATTTTCGTACAAAAATCCGAAAAAAAAAAAATGGTAAGTTTGTATGGAGGCTATATTCAAAAATGAGCGTGGCACCTTGGTTCTGACATACAAACTGCCTAGGAGCACAAAAAGCTTAAGTTTAAAATTTCAGGTCAATATCTTTAAAACTTTCCGATAAAAACGCATTGCAACATACAGACGGACAGACAGACAGACGGACATGGCTAAATCGATTCGTCTCGTCGAGCTGATCAATAATATATATACTTTATGGGGTCTCCGACGCCTCTTTTAATGCGTTACAAACTTTCCGACAAACTGATAATAATACCCTTCACACTATGTGCGGCGGGTATATACTACTTCAATCATGCTTCCACCTGAGAACATGGGCTGCTCAAGAAGTATTTTGACTATATTTAACACAAGTCGCTTCATGAATATCGCAATGAACATATGGTATCGTGGTCCCAGCTGAGCCATGGGTCATTCTCTGAAGTTGGAATTAAGTCGCTTCATGAATATCGCATTTTTCATATAAAAACTCAAAAATTGGCAAAAGATTTGTATGGGTGCTATATGGTACCGTGGTCCCAGCTGAGCCATGGATCATTCTCTGAAGTTGGAATTAAATCGCATCATGAATATCGCATTTTTCATATAAAAACTCAAACATTTTGTATCGTGGTCCCAGCTGAGCCATGGGTCATTCTTTAAAGTTGAAAACAAATCGCTTCATAAATATTGAATTTTCCATATAAAAACTCTAAAATTGACATATGATTGGTATGGCGGCTATATGCTATAGGGGCAATGAACCTAGGTTTTAACACTTGAACTACTTAGGACTGAGAAAAGCTTAATTTTTTTTCAATGATTTTATAGGTTAGCTAATTTTTTTTTAATATTTTTAATTTCTATACAAAAAATTAAAATGTAAAACTCAAAACTCTAGTGGAAGTGCTTTTGGTTTCACCTCTGTGGATTTGGAAATAAAATCTTATATACATAATTTTACACAGAATGCAGTGATTCAAAACGAATTTAAGCCGTTAAGTTTCATATACATACTCTAATAAAAATATACTAATTGATTGTAATAGTTTTCCGCAATATTTCCCCAATATGTCCTATAGTTTCCAGCTTATATTTAAAATAACAGAAAATAAGAAAGTACTTTTTTAAAATATAAATATATTAAAATCTGGACAATCTACTAGAAAATTATAAAAAAAAATATATCTAAATATTTGACTTGGAGTTTCAAAAAAAAAAATTTGTTGCGAAAATTAAAAAAAAAAAAACTTTTCTTATACAAAAAAATTATCAAAAAAAAAAAAAACATATAATATATTTATGTATATTTTACTTGTATGTAAGAAATGTTATAAGTGAACTTTTTATTAGCTATTGTAATTTCTATGACTGCTATAAGAGAACTTTTCTTCGATTTGTAGTTAGTTGAAGCATTTTAAGCCTTCCAAATGTCTTCAAAACTTAGATGACGTAAACTCAAAAAAGAAAAAAAATTATAAAGAAAATAAAAGAGTTGTAAAAATATCATAAAATATTTAAAATACTAAATATATTAATGAAAAATGAATTGTGAAAATTTAGAGTTCAATAAGAAAAAATATTAGGCACTCTTTTAAAATTAAATGGAGAAAACATAACATACTGCGTATTGCGAAACGCTTATTGGACGAAGAACTATGGTAAACTGCAAAATATATGTCTCGAATTTATTCCGAAATCCAAAAGTTGTAGTATTTTGTTGTGAAGAAACAGCCTGTACAGCTTAGCAGTTGTCCCAGGCTGATGTAAAGACGGCCCAGTACTGGTCAGCAACTGTCCCAGGCTCTTGCAGATACGTCAGCTTTTGTAGTCATTGATTAGCCCGTATGAGTTAGACAAACTGTATAATTTTTCTAAAAAGAGTCACTTGTCATTGATTCGACTTTGTAACAGAGCTGACTTGTCAGTGACTTACCCAAGTAGACTAGTCAAAAAAATTCAGTCGGCTCAACGGACCCGAGCCAGTACTGCTGGGTACACAATTCTATAAGAGTTTTTTTTCTTGCAATGCAGCGCATGTCACCACTGCTGAGCAAAAAGTATACAGAAACTATTTGTTTTACCCAAGTTATCTATTTTATATGTTCCCAAAAAAAAAAAAATAACGATTTCCTTAATTCAAATCGAAGTGTTCTAGAATTCGAAAACGCAATTCACAGTTTGTTGTGTTTTCAACTTAAAACTAAAAAAAGGCAACACACAAAAAAATCACTTGATTATTATTTAAATGTTTAAAAACTAAAATAAAAAAATTAAATTATATATTTATAGCTTAAAATAAATAATTTAAATAATTGTATGTGTATAAAAAATATTTGTCAAATAAAAAAAATGAATTTTTATGTACTTAAAAACTGAAGGCAGTAAATAAGTCTAAGACATGGTAGTCAGGGTTAAACTAAAAGTTGTGAGTTTTGATTGAGAAATCGTTTTAAAAAAATGCAAAGAATTTAAATTTCACTTTTTTTTTTTAATGTTTATGAAACTAAATCTTTCTATGGGAAAGGTATCTATCTAAATGGAGTGTTCAATCGAAATTGAATATAATAAAGAAAAAATGGTTGTGCTAAAAACAAAAAATAAAAAAATTAATATAAAAAAAAAAAAACTATTGTAATTATTGTTAAAAATCAATTTAAATCAAATGAAAACATTGTACTAGGCAATTAATTGAAATCTTTAAAAATCTTTTGCTATGAAATGAAAACTTTACTAAACTAAGAAACTATTTTTGATCTTTATGGTCTTTTTTGTTGTATTTTTCCTAACTATACACTAAACTACCAAACTAAACTAAAAAACTATTTAAAATAAATTTAAGTTTTCAGTAAGATTTTTTAAACGATTTTTACTAAAAAAAAATGTAAAATGTAAAAAGTTAAAAGTTAGAACACTGTAAACATAACACCATATCAAAAGGCAGCAGCAGCGGTGGGCATTGAATTGACTAAAAAAAAAAATAAAAGAATAAAAGCTTTGTAGAGAAGAATTGTAATTTTTCTCAGTGTAAAAATGTTTTGAATGCAAAAAAAAAAAAAATTATAATAAAAATAAAATTTTTTGTTAAAATGCGTAAAAATAAATGAAAATTTAATAATAAATTATATATAAACTACATATATACAAGTAAATAAATAAATATATATATTTAAATGTACGAATATTAATGGCAAAGATGTAAAAAACAAACAAAAACAGAAAAAAAACATCAAATATGTATATCAATTGAGTTTCAATAAAATTATTTATTTAAAAAGAAATGTGTAAGCGATTATGGTATATAATATAGCGCTGCATCGATTAACTCGACAAACAGATATAAACGAGTCTTAAGCCGATGAGTCGAATAACCGAACGCTTCGTTTAATTTTTACTCGAATAAACGAGTATTTTTAAATAGAGTATCCGTAGTTTCGGTTATCCGACCGAAGTTAACCGTTTCGTTCGATTATCCGATCTTTCGGATAGGACTCGAGTATTACTCGAGTTATTCAATCATTTTTTGTTTTACGATTTTGACTAGAGAAGGGGAATGGGCTAGGGCTTTGGTGTGGTCCGTCGCGGACCTTTGATTAATTCGTTTTCGTGCGGTTTCGTGATTCAAAAATTTAAGGTGGTGCGAGTCCGTGAGGGCCAAAAGCCACAAAAAAATATCCGATAAAAAAAAATGAATGGTTCATTATTTTTTTTTCTTTCGATTTATGTCCCGTCCAATTGGACAGCGCTGTTGAGAACTATATGTTTTTTTTTTTTTTTACAAAATATCACCTATTCCAAGAATACTTTTTAATATCGATGGACATAGCGAGACTCGAACCTATAACTTGAAAACGATTGGCAAGTCATTAACCTACTATTTTATAGAACTGGAAGAAGTAGAAGCTAGAACTATAGTTCAATCAAGTATTCGATCAATTTAATCCAGTATCCGACTCGGTTTGAGTTGAAGTTCACATAATAGAGTTGACTCATACCGAATTTAAACGAGTCGAGTTGATTATTTGCCTAGTAGTACCATTTGAGTTACTCGAATCGTTTATATTTCAAGTATCCTTTTTAACCGTTTTTTGGGTTCTCCTAGATCTATTCCTATGTATTTTGGGACGTAGATTCCAAAAATGAGTACAAAGTTTTTCTTAAGTATCGTTAGAAAAAAATTAAAATAAATTATTTTTAAAATTGTTAACTTAACGTTATCTATACTAATATTATAAAGAGGAAATGTTTGATTTTTGGTTTGTTTGTTTTGAATAGGCTCCGAAACTACTAGACCGATTTAAAAGATTCTTTCACCGTTGGCAAGCTACACTAATCCCGAGTGACATAGGCTATGTGTCACTTTCAATTTTTGACCCGGGGCCTAATGGGTGCCTTGAAACTGGAAAAGCCAAATATTTCGAACAAAATGTCGTTAAAAAATTTATTTATGTTTGTTTTTTTTTAGAATTCAGGTGAGCAACAAGACGGGATTTTGGAAAATTTTGATCCAGGGCCTAATGGGGGCCTTGAAATCGGAAAAGCCATATCTTTGGAGTGAAGAGACGTTGAGACGTGAAACAGGGCTCATTTGAAAGATGGTTAAAAACATATTTAGCGTTCAAGGTGTTCAATGGATTTCCGGAATTTGGTCCTGGGACCCATATGTAGACCTAATATAAATTTTTTGACCATTTTTTTTTTTTTTTTATTACAGGTGGCCGGGGCCTAATGGGAGCCTTGAAAAAAGTAATATCTTTGGATTGAATAGACGTACAGACTTGAAACTTGCCGCATTTGATTGATGGTTAGTCGTGTTTAGGGAATTCCAAAGTTTGAACCCAAATTTTTTGAACAATTTATATTTAGCCACCAAATAGAAAAAAAATCGCGAGCAAAGCCGCGGTTAGATTCTAGTTTTATTATAAAAACATAAAGCTTAAGATTGTTCAAATCGGACTAAAAGTATGAAAGTTATAGAGTAATAAGTAAAAAATCAGAAAAATGTACCCTTATAAAAATGTAACAAAAAATTTTCAATAAAAAATATTGCGGTTTTAGTTAAAATCGAATCATATTTTCGTAGAAATTCAAAAACAAAAATTCGTTGGAAACTAAAAAAAAATTTTGATACATAAATCAATAAATAAATTTCTCTGATTCTACTTATTACTCTATAACTCCCAGACTTCTAGTCCAATTTGAACATTCTTAGGAGAGCCATAAGAAAACTTTGTGGGGTCAATTTTTAGTCCATGAGAACACAGAACCTTCGACAAAGTCAAAATTTGTAAACTAGTGTAATCGAAGAAGGTCTAAAGGTAGCTGTTTCTAAGGACTTACCTCATCAAATCAAAAAGCAGCATCGCAAATTATGGTATTTTTTTAGTACTGCCGTTTTTGTGTGATTTTTTAAGAAATCACATTCATTGATTATTCCACATGTGCATATTGGCGGATCTACATAAATCGGTTCATAATAGACCCCTACGGATTGTTCAGTGATTAGAACGAATGGCCGTGACCTGACTGATGCGACTGTCTCATGCTGATGCAAAGGCAATCAAAAAGGCATCAGCTTATGTAGGACATTGATATCTGAAATGGGTTAAGAAATAATATGAAAGCTGTCCAGCCCTTGGAACAGTGGTGAATATGCTATACTTGACAACTGTCAGTACTGTAATACTTAAGCTAATTAATAATCATACTTCTTGTCGCATTTCATTAATTTGGCAGTAGTGCAATGCTTGCCATTTGTCCATTGTAAAGTACCATGATGTATGTTAATTATAGCAGGTGACGTATTCCGCCACTTTCTCTTTCTAATATAGTAACACATTTTGTTGACTATGCATGTTATGGTGAATTTATAGTATTTCCCCATATAAATGTCAATGATAAAATTTGAATTTTGTCTACTAGTATCGCATTAAAGGAAGCATCGGAGACTTTATAAAATTTATATATTGTTGATCAGCGTCTAAATTTGTCGTCCGCTTGAAGGACGGAGTAGTTCTTCTATGAAAAACATGACATTTAAACATCTATAACCATATTTCAATATTCGTCTTTAATATTAAAAATTTTATAAAATAAATAAATCAGCATTCCATTTTTTTAAATAAAATTTCTCTGAACTTTATTACAAGATCCAAATTATCAACATATTACATATATTATTAAAATCAAACTTATGGTGGAATAAAGACCGCCAAAATAACACAAGCTTTAAAAATATATAAATAAATGAGTATATTAATTTATTTATAGACAAATAACTACACACTTACCCGCCGTATTTACGACAAATAAATTGATAACAAGCGTTTGAGAGTACTCAATTAAAGATCCAGCAATAAAGGTACCCAATACGCCACCAATTCTTGACGTATTGCGGCACAGAAAAGCGCTTTTGCTCTAAAAATAAAGTAAAAATTTTTAAAATAATAAAAAGAGAAGAGAGAAATTGAAGAAATTAATCTAGCAACATCGTAAAAATATTAAATTTCTGTGGAATGGTTTGATACTACTCACCTCAAATTAATAGGCACACAATCTATTATGACGGCGGAAACAATCCCAGGAAGTACACTGGGTGGTATGATAAAGCCATAAAAGAGAGGCACTACGAACCAATAATTATCAACAAAATTCATACAAAGCCCAGAAACCGTTGCAAATACTAGAAAACCGATAATGACCCATTTTCGTTTTATACATATCAGACAGATGCTCTGTATAATGAAGAAAATTAGAAAAACAGCTCCAGTTATCATTTGTTCCTCGAAACGTATCGCATCACAGTAATTAATTAATTCTGTTGTGTTATTATCTGAAACCTTATCCGGTATGCAAAGTTGTTGTTCAAATAAATGAGAAACAGTTTCATCCACTTTTTCATACACTTGTTCAGGTTCATATGATTTGAGAATGAAGTTGAACCACAAGCATAAACCCACTGCACTAAATGATATAAGCAAAAAAAAATATATGTTATTCAACTAAATAAAAAATTTAAGAATTTAATACTTTACACCATATAAATGCCAAAAAGTAGCACTCCAATCTTTAACATATTCCAAAGATATGGTGGCTTTAGTACAGCAAGCGTATCAATAAATATTTGTTTAAAAACACTAAAAAAAAAAAAAACAAGAAAATGTTAACTTCGGTAGAACCGAAGCTAAGATACCAGTCATTCGAATCTTTGAGAAGATTATGTTTAGGATGGTCTAAAAATGTATGGATAACTTTTTTTTACAAAATTTTTATGCTCCCAGCCTCCATGATTGCTCTATTTCGAAAATAAGAACACATGTTTTTTTTTTAATCGGATAATATTTAATGGTGCCGCTAAGCCCCTAAAGTCTCCTATGTATTATACATGGAAAAATAAAAAGTTAATATTTAAGAAGAAAGAACGCTGAAGTCGAGTATGCTCGACTGTATGGGGCTATACCTAAAATTTTGTTGGTCCTATCCATATTGGGATATTTTATTGGGACTATCATAGACATAATTTTAACTAAATTTGAACTTCCTAGAATAAAAAAAAATGACGTTTTTATGCAAAAACCCAAAATTTTGGGGTACATTTGTATTGGGGGGTACCCCTTAAAATGGGTCTAGAGAAAAACCGTTTGTAAATGCACACTTGACGGCCTAGGAGAGTCTAAGTTTCAATTTTAAAAGCTCTACCTCTTATAGTCTCCGAAATAATCGTTTTCATACGGCAGACAGCATGACAGACGGACGGACGGACAGACAAAGCTAGTTCGACTCCCCTTCCAATGCTGATCAAGAATATATATACTTTATAGGGTCTATCTTGCCTCCTTCTGTCTGTTACATACATTCGCACAAACTTAATATACCCTTTTACCCTTTGGGTACAGGGTATAAAAATGGAAAAATAAACAATTGAAAGTTCTTCTATGGCCATTTATGAAGAACAACATTGGTAACCGGTTATAAAAATATTAATTTTCCATGTTTCTACATTAAATCTACGAAAAAGGGATTTTATCCTTGGCCGATTTAAAAAAAAAGTACGGGTCTTCTAATTTTTGATATAGAACAATCCTAGTGGGTGGGAACATAAAATTTTTTTGGACCACCCCAGTAACCATCAGTGACATCGAGATGGTATACGTGGGTTTCAGTGGTCAGATTTATCCCAAGTTTAGAAATATTAAGTTTAAAATACACAAATAAGAATAATTTTCTTGAAAATATTAGAAAATGGGAGGTGAGTTTGTATAGAGCGATATGTTATAGTGGTCCTATCCCTATCGCTGACACCTTGGTTTTAACATTTTATGATATAAGAAGTGATTTTACATACAAACAATATAAAATCAGAAGTAGGTTTGTATGGGGGCTATGCCTTAAAATGAAATAAGACCATGAGAAGCTAACGTTTTAAATTTCCAGTTCCTATCCTTACATCTAACCAAATAAAGCACATAGCAACAGACAGACAGACATAGCTAGATCGATTCGTCCCATCAAGCTGATCAATAACATATATACATTATAGGGTCTCCGATGGCTTCTTCCATGCGTTACAAACTTTCAGACAAAAATATATTAAAGATAAAAAAAAAAATTTTAAAAACATTTACACTTACTTTTTTGGCGGGATTTGTGAAATTGTAGACTTTGATTGAAGCAACGCTGTATTAAAAGCTGGCAACTCTTCGCCACGATTTAAACGATGCATCCAATTAAGTACTTTATAAGCATCTTCTAGGCGATCGACCGAGTGTAAATAGTATGGACTTTCCGGAAGGAATATTAACATAATCGCACCTAAAAGACCAGGCAGCATATTGCAAATAACTGCAAAACGCCATGGCTGTATCTTATATTCTTCTGTAACATAGATGACATATCCGAACAAATCCAACCCATAGAATGACTTGGATAATAGATCATTGCAATGCCTAATACATAACTGACGAGGGCTACAGCAGTACTATGGACATCTTTAGCAAAGAATTCAACCAAATAGTTAAATGGCAGTGTGACAGGTCCAGTTAAGCTAAAATATTCTTATGTTTATTTCAAAATTATTAGATTAGATGAATGCGTTACGACGCGTAATACATACAAAATTCCAACCATGACACGCATGATTATGAACGAAATAGCCTCTGGCATAAACGCTGAGATCAATGCGCAAAAACAACAAACAAAAGTTGTGATTAGTAAAACATAGCGGCGTCCACTGACATCTGCCTTGTAGCCCCAATAAACGGAGGACAATATCAAGCCTAGCAATAATAACGATGTATAACGAGTATTTAGTAAACGGAATATTTTAATTACCGACCTAATAATACTGCAGTCGTCATCCACGTTTTACATTGGTCCGTCGAATTTAGATCATCACTAGACGCTACCATGATAATCGAAATGCCCATTATTTCGGTTATGGTGAGCATCAACAAAAGGCCACAGCATACAAATATAAGCACTTGCGCTTTGCCAAATCCTTTAATGAAAAAAATAATCCAATAAAAAAGAAGTCATTAAATATCTGCTTACCTATAGTATTAATTGTTTCATCTATATCCATTTTGAATTGTTGTGACAAAACTACTAAGTTTTATATTCAATTTTTATTAAATTGAAGCTTTCTAAAAAAGAAAACTTTTTCATACAAAACGAAGAATCTTAAAATATTTTGGATAGATTTTTTTTTCCAATTTCGGAATAAACTAATCTGAAGATAACGCAAATACCAATAATTGAACTAGGTTAGAGCAGACATGGGGCTCGTTCTCATGTTTTCGGGAGCCAAATTCCTAAAATGGACATCAAAAAAACCTACGCGATGATGCCAACATTCTCAAGAAGAAAAAAATTAATATACATTTTTATTGTTTATTTAATAAAAATGGATAAAAAAATCAATAACATAAATAAAATTGATATAATCTTAATGGTATTAGATTTAAAAACATTTAGTTTCAATTTTAGTCTTATAAAATCATTTCCATTTTCATTACGGCGGAATAAAAATCGATATAATAACGCAAACTGTAAGAATATATAAATTTATAAATATGTATTAAAAAAAATCGTATATAGAGCAACTACTCACTCCCTGCATCAACCACAAATACATTTAAAGTAAGAATTTCAGAGATTCTTATTAAATTTCCAGCGGTTACACTGCCCATTACGCTACCCAGTCGCGCCATATTGCGGCTCATGGCAAGTGCCTTTGCTCTGTAAGTAAATAAAATTTTAAACAGAAATATGGAACTCAGCCCAAGCGTTGGAATGGTGAATTACAATTTTTTTCTGAACTTAGGACGCTGAATACCTTTTCTTATAGTTTTATTAAATCTCACGGAAAGAACGACTAAGGGATTAAAGTATATGTTTGGGGTCTTCGTGGATTTTTATACCCGTTACGCAAGTGTAAACGGGTATATTCAGTTTGTCGGAAAGTTTATAAAGCACTAAAGGAAACTTCGTAGACCCCATAAAGTATATGTTTTTTGATCAGTTTGATGAGGAGAGTCGATCTAGCCATGTCCGTATGTCTGTACCTCTCTATGTCCGTCTGTATGTCAGTCCATCTGTCTGTATGTCCGTCTGCTTATTTCAACGCGATTTACTCAGAGACTACTGGAGATACTTAACTGAAATTTGAAACTTTAACTTTTCTCGGCAACGACCAGGTCAAGTTTGAACATGAAAGAGCCACGCCCATTTTAAGGTATAGCCCCCATACAAACTGACCGCAAATTTTAAATCATTTATATGAAAATTGGTATTATTTATGTATATACTCACTCCAAATTGGATAAAAATACTTCCAATGTTATCCAATGTCAAAAAAAAATGTGCTAAGTCCTTTTTTAATTAGATCCTCCATACAAACTTACCGACCATTTTCGAATTTTTTTATGAAAATGGTTATTAGCTAGCAGTGTATTGACTCGATATAGGGTGAAAACACTTCTTATATCATCCAATATCAACACCAAGATGCCACGCCCATTTTTAGATATAGTCCCCATACTAACTTACCGCCGATTTTAAAATTGTATGGAAATGGTTGTTATTTAGGAATGTATTGACTACAAATTGGGTAAAAATATTTCTCATACCATCCAATATCCCAACAAAGGTGCCACGCCCATTTTTAGGCATATGGCGCCCACATAAACTTATCGACGATTTTCGAATTTTTAATGAATATCTGCTTTTGTCTGGAGCCGTTTTGCTCTTAGACTGATCGTCTGAGTCAGTCAGTTCGTCAGGTGAAAGAGATTTACACATACTCATACATAGAAACAATCTACTTACCTTAAATTAGTCGGCACACAATCCATTATGACGGAAGAAATTGTTCCAGATAATACAATTGGTGGTACAAGAAAGCCATAAAAGAAACTTATTAGCAAAAAATAGTTGTCCACAAAATTTATTAAAAAGCCTGAAACTGTTGAGAACGTTAGGAAACCGATAATGACCCATTTTCGTTTTATAAACAGCAGACAGATGCTTTGAATGATATAAACAAATAGATAAACAAATCCCTTCATTATTAGTTCCTCAAAAGGTATCGCATAACAACAATCAATCGTTCTTGTTGCGTTATTATCAGAAAAAGTATCCAATATGTCATTTTGTTGATAAGAGAAATCATAAAAAGTTTCATAAACCGTTTCTGCCATTTCAGACATTTTTTTATATTTTCTACGAATAAGTGCAAACCACATGCCCAGACCCACAGCACTAAATAATATAAGGAAAAAAATGATCTTCATTAAAAAACAGAAACCAAATACCTGAATAAATAAAAAAAAAAAACTAGTTACTTTACATCATAAATATGCCAAATAGTAGCATGCCAAGTTTTAACAAATTGCAAATGTATGGTGGTCGTAGTAGAGTAAATGTACCCAGCCACATTTGTTGACAAAAACTAAAAAAAAAAAATAATTTAAAATCAAATCATTTATTTTAAAACAGTTACACTTACTTTTGACGTGGCCTTTCTGAAATTGAGGGCCGCGATGCTGTATTCAAAGCTGGCAACTCTTTGCCATGATTTAAACGATGCATCCAATTAAGTACTTTATAAGCATCTTCCATTCGATCAACCGAGTGTAAATAGTATGGACTTTCCGGAAGGAATAATAAAAAAATAGCACCTAAAAGACCTGGCAACATATTGCAAATAACGACAAAACGCCATGGATGTATCTGATATTGTTCTGTTATGTAAATGGCAAAATCCAAACAAATCCAGCCCATAGCATGACTTGGATAATAGATCAGTCCAAGTGCATATGAATAAATCGTGAAGCCTATGACACGACTACGCATATCTTTGGCACAGAATTCGCCCAAATAGTTAAGTGCTAGCGATGCGGGAGCACATAAGCTGCGTTAAATTTAGACTTCACTTTATTTCAAATTTATTAGGAGTTTTGAATAGAAACACCTACAAAACTCCAACCAAGACACGCCAGATTGTGAACGAAATAATCTCTGGCATAAATGCGGAGATCACTGAGCACAAATTAGATGAAAACGTTCCGATAAGTATTACATAGCGGCGTCCACTAAGATCTGCCTTGTAGCCCCAATAAAATGAGGAAATTATCATACCTAGCAATAAAATGTATTTAGTAAACGGAATATAGCTTCATATTTAAATAACAGACCTAATAGTACTGTAGTCGTCATCCATGTCATAGTTTGTGGCGTCGTATTTAGATCATCTTTTGAAGCTATCATGATAACCGAAATGCCCATTATTTCGGTTATGGTGAGCATCAACAAAAGGCCACAGCATACCATTATCATCATTTGCCCTTTGCCAAATCCTTTCATAAGAAAAAATAATCCAATAAAAAAGAAGAAAAGTGCAATAAGTCATTAAATTTTTACTTACCAATAGCATCAATAATTTCATCTATATCCATTTTGAAAAGTTTTAGAGAAGCTACTAAGTTTAATGATAAATTTTTATTAAAAAACATAAAAAAAATTGTTTATTTAACCCACATTTGTCCTATTAAAAAAAAAAAACAAATTCATCCTTAAAACCAAGGAAAAACGTTAACTTCGGTGGAACCGAAGCTTAAATACCCGTTACACGTATTTTTAAATAGTTAATGTGATATCATCAGTAGCTTATATACAACTTCGAGATGGGTTGGGAGGGGATCAATGGGTCAACTCAAGTTTAGACACAATATTGGTATCAAATTTTAAGCTAAAAATACAGATATTCATTAAAAATTCGAAAATAATCGATAATTTTGTGCCTAAAAATGGCCGTGCCACCTTGGTTGTGATATTGGATGATATTAGAAAAATTTTTACCCAATTTTTAGTCAATAAACTGCTAAATAATAACCATTTTCATAAAAAAAAATCGAAAATGGTCGGTAAGTTTTTATAGGGGATATATTTAAAAATGGGCGTGGCTCATTTGTTTTGACATTGGATGACATTGGTAGTTTTTAAATATATATAAGGTGGTTAAATATCTCCCTTCCGCTTTTTTGTCTTTTGAATTTCGCTGCTATGTACAATGCGCTACAGACTACTGCACATAATTTGAAAGCTCTTGACATAACCTACAAAACGACGCTATGCATGATTAGTTTGGAAACTGCGTTCAAACGTGCGTTATAGACGTGTAAACATGGAGTTCACTTATGCCAAAATTCGCGCTATTTTGAAATTTTCCTTCGTTCGAGGGGGTTCTACAAGGGGCGTATTATGAAGTTGCCGTCTAGATGGAAACAGATTATCGAAAAAAATGGCGCATATTTGAACTAATTCCGATCACTGTAACACATTTTATAAAGCATTGAATAAAGAGCAAAAAAGGGGGAAGTAAGATATTTGAAAACCTTATACATAAATAGTACCGATTTTCATATAAAAATTGAAAATGGACGGTCAGTTTGTATGGAGGCTATACCTAAAAATGGGCATGGCACTTTCATATCCAAACTTGACCTACTCTTCCCTTAGCAAGCTTAAGTTTTAAATATCTGCTAAATATCTCCAGTAATCTCCGAGTAAATAGCGTTGAAGTAAGACAGACGGACAGACAGACTATGTATGGCGGGTATAAAAATAATAGATAATGGCTTTTTTAATAGAGAAATAAAATTAAAATACATTTATATTTGTTAACAGGTTAAAATATTGCATTCATTCAGATTTTATTAAAATCCTTTGGAATGTCCTATGCTGGAAGTCCAAATCAGGTCCCATAATGTAGAAGCGGCCTTAGCATTTACTACAATAAGCAACGAATATTTAATATAAAATCGACGTAGCATTCAACAATTGACGATCTCTTCATTGATCTGATCTGCGTGGCAAGGACTTTTGAGGTCTTCACCGATCTATCCACATAACTATTGGTACGACTTTGTGACTACGTGGTCAACCAAACATCAAGTACTTAGCGTTTACATTCGTCCTTAGCGTTTACGTATAAAAGCAAATATTAGATCACATTACACTCCCGTAAACTAATTACATAAAAAATTAAAGTAGATAATTTTGCAAGCTTACGTCTCAATTTTATGCTTTTACGGCGGAATGAAAATTGACAAAATAATGCAAACTGTAAGAATACATAAATGTATAAATATTAAAAAAAAACAAATAAATAGAGCAACTACTCACTCCCTGCATCAACCACAAATACATTTAAAGTAAGTATTTCAGAGATTCTTATTAAATTTCCAGCGGTTACGCTGCCTATTATGCCACCACATCGGGCCATATTGCGACACACGAAAAGCGATATTGCTCTGTAATTAAAAATATGTTAATATGTTATGGTATAAACCAGAAGAACGTTTCAAAATATTTTTAACGTATTTCTGTTTTTTTTCAGAGTTTGAACCCGGAACGCTGAATCAATTGTTCTTTTTATACCCACCAAACTTATACCCACCACATTTATACGTACCACACTTATACCCACCACACTTATACCCACCACACTTATACCCACCACACTTATACCCACCACACTTTATACCCACCACACTTACACCCTACCACACTTATACCCACCACACTTATACCCACCACACTTATACCCACCACACTTATACCAACCACACTTATACCCACCACACTTTATACCCACCACACTTACACCTACCACACTTATACCCACCACACTTATACCCACCACACTTACACCCACCACACTTATACCCACCACACTTATACCCACCACACTTACACCCACCACACTTATACCCACCACACTTATACCCACCACACTTACACCATCTTATCTGTAACCGTTTGGCCCTTAGACTAAAAAGATACACATATGTAGATACAATCTTCTTACCTTAAATTAGTCGGCACACAATCCATTATGATGGTAGAAATGGTCGCAGATATTACACTTGGTGGTATAAGAAAGCCATAAAAGAAACTTATTAGCAAATAATAATTGTCCACAAAGTTCAATAAAAAACCTGAAACTGTTGAGAGCGTTAGGAAACCAATAATGACCCATTTTCGTTTTATAAACAACAGACAGATGCTTTGAATTATATAAACAAATAGATAAACAACTCCCTTCATTATTAATTCCTCAAAAGGTATCGTATAACAACAATCCAATGTTCTTGTTGCGTTATTATCAGAAATAGCATCCAAAAAGCAATTTTGTTGATAAGAGAAATCATAAAAGGTTTCATAAACCATTTCGGCAAGAAACAACTTTTTTTGTTCATGTTTTCCACGAATAAATGCAAACCACATGTCCAAACCAATAGAACTGTATGATGATGAGAAAAAAAATATTAACTTGATTAAGAAGAGAAGACAGACGAATACTTTACATCATAAATATGCCAAAAAGTAGCAGGCCAAGTTTTGCCAAATCGTATACGTATGGCGGTCGTAGTACTGCAGCCATTTGTTTACAAAAACTACAAAAAAAAATATAAATATTAAAAAGGAAAACATTTCTATCAAAACTTTTACGCTTTCTTTTGTCGTGGTTTTTCTGCAATTGAAGGCTGTGTTGCTGTATTCAAAGCTGGCAACTCTTTGCCACGATTTAAACGATGCATCCAATTAAGTACTTTATAAGCATCTTCCAGGCGATCGACCGAGTGTAAATAGTATGGACTTTCCGGAAGGAATAATAAACAAATTGCACCTAAAAGACCTGGCAGCATATTGCAAATGACGACAAAACGCCATGGATGTATCTGATATTGTTCTGTAATGTAAATGGCAAAATCCAAACAAATCCAGCCCATAGAATGACTTGGATAATAAATTAATCCAAGTGCAATTACATAACTTGCAAAGCTTACGACACGACTACGTATATCTTTGGTACAGAATTCGGCCAAATAGTTGAGTACTAGCGTTGCGGGAGCACATAAGCTGCGTTAAATTTAGACTTCATTTTATTTCAAAATTATTAAGTGTTTTTGGTAAAGAAATACCTACAAAACTCCAACCAAGACACGCCAGATTGTGAACGAAATAGTCTCTGGCATAAATGCTGAAATCAATGAGCACAAACTAGATGAAAATGAGCCGATAAGTATTACATAGCGACGTCCACTAAGATCTGCCTTGTAGCCCCAATAAAATGAGGGCAATATCATGCCTAGTAAATTGGATGTATTTGGTTAACCAAGTCGAGCATAAATATTTTAATTACAGACCAATAAATGATGCAATCGACATCCACGTCATAGATTGCGGCGTCGTATTTAGATCATCTTTTGAAGCGACCATGATAATCGACATGCCCATTAATTCACTTACACTCGATATCGTAAAAAAGAACAACATAGTATTATTAGCAGTTGTGCTTTTCCAAAACCTTTTGCAAAAAAAAAAGTAATTTAAGTGAGAAAGTGTAACAAATAATTTTACTATTTTTTTTTTTTTTCGTATTTACCAATAATACCAACAATTTCATCTATATCCATTAATAAAATTTTGAGGAGGTGATCAAAAACTACTACGTTACAAAACAAATTAAATTTATATAGTAACTTATTTACACAACAAGTTCACAAACTGTAAAGTACCTACTTGCTGTAGTCCCGATGCAAAGTCTGGAACGTAGATATATGTATTGCCTTACAACCAATGCTTGGCCATGCCACCAAGAGAAAGACTTATTACGAGGTAGTTTCCGCAGGTCTCCTTTCTTAAAAATTTGGGCACAGTACACTAATGATACAAGCCATGCATTCACTAAAAACTAGACCATATTTCTTCCTTCCAATTAGTAAATAGCCCAGTCGCTAACGGTTCCTTCTCGATATCCACTCTACTCGAAGAGTTAGAAACTTGCGTAGTTCAGAGTAAAAATATTTGGATGATGTTGAGTTGAGATTTTGAGTAAAACCTTTAATAACTGAGAGAATTGTCTGCATTGTAAATCAGCGAACCAACCAATCGCAATTTAGAAAACCCCTTAGATACTTTAAACTTTGAGCTTAGACGAATTTTAAATGGCTGACCTTTTTTTAAACAAAATAAGTTTATTTGACAGATTTCTTTAGTAATACATATTAATTAATTAAATATAAACTTTGTTTTTTTTACAAATTTGCTTTGTATAAAAATAGCAAGTATGGAGCTAACTGAAAAAAATTAATAATTTAAAACAAAATAATTTTATTCAAAATTAAATTACGTTCCAAATAACTTACTTCCTAAGCAAACTACAAAAATATTTAAAAGCAGTCTGCATGAGATATCGGCTAAATTTCCAACGATTATGCTGCCCATAATGCCACCTAATGCCATAAAATGGCGACTTAAAGTTAATGTCTTTCCTCTGTAAATAAACCTATTATTAACTTTATACGTATCAATAGAGTAATCAATTCCCTAAGATTTAATTATAAAATAAATTCATCAACTATTTTTATAAGCTGTACCCAAAAGAACAAGAAAGACGCTGAGGTCGTACCCTGTACCCAATCTTTATGAACTTTAAGATCGGTTCTATATTACTACCAAACCTCATTGAATTGAGTTTTCATACAAAAACTTAAAAAATCGGGTATATATTTGTATAGAGGCTATACCTAACATTTTGTTGGTCCTACCCATATTGGGATATTTTATTGGGACTATCATAAACATAATTTATACTAAATTTGAACTTTCTAGAATAAAAAACAATGAAGTTTTTATGCAAAAATCGAAAATTTTGTTGTAGATTTGTATGGGGGCTACCCCTAAAAATGGGACTAGAGAAAAACCCTTTGCAAGTGAACACTTGACGGCTTAGGAAAGTCTAAGTTTCAAATATGGTGGCCCTATCTCTTATAGTCTCCGAGATAGTCTCTCTCATACGGCAGACAGACAGACGAACAGACAGACAGACAGACATAGCTAGTTCGACTCCCCTTCCAATGCTGATCAAGAATATATATATACTTTATAGGGTCTATCTTGCCTCCTTCTGTCTGTTACATACGTCAGCACAAACTTAATATACCCTTTTACCCTTTGGATAGAGTGTATAAAAAGGGTATATTAAGCTTGTTCGAATTTATATAACCGACAGAAGGAGTCTAGATATACCCTATAAAGTATACATACATATTCTTGATCTGCATTGAAAGGGAAGTCGAACTAGCTATGTTTGTATACATTCTTGATCAGATTGATCTAGCCCCGTCTGTCTGTCTGCATGTCCGTTTGTCTGTTGCGAGGTGATTCATTCGCTCAGTTTAAAAGATATTGAGCTGAAACTCGAAACTTAAGCTTTTCTCTGTCATAGGTAGTTTCTATGTTAAATTCAGATTGGCACGCCCACTCAAAAGCATAGCCCTCATACAAATTTTCCGCCCATTTTCGAAGTTTTGTATGAGAATGGGTATAATTTATGCATGTATTCATTTCAAATTGATTAAAAACTCTTCTTATGTCATCCAATGACGAAACCAAGGTGCAACGCCCTTTTTAAGTAAAGTCCCCATACAAATTCACCCCCATTTTTTGAATTTTTGTATGAAAATGTTTATTAATTATGAATGTATTCACTTCCAAATTGAGTAAAAACACATCTAACATCGTCCTATGTGCACAGCACCGATATGGTACGGATCGGGCCATTATAACGTATAGCCCTATACAAACTCACCTCTCATTGTCCGATATTTTCAAGAAAATCAGTGTTTTATCTGTATTTTTAGCTTAAAATTTGATACCAATATTGTGTCTGGAGTTTTATCAGCCAATTGACAACCACCCATCCCATCCAATCTCGAAGTTCTATCTGAACCACTGATGTTTACGCATAAACTCCTTAAAGATTCGTGTGACGGGTATTTAAGCTTCGGAACTTTGATAAATTTATATAGATGAAGCAAACAGACGGACAATTGGTCAGGTTGTTCTCAAAATCCTTCTACTAATCTCGATTTTAAAATTTTTACTAACGAAAAACTTTTGATTAGTTTACCTTAGATGCGTTGGCACAGAATTCATTAATTGCGCATTCAGCAACGGAACTACAGTTCTGGGTGGCACAAGAAAACCAATAAACGCAAGGAGCAACGACCATTGACTTTCCATGAAGTTCACACAAACGCCACTAAACGTGGACAATATTAGAACGGTAACAATAATCCACTTACGATCGATATAGAGCACACTAAAGCTTATTATTATGTAAAATACCAAATAAATTGCACCGTTAAAACTTTGTGCAATAAAATGGATATCTTCGCAATAATTCGGTTTAGCAGTACTTTCCCTTGTGGAGTTATTCGTATCTTCTTGCATTGGCAGAATCGTTTCCCCAAAATGCTTCAAATGGTTACAAATACAAGTTTCAATCAAGTCTTGTGCAATACTTTGTACTTCAACATCATATCGATTCCGTATATGGAGAAACCACAAATTAAAGCCAAGTGCGCTGCATAAAGCGAAAGAAAATTTATTAGGAAAAAAATAAAAAAAATTCGAAAATACTTTACATCATTAAAACAAAAAAAATTGTTGACGATAGCAGCACAATGTTTCCTATATACGGTGGCCTTAGTACGGTAGTAATGCTTTTTCAAAAAATTAAAAACAAAAGATTGATGAACAATGATAATATTTTTCGACACTGAAGACACCTACTAATTTCGATCATCTACAGAAATTTCATTCTGGGACGCTGCTATTTCTATTTTCTCTGTTGTTAATGTTTTGCCACAATTTAAACGATAAATCCAATCGAGCACTTTATATGTCTCTTCAATGCGACCGACCGAATATAGATAGTATGGACTTTCCGGAAAAAATATTATTGGAATCGCACCAAAAAGACCAGGCAACATACAAAAAATAATTACAAAACGCCATGGATATATTTGATAATGCTCCGTTACGTAAATGATAAAATCCAGGCAAATAAATCCCTTTGCCATGAGCGGAAAATACATCATTCCAACACCTAATGAATAGGCCATAAAGCCTACTATGTTACTTCGTATATTTTTTGGACAGAATTCAGCCACATAGGTAAGTTGAATCGTGTGGGCTCCTGTTAAACTGTGTCATATATTATTTGAAAGTAATTATAATAAATTTTAGACGCACAAATACCTACAAAAATCCAACTATGATACGCAGTATTACAAAGGATATTAACTCCGGCATAAATGCGGAGATCAATGAGCTTAGACAACATAGAAACATTGTGATTAGTACTACATATCGTCTTCCACGTTTATCCGTTTTATAACCCCAAAAATAGGCCGATATCAGCAAGCCTATTATTACCGCAACAGACACCAACGTTTTAGTAAACATATTGGTATGGAATTCGTCTTGTGTTACTATCAATATTATCGAAATGCCCATTAATTCACACACAGACATTACGTATAGCAATGAACAGCTAAGCATAATGTATATTTGTGCCTTGCCAAAACCTTTTGGTTATAAAATCAAAAATGTTAAAAAGTTTTACATGAGTCCTTTTCAATAAAAAAATATTTACCAATTATCTCCATAATATCATCTATACCCATAGCTGGCATTTTGAAATTTTTATCCATAGCTGGCATTTTGAAATTATCCACAAAGCAACTTAGTTTTTCAAATTAAAATTTTTGAGTATTCCGTTTTTAACTCGTATTTTTTGTTTATAGAACTTTTTGTGCCACTTGTTAACAGTTTTCGCTGATTTAGTTTGATCCCCAAAGACATTCTAAATATTCTGTAAACAAAAACTCTTGCCAAATAGGCTTATAAAATCATTTGTAGGCTTACAACAAAAAATATATAGTCTTGGTTTTTGTCAGTAAAAACAAAAAACAAGGATGAGGTGATCTAGAGTATATATACATTATAGGGTCTACGATGCCTTCTATTATTTAATGTAGAAACCTGGAAAAAGAACATTTTTTAACCGGATAACGATGTTTCTCTTCATAAATGGTCGTAAAATAACACCCAACCATTTATAATTTAATTAAAAAAAAAAATTTTTTTTTTATAAAAGTAATAAAAAGTATTGGTTTTAATTTTCTTCTTATTATCTGTAAAAAAACAGATAATATAAAAATCAGATAATCAAAAAAAAATAAATTATTGGATGTTATTCTACGATCATTTATGAAGAGAACCATGCTTATCCGATTAAAAAAATTAATTTTCCCGGTTTCTAGATTAAATCTACGAAAAAGTGTTATTTGCCCATATAAAATACTTGGGAAACTTCAGTGGCTTTGCGGCACCATTAAATATTATACGATTTAAAAAAAAAATACGGGTCTTCTTATTTTCGATATAGAATAATCCTAGAGGGTGAGCGCATACAACTTTTTTTGGACTACCCTAGTGGGGATCATTGGCCTAAAACGACTCAAGACTCTACACAATATTGGTATCAAAATTTAAGCAAAAAAATACAGAGATAACAATAATTTTTTTTAAAATATTAGATATTGAGAGCTAAGTTTGTATAGGGTTATATGTTATAGTGCCCCGATCCGTATCATATCGGTGGTGTATACTTGGAATGATATTAGATGTGTTTTTACTCAATTTGAAGTGATTACTTTCATAAATAATAAAAATTTTCATACAAAAATTCAAACATGGGCGGTAAGTTTGTATGGGGACTGTACTTTAAAATGGGCGTGGTTCGTTAGTTTTGATATTGGACGACATAAGAAGTGATTTTAACGCAATCTGGCGTAAATACATTCGTAAATAATATCAATGTTCATACAAAATATCTAAAATGGGCGTTTAATTTGTATAGGGGCTATACCCAAAAAATGGGCGTGGCTTTTTGGTTCCGACATTGGATGAAATAAGAAGTGTTTTTATCCAATTTGGAGTGATTACATGCATAAATAATACATGTTTTCATACAAAATTAAGAAAATGGGCAGTACATTTCTATGAATCCTATACCTCAGAGTGGGCCTGGCATTCTGAATTAAACGTACAAACTACCTAGGAGTTAGGAAAGATTAATTTTCGAGTTTTAAATCAACACCTTCAAAACTGAGTGAATGAATGACAGACAAACGGACACGGATAGATCAACTCGTTTCATCAAGCTGATCAAGAATATAAACACATTATGGAGACTACGAAGTCTCCTTTAGCACGGCTATGTGATTGTCGGAAATAATCGATTGTTGACGATTGTAAAAAAAAATTGATTGTTGCTGATTAATCATGATTATCACAAAATATTTGTTGATATAAGTTTTTGATTTTATTATATTTGATAATCTTGGTTTCAATTAAAAAAGCAAATTTTTTTTTACTTCTCACTTTTAAAAAGCTTTCTTATCGCGCTTGCTAGTCAATGCCGAGACTATTGTCCTTTATCAACTACCTTATTACTGATTTATCAATTCTTAAACTAATCGATCAATTGATTATACAAAATAATCGATTGCTCCTTTATTAATCGATTAATCACCTAGTCCTAATTTAGTGTAACACTCATATGCCTATAATACAGTATACAGCCATAGTCAAATGTTATTACACAACGAAATTTTTTTTTGCACACTCAACTTCCTTCCTTCTTCCTACTGTTGCTATTGATGTCAGACTATAATAAGATATGTCGTTGTAATCCTTGATCTATCCTGAATCGATCGATGTCTTATTGGAAAAGATAACAGTATATCGAACCGAGATTCAAGCGAATGAAGTAATGAGTAGCGGCCGTCAAAAGTTATTACACATTTTTTTTCCGTCAAAAGTAATTACACAAAACTCAAACTTGAATATCTTGGTCTCTATTGAGATAGCAATGAAATCTTATAGTGTAGGTTGTAGGTCTCTTCGAGTAGAAGAAAACGGTATGCTTAGAATTTTCGGGGGACCATTAGGGTCTGAATTTAGGGTCAATAAACAAATGTTCCCTGTTTTTTCACTTAAAGAGCAATATCTCTGTTAGTTACAAACCGATTTTAATATTTTAACATGTTTTAGAAAGAAAAAACTTTGCCCTTTTGAGAGCAATGACATTATTATGACATTTTTGATCGTACCTCTGCGTATTTTCAAGAGAAACGCAATTTTTACCATTTTTTTCAAACCATTTAAGGTTATCGTACTTTGGTTACACTTTTTTGTTTGAAAGCTATCTTTATGAGAAAGGTTTTCTTAACTTTTTCTATGAACACATTTTTCAAAATTAGGCTTTCTAAAAATTCTAAGCATTTTCTTAAGAAATTAAAAATAATAAATTTTTTAAAGAAAATTTGTTATAAAAAAGTTAAATAACTTGGTCAATTATTGTCGGATTTTTATCATTAAACCGTCATTTTACTCGTAGTTCTGCGTACTTTAAGAAAACCTTTCTCATAAAGATAGCTTTCAAACAAAAAAGTGTAACCAAAGTACGATAACCTTAAATGGTTTGAAAAAAAATGGTAAAAATTGCGTTTCTCTTGAAAATACGCAGAGGTACGATCAAAAATGTCATAATAATGTCATTGCTCTCAAAAGGGCAAAGTTTTTTCTTTCTAAAACATGTTAAAATATTAAAATCGGTTTGTAACTAACAGAGATATTGCTCTTTAAGTGAAAAAACAGGGAACATTTGTTTATTGACCCTAAATTCAGACCCTAATGGTCCCCCGAAAATTCTAAGCATACCGTTTTCTTCTACTCGAAGAGACCTACAACCTACACTATAAGATTTCATTGCTATCTCAATAGAGACCAAGATATTCAAGTTTGAGTTTTGTGTAATTACTTTTGACGGAAAAAAAAAATGTGTGTAATAACTTTTGACGGCCGCTACTCATTACTTCATTCGCTTGAATCTCGGTTCGATATACTGTTATCTTTTCCAATAAGACATCGATCGATTCAGGATAGATCAAGGATTACAACGACATATCTTATTATAGTCTGACATCAATAGCAACAGTAGGAAGAAGGAAGGAAGTTGAGTGTGCAAAAAAAATTTCGTTGTGTAATAACATTTGACTATGGCTGTATGTGAATGTTACCAATTTTTAAAAAATATTTTTGAAAAACTTAATTGTTAAATATTTTTCTTAAGTTTGTTGTAAGTCAGAACAACAAACTTTAATTTGTTCAAAACTCAATGATATTATCAAACTTTTTAGACAAAAATTTGATTCAAATTATTTGTGTGCCTAAATGCACCCCAAGAGTTCGTAAATGAAATTGTAGGTCTATTGGTGTTGGCAAAAGTCCGGAGAACTATTTAGCATAGGCTATAAGGCAATACATTTATACACATAATTTATAAATAATATTTTTCTTAAATTTGTAATAATTCATAAAAATTGGTTACAAAAAAAAAAAATAACACATTTTTTTTTTTTTTTTTTTGATTTTTCATTTCATTCAGTTTTATTATGCCATTATCTCCATTTTTAGCTGTATACATTATTTTTTATTTTGCAGGCGTTTTTCACTTAAATTCATAAAAATTACAATATTCTGTTGCGCCTTAAATAAATACAAATGTTTGTATGTATGTATACCATAATGAATATTCATTAAGTTAAATTTATTTTAGAAATTTGGAATTACTTATAAAATTATTTATTTTTATTATTAATTTGCAGCGCAAATTAAACTTATAAATTTAAATATTAATTAATTAATAATTAAAAAATATATTAAAAAAAACATTGCAATGCGCGCGCACTTAAAATTATAAGAAATTGTAGCATTTTTAGCAAAAGGACTGCAAGTTTAGTTTTTATATTTACTTTTTTTAAAAAATAATAACTAAATTTTTGATTCATACTTTATTACATATTTATTTTCTTTTTTTGTTTTTATTTAAATTAACTAATTTGTTGCCTTTCATTTTATTATTTTTGATTTTGTCTGACTTTGCACAAACAGACAGACTTAAGTAATGTTCATTTTATTAATATTTTCTTTTTTATTTTTATATTTAAATAATATTAATAATATTGTAATAAAAAGCATAACAAATAACTGTTGCAGCTTTAATATATATATTGTATCTGCCTAAGCAAATTGACTTAAGTCTTAAGATTAGCGCGCTCAATTTCATTTGCTATACGCTTGCTCACTTAAAAAAAAAAAAAACTTAAAGATACTTAAAGTCAAATTTGCATAAATTTTTATTTTATTTAAATTACAAAATACTATTAATAAAATAATTAGAAAAAAATATACAAATGTGTTGCAAGCGTAGCATAATTACATACAAAACTGCACGAATTTATTAATGATTTTTTTGTTTTTTATTTTGTGTTGAGTTAATGTACAGAATGTGTTTTTATATTGTGTGTTTTTATGCGTTTGAAAATGAAAAGTATTTTTTTTTATTTGGAAATATATTTACTTCTTTTCGTTTGTTTTTATTTTTGCATAAATATTATATATATATTTTTTAATTTTCTTATAATAAAATTTACAAGTAGTTTAATGCAGTTGCTTTTTATATAACTTTACTATAAATATTTAAAATGTTTTCAAGGTTTTTTTTCGTTTCTTATTAATTTATTTATTTTTTATGTATTTTTTTCATATGAATGCTGATGTGTTTCGAATGCAGTCGCCTTGGGCACTGTGTGTCTTGATGATTAATAATGGAAAATTTATTTTTTTTTTTTTTTTTTTACTTTTTGTATATTTACCAAAATTTTTTTTTTTAAATAAAATTAATTTTTTTCAAAACACTTTGCAACTTTTTTGTTAAAACAAAAGTGCAAGTATTTTTAGTTTTAATTTTTTTTTATTTTAATATTTTTATATAAAACAATTGTCATAAACTTATTTCAAAAAAACATTTTTTTAAATTTATCTTTGAAATAAAATTCAAATTAGTAACACTTTTTCAGGCAGTTATCGGAAAATAGAGCTTAATATATTAAATAAAAAAATGTATATGCTGTTGTTAACAAGTTTGCATGCACAAATAATCGAACCGATAATAAAAAACAAGTTTTCGAATACAATGCCTATGGATGAGCATTTGTCGATAACGCGTCTTCTTTAATCGGTACGTTTATTTGCACAAATCGATATTCAAACGTAAACTTTAAAGCAACCTTTTAGTCATAATAATAGACTCTTATATATTTTAATAAAATTCAGTTAATATTTAACTGACAATTATATATATAGTTAATTGTCAGTTGAATTTAACTGGCAGTTAAGTATTTACTTTGATTTTAAGATTTGTATCTGACAAAAATAAGTTTATAAGTTTATTTTATATAATACAATATTTATTGGTCTGTAATGTCTAAAATGCATTGTTCAAATAGTAAAAAAATTCACAAAGACATGTATTACTGTAGTTAATTTTTATATGTATATCATTTTCGTATGTTTTAATGATTGTTTTGGTGAGTTTAAGAGGTGCGCATAGTTTATGTGTTCATGGAACTGTGCTTATTATTAAATACAATTCTTCTTATATGAATTTTAACGTTTTTTTTCTTTTTAAATAAAATAAAGGTAAATACACAAAATGTTTTCAACTCATAATAGAAACTAAAGCAATACTTTATTTCATATAATATGGCTTCAAAATTAAAATTGTTTGCTTTTAAAAAAGGAAAAATTGTTTAACTGCATAATTGTTACAATACAAAACTTAAGCGTTATATATAAAATGAATTTTATACTATATTTTAGTAAGTATAACAACGAAAGTACATTTTTTTTAATTTTGCATATCGTTTTTGCTTACTATAGTAAGTAGTTCTATATGTATATTTATATATATTTATGTAACTATAATTAATTAGTATATGTATATATAAGTATTTATAAATGAGTAGCATATTTAATTTATATATTTATATATATGCCACGCCAACACAACATTGTCGCTTTTTTAAGCAAAAAGCGTACATTCTATATAGCTCGTCGGTACAAAACCTTCATCCCAACTTGAATTACCATTATCACGTCGTACACGCGTCCAACCATCACCTTGATCAATTTCAATAACTTGCAATTCTTCGCCTTCATTCATTGGTATGCTACCTTCGCTTGTCGCTAAATAGAAAATAGAAAATAAAATTAAATATTATAAATTTTATTTAATCAAAAACAAAAAAACTTTACCTTCAAATGGATATAGCGCCTTACATGTACCCAAGGGTTGTAACACTTCTGGTTCGGTGGCATAATAAACATCCTCGCCAATGGCATTTTCATTAGCGCTACCTTGTCCTGAACCGGGCAATGATGTATGCGATGTACCGAGTCCACTTTCCGGACTTGCCGAACTGCTGAATTTCACCATGGAATGAGGCAAATGAAACGAAATATTTGAAGAATTGCATTTTCAGCATTAATGACAAAGCGTTTGAATTTTTTTGTGTTTCTTTTTTTCTTTTGCAAAAAAATAGCGCAAATTATTTAAAACAAAAAAAAAAAAAAAAAAAAAACACATAACTACTTATATAAAATATAACTATTTTGGAATGTTTTCTCAAGGTCTAGTTAAAATTTTTAGTTTACAATAGAACTAATTTATTATATAGGTACATATATACCGAATTTGAACGATTCTGCACAATGTTTTTAGCTAACATAGCATGGAAGTTATGGAAGTACTCCCAGATGAGTTGTAGTATTGGACCATCTGGTTAATATAATAGATCGGAAACTCTTATATTAATATTAGTTTTAGGGTCTAAAAGCATCTACTTCCTAATAATTTAGTAAAAATATTAAAAGAAAATCATTGGCTACGCTACTGTAGTCTTGATGAAATCAGGACTTCGTATTTTTTGGGATCATATTTATAAAAAAATTCTTTAAAAATTCTACTCCAAATTTTTTCTTCATAAACGTATGGACTTAACATTAGAGGTTATTTTGGGACACAAAAGTTTGTAAGAGTTTTTTTTATAGAAGAAGGCAAGTTATACCCTATAAAGTATATATATTATTGATAAGCATTGGAAGGGGCGTCGAACTAGCTATGCCTGTTCGTCCGTCTGTCCTGCTGTCTGCCGTATGAGTAAGATTATCTCGGAGACTATAAGAGATAGGGCCACCATATTTGAAACTTAGACTCTCCTGCGTTGTCAGGTGTACACATGCAAATGGATTTTCTCTAGACCCATTTTATGGGGTACCCCCCATACAAATCTACCCCAAAATTTTGGGTTTTTGCATAAAAACGACATTGTTTCTTATTCAAGGAGGTCTAAATGTAGTAGAAAATTATGTCTATGATAGTCCCAATGAAATATTTTAAAATGTGTGGGAAAAAAAAAATTCTGGGTATAGCCCCCATACAAATTTACCTCATTTTTTCGAGTTAAAAAAGCAACATATAAACGAAACATATTCTTAGAATAAATTTTAACGGGACATTGAGAAAATCAACCTTAACAAATAATAATAATTTAAAAAAAAAATAATTTTTTTCTTAAGTTAACAGCATAGTGTGGCGTTTTCAGTGGGTTTATATCATTTCATTTGAGCATTATTTTAAATCGTTTCATATATATTAATTTTTTCACTTCTACCCCCAAAACCAGCAATTAGTGTTATGCAAATTGTATAGCTGAAGTAGTGAAATCAATGCATATGCAGTAGCATTTTAGTATGCGAAAAAATTTGATGTGAAATAGTACGAATGGCGCATTTGATTGATAGATTGATAATGAGACACCCAAACACCTTCTTAAGCGAATGATACGAATTTGAAATATTAAAATAATAAATAATTAAAATATTATAATAGAAAGTTAGTAAGTTATAATGATAATCGAAAAAAACCAAATGTACAACTCATGATAACGACACACTTAACAAAAAAAAAAAAAACAAAAACAAAATAATGATATCGATAATGTAGTAGTCTGAATATGTTGCAATTGGAATGTGGGGGTGTGTGTGTATGTTGGTGTGTATATATATAGAGACATTTGAACATAGACTTATGAGTGTACCCGTTATTGTTATTATTATGCCCATTTTGTATTTGCGCCACATTATCCTCTGAATCTGACCTGCTTAAGCTGCCAGCATCATCGGGTTGATCTTCGCCGTCGTCATTATGATCATCGGCGCTACCATTGGAATGTCTAAAAAAATATATAAATAAATTGGGTAAAATTATTATAAATAAATCTTAGAAATATTCAAATAACAATTACCTCGATGTTCGATGTCCATTTTGTAGATTATTACGATTCGCTTGTGGACTATTATTTGCTACATGCAATTGATTCGCTTTCTCAAAGTATCCTTGATATTTTCTTCAAATCGATTTTCAGTTTTTCCAATTTGTGCTCGGATTCGTTGAGTTGTCCCTCAACGGTCATAGGATTGCCCAATGATGAATTTGTCTCATAGACAGCTTTCATTTTCATTAGTCCATCACGCGCATTTGTCTCTTGCGCAATTTTCTGTTGTAATTCGGTAATTTTTGCTTGTAGCTTCTTGCGTCGTTGATTCGGTGGTAAATCGCTGAAATCCTCCTTTTGACCATCCGCCGTTAAAGAATTCTATTTTGAAGTTTAAATAATTTGAGATTAATTAATTAAGAAAATTTATTTTTTTAAATAATTAAAAAGTATTTATTTTTTTAGTGCATTTTATAAAACAACGCGTTTACTTAAAACTTTTTTTTTTTTTTTTTTTTTGGTTAAAAATACACTAGAAAAAAAATAAAAACGCATACATGCAACAATTTAAAATTATAAAAATTTATGCAAATATTTGGTTTTTTTTTTTTCAAATCAACTTAAGAGAAAAAGTAAAAATAAAAACTAAAATTGTTTCTCATAAAAAAAAAAATAAATAAAAAAATAAAATAAATAAATTTAAAAAAAAAACAATAAATAAACTTAAAAATCTTTTTGGTATTTATACTAAAACTACTTAACTTAAAAAATATATTTACGAATAATAATAAAAAAAAGATTGTGTTTTAAACATGATTCATAAGTGTACACAGAACATTTGGAAAATAATCTTAGATTTCATAAATATTTTATAATTTGTAATTAAATATAAAAACTCGTACAACGAATCTCGAAAGTAAAGAGGCACCTTTGTGAATATGCATATAACATAACGCAAAAATAATTATGCATAAAAAATACACCATTCCTAAAAAAAACAGAACAAATGGATACTTCAAACTGAACCAGATTCTTGCATGAATATATTCAACTTATTTTTAAATATGAACATTCATTCTAGTGCATTTGAAATCAGTAAATAATGATTAATATTTAAACGTTTATAAATTTAAAAAATAGACTTGTAAAAGTATCTTAATTACGAAACTTTTAAAGGTTTCATAATTTTGACTCTCTTTGATTTCAAAAAGGAGCAAAACCCAACCTATAAGAGTCTCCAAAGTAGTCTAATGCTTTGCTGAGATATTTTTCAAATTCATAACAGTTCGATGTTATTAAAAAAATTTTCATGAAATACTGTCAATCAGTCATATCGATCGGATACGATTTTTATACTCGCCACTCATAGTATATATATTCTTGATAAGCATGATCGATCTAGCCATGTCCGCCTGTCTGACTGTCCATCCGTCTGTCTGTATTTATGCAATTCATTAACTTAGCTTTAAAGATATTAACCTGAATTTCGAAACTTTCGAAATTTTGTAAAATACCGTCTAAGTGCTCACCTGTAGTAAAAAAAAAATTTATCAAAAAATCTGTATTGGGTCCACATATGGGTCCCAGGTCCCAATTTCGGAAAGCCCTTGAACACCTTCATGCCCTATTTCAAGTCTTTACGTCTATTCATTCCAAAGATATGGCTTTTCCAGTTTCAAGGTACCCAAGGGTCAAAATTTTCCAAAATATAAACCTTCCTCCTCAATTAATCTATCTATTAAAAACAAGAAAGAACGCTGAAGTCGAGTATGAACCTTAAGATCGGTTCTATTTTACTACCATACTGTACCTCATTGAATTGAATTTTCATACAAAGACTAAAAAAATCGGGTATATCTTTGTTTGGGGGCTATATCTTAAACTTTGTTGGACCAACCCATATTGGTTGGGACTATCCAACTCATAATTTATACTAAATTTGAACTTCCTAGAATAAAAAACAATGTCGTTTTTATGCAAAAACCCAAAATTTTGGGGTAAGTTTGTATGGGGTACCCCTTCAAATGAGTCTAAAGAAAAACCGTTTGCAAGTGAACACTTGACGGCTTAGGAGAGTCTAAGTTTCAAATATGGTGGCCCTATCTCTTATAGTCTCCGAGATAATAGTTTTCATACGGCAGACAGCAGGACAGACAGACGGACGGACAGACAGACATAGCTAGTTCGACTCCCCTTCCAATGCTGATCAAGAATATATATACTTTATATGGTCTATCTTGGCTCCTTCTGTCTGTTACATACATTCGCACAAACTTAATATACCCTTTTACCCATTGGGTACAGGGTATACAAAACAGCACCAAAATCCGTTGCGTAGTTTTAAAGATTTAAGCATACAAAGGGATATAGGGTCAGATAAAGCGACTTTGATTTAGACTATGTAGTGATTCACTCCACATTGGGTAAAATAACTTCTAAAGACACCCAATGTACACTCTACTGATACAAGAATCAGCCCATTATAACATATAGCCTCTATACCCAGTCACCACCCATTTTCTAATATTTTTTTTCAAGAAAACGTATAATTCTGTCCTATGGTAAAATTTAGCCCCATATGTATGGAGGGTTACTCCTTAAAATAGGGTTAAAGAAAACCCGTTTGTAAGTGCACACTTGACGGCTTAGGAGAGTCTAAGTTTCAAATATGGAAGTTTTATCTCTTATAGTCTCCGAGATAATCGTTTTCGTCGGACAGACGAATGCTGATCAAATATATTTATATTTTATATTGTCAATCCTCCTTCTGTCTTTCTCATGTAGAGTATAAAAACACAATAAGTATCTCACTTTGGATCTTAACGGACTATTATTACTATAAAGTACATTAGTTCTTATCAGTATTATTACTACATTAAGACCAAATTTAATATTAATAATTTTGATGTTCCGATGATGTTCCACCACGAAAGTATCACACAAAGTGAAATTATTTAACAAAAAGAAAGGCACAAATCTTTAACTCTTTGTATCAAACTTTTTATTAAGATACTTCTTGGACTGTGTTCAGGTTAGCCTGTTCAGATGTATTAGAACTTTAAGTAAACTCAAAGCCTTTGAGTAAAAATCATATATTGTGTATAAAAATATTGAAATTCTTATTTAATAAATTCTAATTAAAAAAAAAAACAAACTGATATGACTAACCTACAAAAAAAAAATCAAAATGTGTACATTTACGAATCTTGTTATTAGTTTTAGTGAGTTAATAACTAGTTTGTGGTATGATTATTATTAGTTTTTAAGTGGCTTAGTATTATTTGATAAATTGCAATAATTTGCATTGCTTTTAATATTTAAAGATAAAAGTGAGTGAGTAGTAATGAATGAATGAGTGATTTGTTAGTGAATGATGAAATGAATTTGATTAATTTAAAAAAATATTAAAATACTTTTTATTTTTTAGATAATTTAATTCAGTAAAAAATGAATATTAATTTTTTTTTTTTTTTTTTTTTTTTTTTTTTTTTTGATTAGCAAATATTAGTGAGCATAAAATTAGTTAGAGTTAGTTAGAAAGCATTTATGATTCATCATACCTTCATGGTGATACAGGCTTCAATAATCTTCTGTTGCTGTGACAGAGTATTGGTTGAATTTGTATCACAAATGTTTTTAAATATATATTTTTTTTCACGTGTATTTTTTTTTGTGTATTTGTTAGATATGTTCGCATGTGTGTGTATTTGTGTTGTTTTTGTCAGTAAAGTATTGAAAAGAAATTAAATTTTACAGAGAATTAAAATTGTGTTAAAAAGCATATTTTTTAAATATTTTTTTGCAAGAAAAAAGTTAATAAAAGCGTTTTTTAAAAGAAAAAAAATTGTTTAACTTAAATATAGAATAAGTTTTTTTAATATATAAGCACTTAAATAAAGCCTGCTTAATTAAATAATTTTCGCCTAATTTATGAATGAAAAGCATATTTCTGCCAATTCTAAGAATTTTTAAATTTTTATTTTGCATAAATTTTTATGTGGGACAACAATAAAAGATACAAAATATATAAAACAAGAAGACAAGCACGAATACGAAAAATTTGTAAATTACAACAGAAAACTTAATTAAAAAAAAAGTTTTGTATGCGTTTTACAGTTGGTTTGTATGATTTTGATTGATTGATTATGTTTCTATTTTAATTTTTTTATGGTTTATTTTTTTTTTTGATTTTTTAATTTGTATTATTAGCTGCACGAGCGAGCGAACGATGTAGTATATGATGCGATTTGTGAGATACAATTTATGTTTTTTAGTACACATTGAACGCTTATTTAAGTGAAGAAGAGAAAAACCTTTGCGCTTGCACATTTTGTACTTACATAAATTTTGGATATCATATTTTAAGCGATTTGTTTATTTTTGGATTTTATAGAATGTCCGTTCAAACGCATTTATTTAATTTAATTTTTTTTAATCGATAATGACGAAATTAATTTTCGTTTTTTAAATAAAGAAATAAAATAAAAGAACAAAGAGTAGACTTTATGAGTAAGGCATGTAAGAAATGATAACATATAATATAAAGAAAATACTATCTTAAGCTATTTGATTTAGGAATAACAAAATTGTGCTATATTAATTTAGGTTGTGAATTTAATTTATATAATTTAACACCGAAACCTTTGCAAAAAAGATGAAAGGACCAATTCATTTAAACATTTACTTAAAGCAATTTAGAACTTAATTAAAAGACAGACATATTCACAGTATATAAAAAAAATGGTTCGCTTTTAAAATCAAACTACTTAAAGAAAACACTTAGAAGAGAATAAAATAATAAATGATTGTTTGCAATTAGTCTTGGCTAGCACAACTACGCTGAATTTATTCGAAAGTTTAAAGCGATTTTCCAAATTTTTTTCTAAAAAATCAATTTGTTTTTAATGGTAAAAAAGTTTTGGATAAGATATCTTACAACAGTTATCTTTAATGTGTAAAGGTGAAGACTATAAATTTCACCTTAAGTAATTTTTATTGTTAAAGAAAATAGCGAAGAAATATGGAGATATTTTCGAAACATTATGCTCAGACAATACCAAAAGTAAGAAAAACCTAGAAACACTGTCTTTTGAAGTAGTGGTATGGACGAAAGAGCGAACCATCGCAAGAGCAACGCGCCTTTGACACACAGCAGCGTTAGAAATGAACTGGTAATTAAACCTTAAACAAGAAGTATACTTATCCGACTAGGGAACCATATTTGGTTTAAGCAAAAAGTGTTTGGAAGATCCAAAGATATAATTTCACCATCAAGTGACAAGAATTCGTGTTAATCTAAAAAGAAACGACACATCGTACCAAGGAATGTGCAGGTCTAGTTGTGGTAGAACCCAGTGCCGTATACTAGGCTATATGCTTAGTACTTAACTAAGTATAGTTAGGAAATGTCATAACTCGGAGATGGCAATTTTAGATATCAGAGAGTCAAGCGGCTCTAATAGTCCTTCACTCGAAAGAATACAAAGTGTGCAGCTGCTATACACGCCTGAATATGCTTATACACCGGACAATAACACTTTGACTAGAAAGGAGACTGCCACAAAGCAGTCACACAAAAGCTGACATAATGCGCAAGTAAAGAAATCATTGCTTGAACACCCATTCTAAGATATGTGTCCTGTATTATTTCAGATTCGTAGAAAACACTTTTCGGTTTTTGTACTACGAGCTAGAAAATTTCTAAAGTGTTCATTATGCCGCAATGAATATTTCAATTCAAAAAGTTTCTCGAATTTTTATTATGCGATAATTCCAGCGTATGCAGCCAAAGATATGTATTCTAATTGCAGCTCAATCTTAAATAACAAAATTCAAAAGTACAGCAGCTTACCTTATTACTGCCAAAAATATTAAAAATGCCAACGCGTTTTGTTAATTTTTTAGCGCTTATCGTGCCCTTCATAGTCAAATGATTCGATTGCACACTATTGCTATAATGTGAATCTTGTATTGCGTCGGGATCTAGTTTTGATAGATCTTCAAATGGTATATCCGTTGGAGGTGTAAAACCAGATTGATACCTAAAAAACACAAAAAAAACATTAATAATAAATAAATAATAATTTTAAACAAAAGATAAAACCTTTCTATGACTTTAAATGAATCCTCTTTTTCATTAATCGATTCGCCTGCCTTTACAATGCCCTCCATGCATCTGGCTATAATGGGTGCCACCGATGACTCTACATCCGCTGCACCAATAATGAATTCGCGTATGCCACGCGTACGTTTCTCATCGAGTTCCTGCAGTCGATTAAACACTGCCGGCAACATGACATTGTAGTGTTGTTGCTGTAGATTATTTGTCTTTTGCAACTGATTGGCATATTCATTTTTCGCATCGTCCGATTGTTGTATTTTTGTTGTCATTATATTCTTGTAACGTTCAACTTCGGCGCGACTTAGATTTAGATCCATATCAGCTTTTTTATAATTCTCCACAGCACGCTCTGAATCCTTATAAGCTTTGTCATAGTTTCGTTTTGCGCGATCCAGTGATGATAGCTGTGTGTTGAGGTTCTGTTGCAGCGTGGTGCCATCGCTGAGGCATTTCTGTGTGTTTGTGAATAAAAGAATTAATCGTAAGACATTTTAATAATTTATTTAATTAATTGCAGCACTTACCTTTCTTTCATCACGTAACGTTTTCGAGAGCAACGTTATGCCCTGTATTATCTGTAATTGTAATGATTCTGCAACCACTTCACGTTGACCCGCAAGATCACCGATTTCTTTTAGTACATTGCGAAACGCTTGCCATGATGTGAATCTGTAAAGAAAAAAAATAATAAAAAAAAAAATAAAAATTAAATCAATAAAAAAAAATTGTTGCCAATAAAAAGCTTCTCGTTGCACGCCCACGCAACTTGACGCTTTTATTTACAGATTTCTTTATAGAATGACAAAATAGATG
Organism: Leucophenga varia; assembly: GCA_018903435.1. Taxonomy (NCBI): domain Eukaryota; kingdom Metazoa; phylum Arthropoda; class Insecta; order Diptera; family Drosophilidae; genus Leucophenga; species Leucophenga varia. Next base: position 334,748 of record JAEIFJ010001407.1, read on the forward strand.
CCGCCATCAACCGACGCAGTGTCAGTCAAGTAAGTGTTATAAGGATTAGTTGTGCGTGTTTAACTTATTTATTGACTCAATTGTTTTGTCTGTCTGCTCATGACTGACATGCGTATATAGCTTATAGAGTCATCGTCACCGTATGTGGCCACATTTAGTTTGCCATTCACCCACACAAAGTTGCCCTTCTTTGGCAGAGACCGACCAAAAGAAAGAGACTCTTATACCAAGTCATACTAAGACGAAAGCCTGACAACAATCATGAATAAATTTATGAATTTTACAACTATATAAGGCTTTCGTTGAATTTCATTATCAAGTCGCGTCGTTACTACTTCTCGTCTATGAATGATCATAATGCTTCAATGTACTTCAGCGTATTGATTTTAGCTTTATTTTCATATTACAAACTAACCGATTTGGCTGACGACGACGACGACAGCAGTGCCTGGCGTTAGACAAATTGCTATTTGCATGTGGCTGCTACATTGTTTTCAATTTGTAAGTGGAATCATGTCTCCGGTTGGCGCTTAGCTGTCAGAATTATGTGGTAGCTGCGAAATTATTATTATTGGAAATGAAGCATATTAAAACGATTTCATAAGACTTGCGAGCGTAGTGGAAAATTTTTCAAGAAGTAAACGCAACGTGAGAGCGTAAAAGAGAGAGATGTTCTGCTAAAAACAAACGCAAATAAACAGCGTGCCAAGATATTTTGCAAAAAAAAAAAAACAAGTCTAAGTGTCTGACTAGCCACCACTTGAATCAGACAAATAGACTGATAAATCGAACAGTTGGCAGACATTTAGACAGGCGTCGACATTTTTTTGAAAAAAAACAGGACACAATGGATAATATTAATCCAATAAAATTAAATTAAACAACAAATTATAAAATTTTGAATTTCCATTACGAATGTCAAATTTTTGGTAATTATAAAATTTATAAGTATTAAAATTTAAAAAAAAAAATGTTGCCGAGTTTATAAGTGCACCCAAAATATTTAATATTGCTTTTTATTGATTGTCAACATTTATTGGATTGAATTTAATTTAAATTAACTTGAAGAATGTAACGAATAATGTTAGCAAAAAGAGTGATTTTAAGTCACAGTGTGAAAATAGCAGTGACTGCAAACATTGATTAAATTGCAGTTCGCAAAAAAACTATTATTGATTCCGGAACAGGTTCACTGTTTGCGAAGAGTAATACAAAAAAGCGTCCATAACTGAACATTTTCTCTGAGAAACATAAAAATCACAAATCACTACTTTCAGACATATAACGTTTTTTAATCACTGTGAAAAAATCACCGAAAGTGATTTCTTTGCCAACCCTAGTAACAATATCAAATTTGATAAAATCACTGCCTTTAGTATCACAAAGCACTACTTTCAGTCACAGTGCGGTTTTTAAATCACTGTGAAAAAATCACCGAAAGTGGTTTCTTTGCCAACACTAGTAACAATATCAAATTTTATAAAATCACAAATCACTTCCCTTAGTATCACACACCACTACTTTCAGTCACAGTGCGATTTTTAAATCACTGTGAAAAAATCACCGAAAGTGGTTTCTTTGCCAACACTAGTAACAAAATCAAATTTGATAAAATAACAAATCACAACTTTCAGTATCACAAATCATTACTTTCAGTCACAGTGCGATTTTTAAATCACTGTAAAGTAATTTCTTTTCCAACACTAGTAATAATATCAAATTTTATAAATCAAGTCCTCTAAAGTCCTCTGTTAAAATTTGGTAAACAAAATAACAAAGTTAAGAAATTTTATAGATTATAATTTAGTAAAACCGGTTATAACGTCTCCGTTTATAGCGAAAGACCGGTTATAACGACCAAAATTCGATGGTTTTGTTGGTCCCGAAACAAGTTTGTATGGAACTGCTCCTCCGAATATAACGACGTAAAATCGTTGGTCCCTTGGTCGTCCTTATAACCGGATTCTACTGTATTTGGTAATAGAAGTTGGAGAATCGTTTTTACTAAATTTACGTGCCCGATTATTAGCCCTCATGACTACTAAACTTAAGAACAAGAATTATGCTCAATTGAACGTTTCGTAAAATTGATAATACTATGGATCATAATGTTAAGATCAGGGGTCCGTTACGTATATAAAAAATCTTTTTTAATACCCGCAACTTGCTGTGAGAACTAAAAATTTTGTTTAAACACATCTAATTCCGATTGATGAGAATCAGGACACTACTGCGAATAGCTCCCATACAAGAGTCACCGAATTTAGGAATTTAGGAATATACTATATGTGTGCGAATATTCTTCCAAAATGACTTGTGTACATTTTAAGCGAAATAAATAAAAGTAGCAAAATCTTCTATTTTGTATACACACAAAACTAAATACTTTAAAGTCTTTAAATAATAAACGTACGTAATTTAAATGAATCATACGCACAATTAACCACAAACTACGTCAGCAAGTAAAGAAGATACTCAATTAGATAAACTTTGATTTCTGTCTACATTTATATTTCTTTTTCATTTCAAAATAAAAAAAAAAAAAAGCTGTTGATGTGCACAAATCGCAAACAATTTTCCCAAAAAGATTAATCACTAATGCTTATAAGTATCTGCCATATATCACATACTCCACATACCATACAATATATACCATATTGCAGTAGGTATATGTTATGTTTTATAAATATTTATTTAATACAAAATACTTACTCATTGTCCTCCTCTTCTTTCTTTTTTTAGGCTGATAATTTTTAACCAAGCGTCTGTAAAAAAGAAACAAAAATTATTATTAGTAATAAAATTAAAAAATAAAAAAAAAATATATAAAATAAAATCCTAAAATGAGTTGCGGTGAAATTAACGCTTCAAATAAAATCCATTAAACTATCTTAACTAAATTGCAACAAAGTTGCGCTTGAAAAGTTTTTATTAAAAAAAATAAAACTTTACAGCAGATTAGCATGCAAACAAGAAAGAACGCTAAAGTCAGTATGCGCGACTGGAAGATACACTGTCCCAAACTAAACCTACCTAAATCTTTAAACCCGCCACACATAGTTTGAAGGGTACTATCAGTTTGTCGGAAAGTTTGTAACGCATTAAAAGAGGCATCGGAGACCTAAAAAATATATTTTCATAAAGTATATATATTATTGATCAGCTCGACGAGACGAATCGATCTAGCCATGTCCGTCTGTCTGTCCGTCCGTCTGTCCGTCTGTCTGTTGCAATGCGTGTTTCTCGGAAAGTTTTAAAGAGATTGACCTGAAACTTTAAACTTAAGCTTTTTATGTTCCTAGGCAGTTTGTATGGCAGAACAAAGGTGCCACGCCCACTTTTAGATATAGCCCCCATACAAACTTACCATTTTTTTCTATATTTTTCTATGAAAATAGTTATTATTTATGAATGTTTTGACTACGAATCGGGTAAAAACACTTTTAATCCAATATCCATCCATCCAATATCAGAAGAAAGGTACCACGCCCTTTTTTAGATATAGCCCCATACAAACTTACCATTTTTTTCGATTTTTGTATGAAAATTTTTATTATTTGTAAATGTATTTACTACAAATATGGATAAAAGCACTTTAATGACATCCAATTTCAAAAGAAAGGTGCCACGCCCATTTTTTTATACGGCCCCCATACAAACTAAGCGCCCATTTTTCAAATTTTGTATGAAAATAGTTCTTATTTATGGATATATTCACTCCAATCTGAGTAAAATGACTTCTACTGTTATCCTATAAATATGCTTCCGATATGACAAGGATCGAGCCACTATAACATATAGTCCTATACAAGCTCACCTTCTATTTTTTTTATTTTTCCAAGAAAATGAATAAAGTTTCGTGTGGCGGGTATTTGAACGTTAACTTCGGTGCTTCCGAAGTTAACGTTCTTGCTTGTTTTGTATTGGATTTTCATGCTCTATCTTTTATAGTCTTCGAGATAATCTGTCTAATACGGACGGACAGACATGACTAGATATACTCTTCTATCAATGCTGATCAAGAATATGTATACTTTGCTGGATCCTTTTTCCGCATTACATACATTTGCACAAACTAAGTATACCCTTTTTTCCTTCGGGTATAGGGTATAAAAAACTCGCAGTCTGTATTTTTATAAATTTTTTTTTTTTTTAGCACGAAACTGTTTTTCAATTAAATCGTTAAAAGTAAATTTTTGGGGCAAATATAGAAATTAAAAATAAAATTCGAGAGCTAAAGAATAGTAGTAGCAGCAGTCGCTAACATAAAATTAAGTTATAAACATGCAAAAAAAAGATTTCACTAGTTAAATTATAATTCAGTTTTTATATTTTATAATTTAATCACCGCGCAGCAAGAGAAAGATGCTGCTGCCGCCACAACAAATACTTTCAGTTTTGTGGTCTCGTTAGTCTGTTTAGTCTGCTTAATCATGGGAATTTTTATTCTTCTCTTTCTCTTTCTTTCGTTTTAGCTATTATAAGATATAAAGAAGAAATTACAATACATATTATGATTTCGGTAGCTATCGCCCAGCACTGTGGTAGACGTCTCATTAAAATATGACAAAAAATAAAGATACTGAGAAGGGCAAATAAGCAGACAGACAGACAGATCAAAAGAGTAGACATAATCTAACAAAACTCACTCATAAAGTCAACGTCTTCATCAGAAAACAAAAAAGAATAAGTGACAGCTTGCGAAAAAAAAAAAAACCAAAAAAATCTCAAAAATCTTTAATTCATCTTGGGAAAAATAAAAACGCAGAAAAATAAGAAAATAAAGAAGGAAACTACTTTTTATATAAAACCTAAACTTAAATACGCTTCAACAGTTTATCAAATTTAGATTTAGTTATCGGTCGTGCTACCATCACTAAAATCTCTGCATTGAATATTTTCATAAAATCTTTCATAAATCAAAAATTGAAAATTTAAAAAATAATAGAAACTATTAAATATTCAAAACACATCAACTTGATAATGCCGGCAACTTCGTAATACGCATTGCTACAGACCATTCACACTTTGATACGATTACCAATACACAATTCGCAATTGAATGTTTTTATGATTTTTGGGTTCATAAACTTTTATGCAAACAATTTTCTTTGCTCCATAAAATTTTTTATGTTTAACTGTGATACAATTTTCAATTTTAATTTAATTTTAAATCTTTATGCAATAGTAATGGTGTTTTCGAATGGGGAGCAATGTGTACGATGATGAAAGAAGCATAAAAAATGTATATAACGTTAATGTAACATTAAGGCATGACTTTATTGGTTAATGTAAATTAAAAAATATATAACAATATTTTAACGCTTTTAAGAGAAGGAGAAATTTCGGGATTGAACAATCCAAATGTTCCAGATCAAATGTGTCGAGCATGTTCTGCAAGTTTCACCATGAATTCTAACATCTAACAAATTTTTTTGGGTACAATAATATTTTCTTTAATGTGAAATGGCAAAATTGAATAAGAGCCCGATCTAGACCGATCGAAAATATTTGGACACTTTTGGACACCAAACTTAAGAAAATTATGATATACTAGCGGATACCCAGTCTTTTTTCGTTTCACAGCTGCTGTTTTTTTCAATTGCAGCTCTTTTCGGTGGCATTTTTGTACTTTTGTTATTGCAGCGATACCAAAATATCTTGGGGCTAGCATGTAAACACACAAAAAAGGACTAAAAATAAATTTTTTTTTGGTTTTGATTGCAGCGAGACTACAATATGTTGGGACTTGCATAAAAACACACAAAAAAAGCAAATAATTTTTTTATAGGAAAAGTTGAAAATCGACTTAATGAAGAACCGAATGTGCCTAATGCATTGTTTTAGTGGTATATAAATATTCTTGCATTGTTGCCTTTCAAATAAACCTGGTTGGGGACACATTGGTTGGATGGTTTCAATGTCCATAGCGGACATAGAAAAATTTTTACTGTTGAAGTAATTATTTTTACCATAGGTGTATCTCGCAATCCGAGGAATTGGAACACAACAACATTGCGAGCAAAAAGTTTCGCAACAAAGCCCAATCTAAAGTGTTAAACATTTTTTGATAAAGGGTCTTGGTCGAGCAAAGTTGTGAAAGATAATTTAATGTAATTTTTTTTTTTGTTCTTACATTTTTTGTAAAATTACAGAGTTGCAAGACTTTGTGAACACCCTTATTATATGGGGTTTGCGGTGCAAAAACGAAAATTTAACAATTTTGAAAACCGTAATTTTCATTATCGGAATTAGTCGAATCTGTCACAAAGTCTATATTAAGTTTTGTTTTTGAACTGTGCGTTTTTACACCATTTTGCTAGAACATGGAATCTCAATTGACGATCTTCTCGACAGCTGAGTAGCATCTGAAGGATATCAAAAATATTTATATTGTTTTCAATTTGATACTTTTGACTCAACTCAAAAAGCGAAAATAAAAAATCCAACTAAACAAAGTCTACAGCAACAGCATTAAACCGTCTCTCCTACGCTGTATGTAGTGCACGAAAAATTATAATCCAAAAGGCGCCATGTAACTGATAGTGACGTCTGCAACTTTGAAGTATTTTCACTGCTTCTCAGGTTAACTTTGAGGTTAAATACAATAAAAATACACAATGTAATGCAAATTTTCCCACAGACAATGCACAGACACACAGCTTAGTGTACAAGAGTATTCGAGTATAGCACAAACGGTAGCTGTTGCATTCAATTATAAACAAAAACAATAAATTTTGAACAAAAATTAAACAATTATGACAGGCGGCGATGGCGATGGCGTTGAGCTAAGCACTCCAACGCAAATGTATCTAAATACAAACGAAACAAATAGCTCGCATACCAATAGTACAACACCCTTTATAAATGGATAATATGACCATCATTCAGTCAGTCAGTCGGTCAGTCAGTCGAGTTGATCGTTGCCCACACATGCAATGAAATTAGAAGGTACACACGCTGTTCGTACTCTATTTATCTGACTGACTGTCTGTCTGCGTTACTTAAGCCTAATCACATTAAGTCACCCACATTTCAGTTTGGTGTTGATTTACATAGAAGGGTGACCATTCAGCCAGCATTTAGATAGCGCGTTGGAATTATATTTAAAAATTAAAATAATTTGTAAGATACAATTGTCGCATGTAAAAAGTGTTTCTATCATTGGAATATGATGTGTAGCATTGTGGCAGGTCATCACTTTTATAGGGAAGGTAAGTTTTTGAATGTCGTCACTCGTTCTTTGTAATCAGTAGCAAAACTAAAAGGGTCGTTCAGGTGTGAAATGGCATTTGAGACGCTATTGAGGTC